>VWZK01004986.1:392842-701449 GCA_013396935.1 Baryphthengus martii
AGTCTGAGAATAAAAATATTAGCTTTAGTTTCTGAAACTCTTTTTCCTCACCTGAAAAAACGATGTAATTGTAAAGAGCAGAATTGAGAATGACTTAAAAAATATCATCTAATTTACACACACATGCACGTGTGTATGTGTGCACACAACCCCCACAGGGTCTGACCTAAAACGTTCGAATATATTTAATCCCTTGCTGAAAGATGGTTAACTTACTCTTAAAGTTGTCTGCTCAGAGTATCTGCAGCCTTACTAGGCAGAAGTATAAAAGGGAATACTTCCAGTATTGGTTTTGGCTGCCTTACAAGAGTTTTATTTTTCAAAGATAATCTACATATTTCTTCATAAGCACATTGCCAACCCTGGGTGTTAACTTTGCCAGATGCTGCAGAGAGGTTAAGCTGGGAATATACAGATCTCTGTACTTCTCATTAATTTACTAGTAACCAGAGACTAGAATTTTCCTTAATGCTAATCTGTGTTTTTAAGAGTGTTTAGCTCTTTCACTCCTCTCTGTTGGGGTTGCAGCTCTTCAAAGTAGGTGACCAGTCACATTCAAACTAGATCTTAAGAGATGCAAGAAGGGATTTAACTCAGTTCCAGTCACCTTTGGCACACCTGGTGACTTTGTCCAGTGGACAGGAAAGCCGTGAGGGACTGGTTTTACCTTGCCTCAAGCAAATTCAATTCTGCTTGTTCCCTAAGCACAAGAGAGCTAGGTATTACCTCCACATGCAGAGCTGTGGTTCATGTGCGTGTAACTAGCAGTCTCATCACTCCCAACTCACTCCAGAGTTCTCCTTGGACTTGGATAGAAAGACAAGACTTTTTTACTAATTGGAGAAAAAGGGGTGCTATGGCTTTCATATTTCTGGTGCTCTTTGTAGGAAATTGAGTGCTTTGGTTGCTGTCTTTCATGGCCTTGAAATAGGGACCACCTACTGGGTTTAGGGAGCAGCAAGATGGTTTTTAAGACTTGCCGACTGACTGAAGGAGCGTTGCTGCTCTATGGAGTGGCACAAAAGCCAGTATTGTCTTTGCACAATTGTCAGGACCGTATCAATGCTGCACTGTGTGGTCATTCAGCTTTCTTTCAGGATACCAGGTAGAAACATCAGCTCTGTTGCTTGGGCTGCTTCTGACAGGATGGACTACAAAGAAGTTGTGTGAGCAACCGTGGATCAGGTTAGGAAAGCTAAAGCACAGATAGAATTAAATTTGGCCAGGGACATCAAGATCAACAAGACATACTTCTATAGATATGTCAGAGGTAAAAGGAAGGCTAGAAAAGACATGAGCCCTCTCCGGAAGGAAGGCGAAGACCTGGTCACGAGGGATATGGAGAAGGTTGAGGTACTCAATGATTTCTTTGTCTCAGTCTTCACTGGCAAGGGCTGAAGCCAAAGGTAGGGACTGGGAGAAGGAAGATCTACCCACTGTAAGAGGAGATCAGGTTCAACACTGTCTAATGAACCTAAAGGTGCATAAGTCCATGGGACTGGATGAGATCCATCTGTGGGTCCTGAGGGAACTGGTGAATGAAGTTTCAAAGCCACTTTCCATCATGTTTGAAAAGTCATGAAGGTCTGGTGAAGTTCCCACTGACTGGAAAAGGGGAAACATAATGCCAATTTTCAAAAAGGGAGACAAAGAAGACCCAGGAAATTATGGGTGAGTCAGTCTCACCTCAGTGCCTGGCAAGACAATGGAGCAGATCCTCCTGAAGACTGTTAGAGCACATGGAAAATGGGGAGGTGGTTGGTAGAACCAAGGCTTCACCAAGGGCAAATCCTGCCCAATAAACTTGGTGGCTTTTTATAATGGGGTCTTGGCATCAGTGGATAAGGGAAGAACAGCTTATGTCATCTTCCTGGACATGTGTAAAGCATTTGTCACTGTCCTGCACGATATCCTGGTCTCTAAACTGGAAGGACACAGATATGATGGATGGACCACTCAGTGGATAAGGAACTGGCTAGATGGCCGCTAGACGGCCATTGTGATCAATGGCTCAATGTCCCAATGGAGACCTGTGGCGAGTGGAGTCCTTCAGGTACAGGGACCAGTGCTATTTAACATCTTTGTCGGGGGCATGGGCAGTGGAATTGAGGGCACCCTCAGCAAGTTTGCTGGTGGCACCAAGGTGCGTGGTGCGATCAACACACTGGAGGGAAGGGATGCCATCCAGAGAGACCTTGACAAGCTGGAGAGGTGGGCCCATACCAACCTCATGAAGTTCAACAAGGCCAAGTGCAAGGCCCTGCACCTGGGACGGAGCAATCATAAGCACAAATACAGACTGAGTGGTGAGTGGATTGATAGCAGCTCTGCAGAGAAGGTCTTGGAGGTGCTGGTTGAGGAAGTGCTTAACGTGAGCCAGCAACGTGCGCTGGCAGCCCAAAAAGCAACTGTGTCCTGGGCTGCATCAAAAACTGCATGGCCAGCAGGTCAAGTGAGGTAGTTCTGCCCCTCTACTCTTCTCTTGTGAGACCCCACCTGGAGTACTGCATCCAACTCTGGAGTCCCCGCCACAAGAAGGACATGGATCTGTTGGAGAGGGTCCAGAGGAGGGCCACAAAGATGATCAGAGGGCTGGACCATCTCTCCTATGAGGACAGGCTGAGTAAGCTGAGTCTGTTCAGCCTGAAGAAGAGAAGGCTCTGGGAAGACTTTATAGCGGCCTTCCAGTACCTGAAGGGGGCCTACAGGAAAACTGGGGAGGGACTTTTTACAAGGGCACATGGTGACAGGACAAGTGGTAATGGTTTTAAACTATAGAACAGGGTAGATTTAGGTGAGACACTAGGAAGAAATTCTTTATTCTGAGGGTGGTGAGACACTAGAATAGGTTGCCCAGAGAAGTTGTGGACGCCTGATGCTTGGAAGTATTTAAGACCAAGCTGGATGAGGCACTGAGCAACGTGGTTTATTGGGAGGTGCCCCTGCCCGTGGCAGGGGGATTGGAACTAGAGGATCTTTAATGTCCCTTCTAACTCAAGCCATTCTATCATTCTGTGGTGGCTGCAGTGTTAACAGCTTCCCAGCATGTCGATTACTTGCCATCAGGGAGTGTGCTCAGAGGTGATCTGGTGAAAACAGCTGTTTGTTAAAGAAGTTATCGAGAGCCTTCACAGTGAATACTGTTCCTTTGCAGAGTGAGAGCCACAGCACGGACAGGATAAGCTGCATCTTCTTCCATGCTGTCCTTTCTCATATGCCTCATCCTCAAGGCATATGTCTTTTCAAACCAAGACCCAAAGGCACAGTGTCCTACTCCCTTTGCCTCCAGCTCTCAGGCCTAGACCCCTCTGGTTTTCTTTATTTCTTCTCCTCTTCCATCCATCCACTCTCCAAGCTATTCCCTCCCTTGGTGTTTGCCTCAGACGGGATTTTTTTTCTTGTCCTCAACCTCTGCTGTTTCTCTCCCACTGATGACAAGTCTGTTCCCTCTCTGTGGACTCTGTCCCCTCTCTGTCCCCTCAGTCCATGAAACTGAAGCCTCTCATCTAGTTTCCTTTTCCTCACTCTCTGGCTTTCAACTCTGTGGGCTTTCCCTCACCCCTCCTTCCTCTCTTCATCAATCCTCTGCCTACTCCCAATTACCTCCATCTCTCCTGATTTTCCCACTTTTGTGCTGAGGCCCACTTAGCCCCAGTGTGAGTCTCGGAGGGAACTCAGGAGGCGGGCTGGCAGGCTGTAAAGATGGTGAGTCCAACGATTTCACCTGCACCCAATGACTTTGTTTTACCATCTCTTAAGAGAACAACTTAGTCTTGCCAACTCCTCCAGAAATCAATGGTGACAGCAGCACAGCTCATAGTGAAAACAGTGCCCGTGTAATAGGCAGCTGCTTTTTTTCTTTGGTGTTTGCCGTGTGTAAGGTACAGAGCTTGTGTGAATGCTGATAACAACCCCGATGTCCCAAAAGAGAAAATCTGCATCCAAATTCCCCCATCCTTCCTCTAGAGAGATGTAAATGGCAACATATATGCCTTCATGCCACATGTTGTTTATCAAGGATAGTAAATAAAAGGAGCAATGAACCCTGTTCCTGACCTCGCCTGCCAATAGGCTTAACAAGAAGGTCAGGCAGGCCCTGCAGACTGGGGAGCTGGTACAGGGTGTTGTTGCTAGACAAAGAGTGTGAGCTGAGCTGTCAGGAGCCAGCGTTTGGAAGAAGCTAGCCATGATACTATGTGGGCAGACTATACTATGTAAATACCTTGCGGACAGACACCTTTGGTGTCCAGGGCTGTCAAGATACCACTTTCAACTACCAATACATACCCTTATTGCAAGATATCAAAACCAGAGCTACCAGAGCTTGATGTTCAACTGAGATGGAGTTTGAAAAGAAAAAAAGAAAGAAAGAAAAAACTTCAGACAGCAAATAAATCTCGTTGACAGGTAATAAATAGAGAGCACCAAGTCGTCATTTTTGATAGACTCCGGACCATAACTGCACTAAAAGCCTTTGAAAATGACGATTTCTTTCCGGGTCACCTCTGCACGCCTCTGGTTCCCCTGGCCTGGCTGCTGTGACACGTAGCCACCAAGTGCAGCCCGGTAGCCTGGCGGGCCAGCCCGGTTTGGGCCACCGGAGCCAGGCCGCACGCAGGCGGCTTGCGGGGAGGGACCGTCGGGGGGCAGCAGCAGCAAACTCTTCGAAGCTGCGCTCTGAGAAACCTTCCGGCATGCTCCTGAGTGGCAGTGTTTTGCACCTAATCTTCTTCTTTCCCGGCTTCTTTCCAAATCGCAGTCGGAAAAAAATGCGTGGCGGTGACACTTTAACATGCAGCATATGCATCTCATTTCCCTATTCACTGGGCTATTTGTAAACTTAACTTAAGCAAAATCTCTCCCTACTCTTACCATTTTATATAGCTGAAAAGGAAAGGGTGGGAGGGGAAAAATAAAATCAAGTAAGAGAATTGCAAGCAATGCATTCCCCCTCCCCTTCTGGTACCGTAGCTTTTTAATCACTCATTTGCTGCGTAGGAAGGACTTGGCACCCTTCGTTCGTACAACCTTGAGTGCAACCTTCATGTCTTCCAAGGCCGATGAGAGAGAGGAAAAATCTTCCTGGTTTCCTGGGAAGGAGTGAAAAAGGCTGAGCGGCAGATGCAACTTCTAGCTGGGATTCATCACCCTCCTGCTTTCATAGGGAGAAGGCCCTGCCTGGGTGAGAGGCTGTGCTGAGCTTCTCCAAGGCTGGTCTGGTGGCAGACAATACACAGAGGGAAACAGTGGGATTTTGAGTGAATGCACAATTTCCTCCAAGTTATTAAAAAACGTCATGTGTTTTCTTTGCAGATTAGCGTGATTTATTTGTTTTTGGTAAGACTCACAGCTATGACCCACCCCCCCAAGGTGTCCCAAGAACCAGAAAAAAAACATTAAATTTGATTAAATTTTATAGTTAGAACGGTAAGTTATTTCATCTCCATAAATTCCTGCCAAAGTAGTTTTAACCAGCTATAGGCTTTTCCCTCTCATTCTTCCCTGCTGTGATGCTGCTTTACTGTTCACTGTTTAACAGCTGCTGCTGCTGCAAACCAAATGGGGGTTTCATCTCTGTCCTGGAAGTACTGCTTTTTTTTTTTTTTTTTTTTGTTGGTTGGTTTGTTTGTTTGCATCTTATCACGGTAAAAGTGGTAGGAACTTTTAAAGATAGAAAAGGCCACTGCAGTTGTTCCAAGGAATTTAGAGTCTGCTCTCCTGAAGAATGCAAGATTGATAGTAAGATGAATGAGCAAGCACATTTCATGTGTGCCTTTGTAGTTTCCTATTCAGTAACGTCTGTGTGTTTGGAGGAGCAGAGGAATGATGAATTTGCTCACAGACAGTTAAGAGAAGACCTTGGAAAGCCGAATCTCACGTAGGGAGAGATTTGGAGAATGGCAAAAACAGCTTTGCAGAAAGGATCAGGGATGCATCTTCGATCACAGGACCCTTTTGGAAGATGTGAGAGAGTGACTACTCAAGAGGTTTTAGCAAAGGTGCTACTAGAAAGCTGAGTGAAGAAATAGGTGCAGAGAAGTGGAAGATGAATTGTCAAGGTGAGGGCAAAATGCTTCAAATGGACTGTAAAGGGGAAAGGGAACTAATGACAAAAGGACTTGAAGGTGTTTTGAGTGAAACATGTTGGAGAGCAGCATGTAATGGCAGCAGTGTCTCGAATAGACCAAGGTTCAATGTATTTCATGGTTAAAGCTCAAGGTAATATAGGTCTAGAGAAGATTTTGTTATCTTGTATACATTCTGAAGGATCTGTAATGGGGCTTTTGTTGTACAAAGAATACAAATACCTTTCAAATGGCATCTTGGAGACAGGTATAACTATTATTCAGCCTGTAGTAGACCTTCATCAAAACTCTCTGGCAAAAAAAAAAAAAAGAAAAAAAAAGGTAAAAAGTTCATCTGGAATGTCTGTGAAATATTTTCACAGCAAATATCTGCTTTTCATGGGACCAAATAGAAATATTTTTTGTCACAAAATGTAAAGCTTTCCATTGTGGCAGTTATTTACTGTGTTTGGGTATTTTGTTTCTTTTTCTTCCCTCTCCTGACCACCTTGTTGAGTTTCTTCCGGCTTTGAGTTTCTCAACATAAAGTCAACATTTCCTCCGGATGCTGATGTATTTATCTGAAATCTCAACTGAGAAGGCATTCAGATTTGCTTTTCCATCATGAAATAGCTACATGGAGCAATTCAAGCCTCAGAAATAAGAAAAGAAGCCTTACGACTAACAATGGTACACAAGCCAATGAAATCTCTTCCTAAGGGCACATCAGTGGTTCTGGGAGACACACATGGCCCCTGTTGTTAACTACCTGAGATTTCCAGGGTGCTGCTGTCCTGATGTGCTGCTGATGGAGAAACAGGACAGGCAGAGCCCCCGTGCGCGTAGCAGCTGGATTTGACAGTACTGGCAGCAGCAGGGACTGCAACACAGTGATCTGATGTGAAGAACATCTGCTGGAGACAGATAACAGGATGAGAGAAGCCTGCAGGCTTGTTGAACGGTAACTCAAACTTCAAACTAGTGTTTACAACACATTATGTTCTACTTCATCTACTTTCTTCTCTAGAGAGGCAAAGGATGCTTACAAATGCCCTGGAAACACACTGAATGGATTAACCCACTGGAAAGCAGGTTAGTAAGAGGGAACTAGGTCTGTCTGTGACTCAAAGGTCACCCATGTTGCTTCATTACAAGAATATTAAGCAAGGAGAAAGCATCCATCTCTCTTGGGTAACAGTAGATCAGGTAACTTTGTGCTATGCAAGGAGATACTGTACTGTAGATGTGTCCATCTTCCCAATTATATCTGGTGGTCACCCTTCAGGGAAGAGTGAGGACATCAGCTCTGACACTTTACAACCATCCAGGGGAGCATTCTGCTTTTATACAGAACATTTTCAACTGGGAATTGCTTTGTTCCTTTTCTAGCCCATTGTGTTGATGTGGACAGTTTAACCCATCCAGTTAGATTGAATAGGCTGATTCCGACCAGGGCTGAGTGAACAGGGGAAGAAATTCACGATAAATATTGGTTCATATTTGAAAGTGAATTTTCGTTCAGAACACAGACACGTCTACACGACTGCTGCAGCTAAACCAACCAAGCATTGAATTGAGGCTATTCATAACAAACAGTCCATGAATGGCCTGCAGGGCAAAAACTATCTGCAGGAGAAATTCATGGCCAATTTTGACTAATGAATGAATTTGGGAATTTGGCTTTCAGTTTGCAGACAGTTCACAAATGGAAAAAAAAACCCAGACATACGAAATTTATTGAATAAATGATTTATAGTGAAATATTTGTTCAGCTCTAATCTCTGTAACGTGTATAGTTTATGATGTTAGAAAGCACTTTAGGATTAGCTGTGGGAACTATACGTCAATGAATAGACTGTGAAAAACCATTCCTTTCTGGACAACTATATGGAGAAGTGTTGATGTCACCTGCCGCAGAGGGAGCCTGGTAAAGGGCTTGTGCTTGGGAAAGGATTGTTATATTCCAGCAGGGCTCTTGGGCTCTTCAGAGTAGAAGTTAAGGCTTGAAATTATCCCTCCTTGCTGATCACAGTAACTGAGGACAAAAAGGGTGAATACTAGGGCTTATGCATGGGAAGGTTTGGCAGCCATCTGAGAGAGTGATTTTGCTTCTGCAGTGATATTCACTTGAAAGACTGAGCTGTGATCGATTTTCACCAAGGCTGTAAGAAACATAACTCAAACCTTGTTATATAACAAGGGTATTTATATATTCGAGGTGCTAAATGTTCATCTGCCTGGAAGTGCCTTGCAGCTAGGCACAGCATGCCTTTATGTCTCTATTCCCTAGCATTTTGCATGGTGCTAATATTAAGAAATCCTCCTAGGAAAACAGTAACTACACCTTGAGTGAATATGCTTTCAGGTTCATGTGGAGATTTCCCTGACTATCCTCTCTTTGGTGGTCACCTAGATGCAGTTCCACACTGCATTGCCCCATTTTAAGACTAACTAGCCCCTTCTGGGCATGCCTTCTCCTACTGCAGCGACACTTTGACTAGCGCCTACCCCTGTATCCAAATGCTTTTGAGAAGCCTTCAGTGCCTGTCTTCCCTAGCAAGTAGTATGGAGTGGGACCAGCTCAATGCTTCTCCATGACATAGGCAACAGAAATGGCTCCATACGGCTCCTTTGCTGCACCAGGAACTGGCTTTGCTTTGGCAAATCTGAAAGTGGAGTTGACTTCTTAAGCTTGTCCAACACTGAATCCAAGGTAACTCAGAAAACAACAACCCAGCATAAAATTGAAAATGTTCCTGCTCTGTGTATGGAACCCTGGACAGCACTTCTGCAAGCACTCTCAAGTGGTGCAATGAAGATCTTTTTGCAAAACCCATCCTGCTTTTGTTCTTTTCCCCCAAGTACACTGAATGCTTCTAAGCTGAGTCTAGCTGGGAGGAAATACATGCTACACACCACCATTGTATGAAGGAAATCTATAGGAACAGCTTGCCTGTGAGTGTGCTGGAGATTAGTAACAAATATGGCATGACATTTCATTACAAGTGTCTAGAGGAAGTAAACTGCATTGTGTGGATACTGGTTTGTGCTGCTTCTCTGTTTCTCATAATATTATCAAAGATGGATCTCCACCTTCCTTCCCTTACAATCACTGACCATAATTGCCACTATGTCCCACTTCTATTACTGCTCCCTGCTCACTATTTCACCCCTATATCTACCCACTGTGGCTCACTTGCCATATCTCCTCCCTGGCCTGCTCCAGATGCCAGCTTCGTGCAGGGGTTAACAACTCCAGCATGCTCCATAGAAGACTTGTTTATGATCGTAGCAAAAATAGAAAGAGAGATGGCAAGAGCGAAGGTACATTGTCTCATACTCTTGTTCATATTTGCTTTTAGTAATGTTGATGTTTCAGGAAATAATGAATACAGCAATGAATGCATTTCCAAATGCATAAAGATTTTAAAGCATTACAAAGCATTTGACTTTAGAACAATTACTGTTGAATTCTATTAATTTTGTGGCATGTTTCAGATGTCAAAAAAAAAAAAAAAGAAGAGAACTTACAACAGCAGTAGTGCTCTATTTTGGTACAAACAATGCATAGCAAAGCAACTTTCTTGGAAGTGCCCATCCTGCAAACATTTAGCTTCCAGTTCTGACTCATCTAGAGGGATAGGAGCCAGAGAAAACTATCCTAAGTCCACAATGGAGAATTCTTAAGTATGATCTTAATAACATTGTTCTATCTTCTTGCAGCTCACTTTCATTATTACAAATTCATGTTTTTAAGTATCTTTAAATCTTACCTGCTAATAAAGCCAGTTTCTGAGTAATAGGACACACATTCAGACACTGCAGTCTTTCAGGGTTGCTTTGCCATTATTTAAGCTTGGCCTTGCAAACGATTGTTTCATCTTCTGTCCAGCATATGGCACTGTGAAGTTATGGGGAAGTCCACATTTATGCTATAAGGAGCAGGGCTAAAGCAGGCAGTACAAGCTATTGCATTGTGAAGAGGCAAGAATTATCATTAATGTCTTTGGAAAGTGATAAAAGAGTAAATAGAAGAGAAATCAAGAGAAAATAATCCAGTGAAAACAAGGCGCTGACTTAGGATCAGTAGGAATGCAGTCAGCCTAAACATCCATTCCCAGAAGTATGTGGGCATGCCTTTTGATTTCGCCTCCCCCCACCCAGCACTACTTTTAAAGAAAGCAGGAACCTGAACTGTCCAGAGGACAGTAATGGAAGTAATAAGTGTTCTGATAAATATTACCTATGAAAAAAGATTGAGTGAATTTGGGTTAATTAGCCCACAGAAAAAAAGGCTGAAGGGGGAAGGTGGTAACAGTCTTCCAGTATATAAAAGGCTGCTGCAAGGAAAAAGACAATAAACTATTCTCCTCATCCATGGTGGGTAGGACAAGAAATAATGGGCTTAAATTGCAGCAAGGAAGATTCAGGCTAGAAATAAAATGGCCATGGTAGTGAAGAACCAAAATGGATTGCCTGAGGTGAGTGTGGAGACTCCATCACTGGAGAGCTTTTTAAGAGCAGATTAGGTGGTCATTTGCCAGGCATGGTTTAGTTCCAGTTCATCTTACCTTGTGGCAAGGGATGAACTAGATGGTTTCTTGAGGTTTCTCCATGCTTTTTTCCTTTGTAGTTCCAGGTATTCAATCAACACCATACATGGGTCGGAGAACTGGTGATATAAGCAAGAAGCATGATCCAATCACACAGGGTGTAATAAGAAGATTTATTCAGTGCTCCCTCAGGCTGCACTAAGTAACGCTCTCAAATGCCTATAGAAAATACACTCAAGTGGGTTCTGGTAGGAGCTAGGTGTTAGGGGGAGGGCTGAAAGCATGGAGGGTGGAAACAAGAGGTGTCCTCTGTGACAAGAGATGTTGTATCTCATTTATTTTTCAGGAATAGATGGAGATGGTTCAAGATAGTTTGGTCAAAATAAGGTGTTAAAATCATGCTCAGGCTTCAAACTGTTTTTCAGATTCATTCTTTAAACCTTCTTTGTCCTGATCCCTGTTACTGTTGTAGTAATTCCTGGAAGTCCTTTTCCCCATAATGGTTTCTGTTGTTTCTGATCTTTCTCCTTTTAATCATAGAGGAATTAACCAACCAGTCCAACTGAAAGCTGCACAATTCCTCTTCCACTTTCACCCTCCCTCTGACACTTCAGCCAACCACACTATTCTTAATGTTGTCAAATCCTGACAAAACTAAAGAGAACAAATTCTCTTTGCTTGCTGTGCATTCATGCCCCAGCCATTGCCTTTCCCCTCTGAGGAGGCGGACTGGGCATCTCTGACAGTTTCTTTGACCATATGGTGACACCATCTCTGTCTTTGTCAATTCGTATCATTCAGAAAATGTTCACTTTGCGCTCCCTCTCAACCCCCAAGGTCTTCCCTGTGCTGTCCCAGATGTTATGCAAAATACAGCAGGCATTTATCACACCAGGCATGTTTAGATGATTTATAAGGCAGTACCACCTGCCCCTCAGTCTCCCAGAAACATGTGCTGCTGACATTCTACAAGGAAACACTTGTTCCTCCAGTCTAAGGGCCTGGTGACAGGCTCTGCAAACCAGGTGGGCTGGTTTACCTGCACTTGAAAGAAGAACTGTAAAGGAAAGAAGGAAGAAAGTAAGTAGTTTTCCGAAGTTTTTTACATCAGATGAGCCCCTGTTCCCAGTGTTCCTGATATCATGAACATTGATTTCTAGACCTTGTCACTCTGAGGCACAGATCACAGATGCTTTCCTGGCTGCTGCTCTACCAGGTGAAGAGTCTACTGACTCCAGTTTTCTAGCATGGCACGCTTCCTAGGATAAGTTTCTTTTCAGAACTACCTCCTGAGGTGGTTGGTTTGTTGTTTTTTTTTGTCAGGACACCACAACTTGTTTTAGCCATCTGAACTAGGTTAGCAATGACCTGTTATTAAAACTAAGCCAGCTCCTTCTGCTTGAAATGAGGAAGGGATTGGTTGCAGGAGCATCTTGGTCAGAAGATTTGACCAAGCAATAATGTCTTCTGGGTTACAGCTGGAATGAGACAATGGCATCCAGCCCTGACATTCGTGACACTGAGTGAGTCACCAAACCCATGCAAAGGGAGTTATGAGGCCTTACACTGTTATAAATAAGTCAAATAGTGTTCTGTCTGATGCATAAGGGACAGAAAATAAGAATAGAGAACCATTAGGCTGTCTCTACACATCTGAGATGTCTGAGAACATCTGTGCAAAGCTATCAACAGACTAGGTGAGATATGTTGCAGTTCTTCCCATAGGGAGTTCTCAAGGGAAATATCCACTGGGGTCCTGAAGAGACAGGGCTGGTCATCCCTGCCCTGTGGAGCTATTATATTGTTGTAGTCACAATTATTTCACGTGAGAAGCATTGTTCTGCCAAAAAAAGCCAATCACAGCGTCTAGCAGAAGTAAGTGGTAAGCCCTGCTTCTCACTCATACTGTTGTGGTATTAAAAGCTTAGTGAAAGTCTAAATCCAGTTTGTGGTTTCTCATACTGATGTGCCATCATACCCATGTTTTGCCTCTTCTGATCACAGCCTCTATCTCTGTGGCCTTTATTTGATCAGACGATATTTTGAAAATGGTGCTGGAAATACTTATGTCATAAGACATGAACGCTGGAAGTTTGTAGTTCAATCCCTGCTTCAGCCTCACTTTTCTTGTGTTATCTGATGTAAAACTCAATACGTATTAGACCAAGAACTGCAGAGCAGAACAGAGCTGATCTTGTACCACGGCACATTCCCTTAAAATGCTTGAAGGTTAATGGGTCTGAACATGGAGCCTCACACATACAAAGAAGTCAGCCTCAATAAGCAGTGGCACATGCACTTCAGGTCAGGATACTTTAGTTAAATCAAATGAATAACAGTTTTGGCTTCAAAGTAGTTTTCCTTTGAGTATGAGACAAACCCAAAAGGACAGGAAAGTAGATGTAGAAAAGGGGCAACTCTCTCCCCAAAACATAATGTTCCTTTGTCTCAGGCAGAGAAGACCGACGATTAGAAACAGGTGGAATACTATCTTCTCCTAGGAAGAGACAGTGAGCACTTCAGAGGAGACGGCGGGTTATAATGACAGCCCTTCCCAATGCATGTGGAAAATACTCCGGATTTGGAGAGATGAGCAAAGATACAGACCCTATCCGGCAAGTGTAGTGTGCAACATACTCTGAGGCCTGAAGATCTATAAAGAAAACTCTGCACAAGGTTGGTCTCAGCAATGCCTTTCACCTCTGCTCTCTGCCTGTTCCGTACAGATCATTACTTTCACATTTTAGACACTCTACATTCTTACTGACTAAATCAATGGATGTTCAAAGAATGTGCTATCTTCCACTGCCTGAGGTAGGCGAATGCATTGCACTTGGTTCCCTTAGGCACCAGACCTGACCATTTGGTTTCACTGCACTCAGCAGCAGGTGCTGGTTTGCAAGGTACTGGAGTGGGCTAAACCTACACTCACCAGCTCTGTGTAATGAAGCCTCCTTTATATACCGCAATGCTCTCTTCTCACAGCTGCTGTATTTTTTACCTGCTTTCAGATGGCATTATCCTGAGCTCTGCCATCATGACATTTTACAGCAAACAGCCATTTGCAATATTTCTTTAATGATAAGAAATGCTAGATTTCAGCCCCTCAGTTTTCTGACAAATATAACAATGACTCTTCCTCTAGACCAAAGGGCGGGAAGCAATGGTATATTATTACCATCGCTTTGTGTTTCTAGAGGTGGATGTTTGATAAAACTCTTCAGTGATACAGATTTGCCAGGTACCCCTTAGCTGTCAGCAGAATTTATAAAACAAAAACCCACCTGACCCTTAGTGACAAGCTACTGAGACAAGAAACCTCTGTTAGTCCACAGAAACCAAGTAAATAGGGCTGGAAAAACCTCCAGAGTCCACTGCTGTACCAGAGAATGATTGTGTCCCAGACAGCTCTGCACAAATGAAGCAACAGGCTTTCCTCAGGGAGACAGGTCAGCATCTCCATTATCGAGTGTGCCCATCAGAGGCTAAATCTCCACCCTTTTAATTTCACCCTATTCTTCATAGCTGTAAGACCTTTATTCCTCCCAGGACAATTATTCTTCCATCAAATACTTGTAGCAGGTTAAGTATGCTCCTCTGGGTATAGCTAGGCAGCTATACATATTTAGGTCTCTTTCCCTCCCCAGGAATCAATTTCCCGAGCCCTTTAATCATATTTACTGCACTTCTCTGAATCTGTACAGTTGCTGGCATTTTTCATTGGCTCCCATTCATCTCTGGGCTTTTTGATGAGCTGTGAGGCTTCATCTTTGCCTTTGTTCTACCAAAAGAGGCAATCTAGTGAAGCAGGTAACACTCTGAGCTAATGACCTCCTGTGACCATGCTTCTCTGTCTCCCTAAACTGCAGGGTGATCTTGGAGGTCAGTTGCTTGTTGCAGTCTTTCTCATTGGGTGAACTGAGACAACAAGGGTTCCTTTTCCTGTGAAGTTCTTGGAGTTCTATATATGCAAATCTCAGAGAAACACTGAACAGTACAGCTGTTACTGCTGCCTGGAGGAGTGGCTGGCACTGGGAAAGGATGCCAGGTTGTCAGGCAGAGCCCTGCTCAACCTCCCTCCCATACTACACACCAGTAGAGATATATTTGTGTTCGCTGATGTCTGCCTCTGCTGTGCAGCTCACGTCTCTCTGAGCAGTGAAAGTCTCAAAGGAAAGAGGACAGCTTGAGCTCGAGCTGGGGGCAATTATGTTGCTTAACAATTTCACCTCCCTTTGATTATTCCTTGTCAATGAGGGACCAGAACATTAACTCTCAATAAATTAAGCCATTATATTGGGTTTTAATCTCTCTGTAATGTTTCACTGTTGACTTTTCTAACAAAATCAAGACACTTCTTGGCAGCTTTTTCTTCTTACTTGCCCTGGTATTTGACCCCTATAGGAGCAGTTTGGTTTCTCCCAGGATCTTGGATGCCAGTAAAGAGCTCTGCTCCTATTTCTTCCCTGCCATCTGCCATCCTGGCATTTCTTGGCCTTAGAACAGCATATCAGATTTCACCTTGATCAAACTGCAAAGCATTAAGGTAAGAGCCGTGGTCTCCAGGCACTGTGGCTTGGAATGAAGTGGCATACCACAATGGATGTGAGGTAGTAGATTGCTGCCAACGAGCCTCCTGATGCCAGCTGCAGAGAGCACGGATACCTCCTGGACAGGACCTGAAGGAAAAGGCAATGCAGCTGAGAGATGGGTGACTCTGCTTTGCCAGATATGTTCAGCAAACACTGCTGGCTGCCCAGCTGTAGGGAGGTGGCTCCAAGCCTACTTACTACAGGCATCATATCAAGGCTGGTATGTATCTGCGTGGCTGGAGAGGCATCATCAGCCCATGGCAGAGACAGGGCAAATATGTGCCAATGGATGTGAGGCTGGAAAATGTGTCAGGCTGAAGCCTACGAACATCTTTCTGTGTCAGAGGAAATGAATTGTAGGGAAGGGGGTTTGGCTTCTTTTAGAGTCAGAAGAGGCAGAGAGGTTTCTTCAGTAAGCCATTCAGAGACATGTTATGATCCATGTTATCTGATGCCCAGTAGGACTAAGGTGAAACTGTGATCTTTCATTTAGGATGCAGTCACTCTCCCATGTAGTCACAGCTACTGTCCAGCTCTTGCACCTGCTAAGACACATAGGTTACTCAATTTTTATTTCTTCCAAAGCTTCTGAGATGCCTATAAATATCCTAGGCTGCATGCAAATACCCACAGCCTGATGGTTCAGGCAAAGAGCTGAGTACCACCTGTGTGAACAGGGCTGCCTCCTGAACAGGAGGGACATCCTCACTTCTTGCCTTCTGCAGATGCTCACAGAGTAAGGCTTGTGACTGATGTCTACTATTCTGTACAGCAGGCTGGCAGTAGGTTGCTGAGAGGTGCAGTGGCTGCACAGTGCACCTGTCTAAGGCATGCAAACAGTGGGGCACGTGAGATTATGGAGGCCAAGCACAAGTACATGCGTGATTGAGAGCTGGGCTTGAGAGGAGAAGATGTAGTGTCATGGTTACACGTAACATCAGGAAAATAAGGCAGGGAAGTAGGGAAGTTTGAAATAGAGTTAAGGAGAAGGAAGGTCACTGAGGAACAGTTTGACCATGACACTCAGTGATAACATTTATGTACTGCTACAGCTTTTAGCCAGACTGACAAAAGAATAGCAGAGGCCTTAAGACCTAGTCCCAAATCCAACCATGCACCCTCCCGCCAGACCTTCATTTAGATTTTGGCTGGAATTGTAGTTAACTAACATTGCAGATTGGATTACTTTTGCCTAGGTAGAGATGAAGGAGGTAACTGCAAGGAGGAAGAACCAGTAAAAGATGAAGCAAACAGTGAGGCACCATGAGTGAACAGTGAAGTGGCTCAGTCTTCAGCCATTTCCCAGGCCTGAAGAACCACTGAGGAGCTTCAGGTGATGAAGACCACACCTCACTGTACATATTTATGTCTGTCTTGGCACACAAATCTTTTGAGGAAGCAGCAGGGAAGAAAGTGAGAGGAGGAACAAGGTGGCAATGAGAACAACAGCTTACTCTGAGAAAGGTGACCAGGTAAATGGAGGCAGACAAACTTCAGATTTGAATCAAAAGTGATGTGCAGCATCAACAAATACATTTCACACAACAGATATTTGTGCATGATCCTCACTATAATGTGGCTATCAGGATGCTATGCTGTAGAAATTGTGGCTGCAGTACAGGATTCAGTGCCTATATGACCACCTTGTTTTTTAGAACTTCTTCTCTGTTGAAAGAAGCTACAGTTTGGAAGGCAAACTATAAAAACTATAAAAAGGGGACAAGGAATACGCATAGCAAAGGGCAAATACAGTGCTGCTGTGGGGCAAGGAGAGATGACCTCAATGGCATGTGCACTGCAGACTGCTCTCAGTGTTCACACCCCTGTTTTCTCCCTCTTGAATTTCTGAAAAAGGGATATGACACATTGTGTGCTTCCCCTCTTCCTGCTTCATGAACTCGTACTTCTCATCATGGTCTCCTCATGGCTCCTTGATGAAGCAGGCACACGATGTTCAAATACGCAATGTTGTAGTGCACCCAGACCAGTACAGCTGCTTAAGTGACACAGAGATATGTGAAAGGTGACATTGTGGACCATATACCCTTGTTCTGCCTTTTAGTATGTAGATTGTGGTCTGTGTCTTCAGGATCATTCTGTTTCAGGGATGGTCTCTGTCCTTCAGGGTTACTGTGTTCATTTTTTCTCTTTGCTCAGCGTGATGATTATTTGGAAAGCCATTTTAGATGCCACATTCTCCATGTATGCTGGAAAGGGCATATCTAGGCACTTACATGAACAATTTGGCATGGGAAGGAAAGATTACAATGATCAAATCCTTGATTAGCACTACTTGCATGTGACAGGGCTGGTAGTGAAAGAACAGACAGGTGTCTTTGGCAGATCTAGCTGGAGCAAACTAAAAGGCTACAACTCCTTAGGCGTGCTTAGATGAGCGTTTTTAGCTTTCAGTTGTGAGGGCAGTCCTCTTATATGAAGGGCTGTAACAAACAGCAGGAACTGCTATTGCCTTAAACTATCTTGGCTCAATCTGTAAAAAGATGCTAGTGTGGCAGTAAAAGAGGAACTGTCTACAGATGCACTGTAAATCTGAATTCATGAACCCTTGGCTTCTGTGTTATGGTAATGTTCAGAATCTCTGAGTCTGGGCACTGTTATGGGGGAATGGGCTGTCCACGCAGGCAGTTTGTAGCTGACCACTCAAGACAGATTGTGACAGAGGTAGGAACTGTGCTACTGTCCTGTTCAACAGAAGAAAACATGATTTTCTGTTGTCACAAGCTCTAAAACCCCGCTAAGGAAAAGGTACCATAGCTGAATGGCTGTTGAATGTCACATCCAGGCTGCCCTTGGGAGCTGCCAGTTGGTGTGGCAATGGTGATGCTTCTTAACTCAGGTGAGGTCCTTACTCTTCTCCTTCAGAAGAAAGGTGTTTTTTCCTTGCTTAAATGTTTCCTCAAGATAAGAGTAACAAAGACCAGAAGGTGTGAGCATCTACCACTTGTGCAGAGAGGCTATTCTAAAGTAAAAAGCTGCTCAGAAAACTGCCAGGAATAGAGAATATGAAGAAACCATCATGCTCTAGTGCCTTGTACCGTTAGTTAGAGTGCACTGGACCATGGGAGATACTGATCTCTTGAGGATACTAGCTTACCAGGAAACTGGAGAGCATCACCCTTCCAAACTACTCATAGGAGGCAATGGATCACTCTTGGGAAAGGTACTCAGGTTATTGGTTATCTGCTGTAAACTTATGAAGGGAGCTATGCTTTCTCTCAGTACCTCTCACTTGAAATGTATCCAAAATTACTGACTTGAAATATGAGGCCATAATATGTTTATAGGTGGCTTCTAGGCACAAGAGAGAGGCAAGGAACACAGCACGTTAGCATGGATTACAGCCCAAAAAATACCAGTCACACTGTCTATCTGCTGGAGATAGGGGAGACAGATGTTTGACAACAGATTTTATCTGAAGCAGTGAGGTGATGCTTACAAAGGGGTGCTTTTTAAAAAGGAGACTCCAAATATTTTCTTTTGTTCAGTGCAGGCCATGTCCCTTTGCCAGAGAGCGCAGAAGCTGCTTAGCTAGAGATATGAGTGACTCAGGGAAAAATCATCGCTTGTTTTCCTATTTAAGCAAAGATGCTTTCTCATAATGATAACCAAAGCAGGATATAGAATCTCTTGGCAAACAAAGTGACATTAAAAGCATTTGCTGGAAATGCTTTCCACTTTGTTCCTGAAAAATGCTCAGTGTCTTGATAGAGAAGCAGAGGACTCAGTTGTGCAGCTACTGTAATTTGAAGTTTGGGAGGAGAAGGACCAGAGTGGTGATGAAAACCCTCTAGTGGGATCTAGGACTTTCCTCCTCTGGGAAGCTTCTTATATTAAACCCACTAATCAGTTGATGCCATCTGGCATAATCCAAAGACAGAAAATATGCTCTTCCAAAGCATGTTTAGAAGCTACTGGGATATGTCATCTCTGGCGGCAGGATGATTCACCAGCACTGGAGAAGAAAACCACTGGGGAAATCATCCCGAGCATACAGATGAATCTGGGAATAGAGCCCAGCAATGTTCCTTTGAGCACACTGCTGCTTTGTACCCATGGGATAAAGGCAGCAGCAAGGGCTGACACAGGCCATGTCTATTCCTCGGTGAAAGCGAGTTGTGCAAAGAGGCACAAATGCTTTGTACCCTGTCTAGCTTTGGGCTCTGTGCCACCTTCACAGTCAACCCATGGGACTGCTTTGCAGGCTCTGACTGGCAGTAAGGTATCGTTTTGAGTATATCTGGGCTCCTGTGGTCCCACATGGTGGGAATCATGGTTCCACTCTGCCTGAGGCTGCACTCACAGCTTGCAGCATGGAAGCAAAGCTAATCTCAAGGCTGTCCTCTAAGGCATCAGTGGCTGAAACTGTAGACAGAACCAGGATTCACACTGCTGAACAGGAATTGTTGACTCCAAGGCCTACGTTTCTATCTGAAGGAAGCAGATGCTTCACAGGAACTAGTCTGAGATGAGCTGAACTCCTACAGGAGCTAAAACTCATCTATCATCCTACTGATCATCCTACTGATCTCACTTCAATGTTCCTCCTCACAAAAAAAATTAAAGGTGCAGTAAACCATAAGATACAAGCCCTAAAATTCTATTGGAATAGGAGGAGGAAAGAGGAAGAGAATAAACCATAAACAAATCCTAGAACTTCACATATTCCTTGGAAAGCTGTGAACTATAATGGTGCTTAGGGCATGTGAAAAAATAACCAAAACAGTATAAGAGTTGATGCAACTAACTTTGTTCATTAACAGTCATTTCAACTTGCTTGCATTCATTGCTTCTTACAGGAATTTGTAAAATTGGAAGAGCTTCCTTGGCCTGTGGATGTCTCAGCCTCAGTACAATGAGGGCAAGGCTCGCCTTTTGCCACAAAGACTTGCATGCAAATGGGACTCCGTGCTAATGGACCCTGACTAACCTCACCTGGTTCCTCCACCCACACACCCTCTCCTACTGGTCCAGGAACTGCTTTTAGGCTCCAAACCAGGATCTCAGTCCTGGCTTGAGCTATGTTCCAGGTAGTCTTATCACCAGTTGCCTCAAATGAATGGACTTGCTGCATGAACTCAGGACCTGGCTCATTTCATTGCTATTCATCACTGGACTGCCAGCACAACCTAGTTCAGCTCTGGTTGGATACCACAGGGCTGTGCCTCTGGTTTGAGAGGATACTTTGCACGTCCTCAGCTCCTGACTTGTCTTCCCTTGTGGAGTAGCTGTGCTTTTGTTGCGTCCCGATGTCAGGTGAGTGATCTCAGTCTGATGGAAAAAGTGGAGTGTTTTGTTGGCTTTCTAAGCAGCTACTGACCCTGAAAAGTTATTTGTGCGTTATTGCTTCTGTTATGGAAATCAAGAGATTCAGAGTAAGTGATCACTAAAAGGAAATGACAGACAGATTTCCAGTTTTTCCCAGTGGAAAGGAAATGCCAGGCTTTCTTCTTTGTTCACTTGTTTCTACTGTCTCTGGTGCCAATAGCTGTCTTACAAATCAGGAGCTAGAATTGACCTCTTAGAGAACACAGCTGAAATGAAGCATATATGTGGGCATTAAAACGTGCAGGAAATCTGCATTATCTAATCTGCATTCCCTTCTAAGAAGGAAAAATAGCTACACTTTTACAATTCTGCTAACCTGTGAAAATTTGCCCCATGATAACTTTGGGGTCAGAAGGTTAGCAGAATTCAGAAGGGATGTTCAAATAGCTAATGAGAGCATACACAATTACACTAGACAGGTTGAAAATGCAGAAGGGATGCAAATCTTCATGCTTGAGGGTATCTGCTCACTAGTAACTAATGGCACTAAGGAGGAAACTTACCCTATTGGCAGGTTGCATGATTGCTCTTCTGCAGCTTCTTATGTGGATCGTAGTGGGAGTCAGGACTCTACACTGCATGGCCTGCAGACACGACCCAGTCTAGCAGCTGCTTTGTTTATTCCTTCATTTTGTGAGACACGCAGAAACTAATGGCAGGGGATGGATTGAGAACACAGTAAGTGAGGTGACAGCAATTTAGGAGGAGGTGAAATAATTTGTACAGTGATGTGCTGACAGATGTGTGAATTGTACACAAACACTATATATGAAGCTGTGCAGTGAAGAAATCAGTGGCACGCACTTCTAGACAGGGTCTTCCTTGTTATGGGGTTTTCACTCCTGTTGCTTGTTTTGCACCTCAAATCTTAACAATAAAACTCAGCAATCTATAAACTGCTATGAAATCTGTCTAGGTTCTGGTGTGAGTTGCAAACCTGATTTTCAGGCTTGCTGCAGGTGCAGGGTGGTGCTGTAGAAGGGACTGGAGTCCAATGCCTGTGAAGCTAGACAGTGCTCAGGGATGTGTGAAGAAGGTGCTGTATGAGACTAACGGTGATGAACAGAAGTGAGAACTCAAGCAACAAGTATTCCACACTGTCAGAGCCAGGTCAATCAACTGAGTACTTGATCCTGTTACATGTGCCCCAGCCATTTGCCAAGGCTGCTGGACTTAAAGGAGACGGTTGTCCTAGGAGTGGGAGAACTATCTCTGTGGAGACAAAGAAACGAGTTTCCTCATGTCTCTATTTTCTATGTTAAAAAAAATAGTAGAGGAAAGTATGTTTAGGGTCTTTCTAGAATTCCTTGAGATAGTAACAAGTCCTAAAAGGAATATTACTAGTTTTCTGCTCTTCTGCTGCAACAACAGCCTGTCCCCATAACGCCCCATCTTGTCTCTATTTGTATTGTACTCACACTTCCCAGGCATGTCTCAAATGGGATACAAAGAAGAAAAGTAGAATTTGCCCTGAAAGTGTCACCCCTAATTAATATCCTCCAAGGCAGCTCCCTAATTAGTATGCAGATCTGGTTTCAGTGCAGCTTGTTAATGGGCTCACTCCTCAGAGAATGGTAATTAGGTATGACACTAATATACTATGGTGTTACAGGAACTTGCCACAAAGCTAGATCCACTGGCTAAGTAAGTGGCAGCCACCATACCAGGAGAACAGGTCCTGTTTGGGAAAATCCATTTTTGGCTGAGAGCAGAGTGAAACAAGAAGGGGCAATTTGACATGGTTGAATAAAGAAGCCCAAATTGTGATC
Organism: Baryphthengus martii; assembly: GCA_013396935.1. Lineage (NCBI taxonomy): Eukaryota > Metazoa > Chordata > Aves > Coraciiformes > Momotidae > Baryphthengus > Baryphthengus martii. Next base: position 415,168 of record VWZK01004986.1, read on the forward strand.
AAAGCTCTGGTTGGAAAATAGGATGAGTAAAAGAACCTCACTAGGTTATGTCCTATAGTCTCCACACTTGTGTCTGCTCATGCCCACCATTCAAATGCTGTGGCATCTCTTCCTCCCAGGAGTGTTCTTAAGCTGCTCTGCCCAGCTCTAAAAAAAGCATATCAGTTCTGTCCTTTAGTACTCCTATAGTCTCCCGTTTCCCATCTTTTCATGACCAAAAAATTTATCTGTTTATTTGAGAGTTTTGTGACAGTAAGAGACAGAATAATTTTGCAGAAGGAAAATCTGATCTCTATGGAAATATTCCTCACAAAGCCTTTAATATCTCTCATTGGCCTCTTCTACTTGGACAGAATTTGAAATGGTGGAGATATTAGGAAATATTAGAGGGTGTCATGGTTTAACTCCAGCCAGCAACTAAGCACCATGCAACGGTTCACTGCCCCAACCCACTTGGTAGGATGGGGAGGAGAATCAGAAAAAATATAAAACTAATAGGTTAAGATAAGAGCTCTTAACTGAAATAAAAGAAGTTGTAATTATAATACTTGTAATGAAAAGGAAGATAACAAAAAGAGAGAAATAAAACCGAAGCAAAGACAAGGGATGCACAATGCAGTTGCTCATCACCTGCTGACTGATGACCAAGCAATGTTTGACTCTCTAGCAAACTCCTCCCAGTTTATTGGGAGGAGCCTAACATTCAGTGTGGAATATCCCCTTGGCTGGTTCAGGTCAGCTGTCCTGGCCATGCTCCATCCCAGCTTTTTGTGTACCTGCTTGCTGGCAAAGTATGGGAAACTGAAAACTCCCTAACTTAGGATAAGCGCTACTAAAGCTGTCAGTGTGTTATCAATATTATTCTCACATTAAAACCAAAACACAGCTCTGTACCAGCTACTAGGAAGAAAATTAACTCTATTTCAGCTGAAATTGAGATGGAGGAAAAATCCAGTAAAAATCCTCCAAGGCCTCACCACAGTACTATGCTCACAGATCAAGAGGAGACAAACTGAAAAAACTAAAACAGCGCAAAAAAACCCTTCTTTCCAAGACATCAGACCAAAATGCTTGATTCCAGCATGCTGAGCCATCAAGTGTGTGAAATTAAGAGTCTCTTTGAATCTGTGATTCAGCACTGACTTGAATAAATCTTTTCATTTGTGCATCGCTTCAGCTCCCTGAAGAAGTTGTTTGTATGTACAGCTCCCATATTGGTGGCACCAACCAGGTTGCCAGACTCGCTTCTTGCAGCAGTCTATCATGACCTCAGATATACAGTATTTTCATCATCCATGATTAAGATGATCCTCTGAGTATATAGGCACCTTTGCCTTCTCTATATATTCTTATCACCCTCCCTTCTCTGCCACACAGAGGCAGAAAGATAGTTTAGCAGGCAGAAGGCTCCCTCTCTGTCTTATACCAAGGGCCCAGGACCACTGTCTTTGGCCCAGAGAAATCCTTGCTGCAAGCTGTCAGTCATTTCCCACCCAACAAACCTTGCAGTGTCGGATGCAGTTTTTCTGCAATGTTGTAGACTTGTGCATGAAGTGATGGTGATTCACTATGGCAGCTGATGACAATATGGCTTTTATCAAAGGAGCATGAAGGAGAGAGTGAGCTAGTGTGTACCATGAAGGCCAGAGACCTCCATCTGTTAAAGATCCGGATTTCTTTTCCCCAGGACCATTTTCCACATAGTTACGAGGTGAACATGATTTTTATTTTCCCCACACTAGTCAAACTTTTCTAAGCAGCAAATGAGAGGAGCTCCTGGAAGCTGAAAGTCTTCCAGATAGAAATAATCCATTGTTATAAGCCTAAGGTTTAGAGTTTATTTAGCAGATTTTTAGAAAACAGTTGGTGAAAAGTCTTGAGCCCAGGAAAGTTAAGAATTGAGAAGAAGCTGCATTAAGGAGTGAGCTTTATAAAGCATGTACTGCTCCCTTTAAAGCTGAGGTAAGTCAAGGCCAAAGGATGTGGAGTTGAGTAGGTGAACCTTCTGTACCCCTGGGGATTTTCAAGATTTCTTAGCAATGGGAGTCACTATGTTAATTAAGGGTACCAGTAAAAAAGGTTTGGTTTGCTTATATATGGATTCCCTTTGTCTCTTGTGAAACTCTGATGGTCTTTTTTCTGCTCTTTGAATTTTACTTCAGCTTTCCTGAGACTGAACTTTCCTAAAGTTGCTGAAGGATTCACTGCTGAACTAATTAAAAGGTCCCTTTCCACATTTAAGTCTTAGCAAAGATTTCCTACTCCTCTTGCTAAACAAGGCACCACAGTAAGTTTCTGAAATGCTAGGACGTTCAACTCTGCTACAGCAAATAAGGTAGATTTGTGTTTAGGTCCTAAATAACGGGCTCACTTTTAACATCCCAAGCTGATTACCATCCCTGATGCTTGGTGAATCACTGAGGAGAGTCAAAGCAGTAGCTCTGTATGATCCGAATCCTATTCTTGTCAATATACCTTGAAGCAAATGAGTGTGGAGCAGTTAAGACTCCAATCCCTCACTGGTGTCTCTGAAACAAATAACATTAAGACAGACGATTGGTCTAAGTGCACAGCATTTGTTTTTCTCTAAGGAATGGGTAGTCACCACAGCACTTTCACACTGGGTGCTCTGTAATCATGAGGACTTGTGATTTTGCTTAACCTAGAGGGGACAGAACCAAATACTGGTGTGTGTTCCCTCATGTCCTCTGACTGTGTCCTAGAACTGTGCCAGCTCTAAAACCTTTTCCCATCTCTCTTCCTAGAACTGTGCCAGCTCCGAAACCTTTTCCCGTGCCTCTTGTACATATCATTGAAGGAATTTGAACTGGTAACCTGACCTTTTGTCCCCTTAACATATTGTCCCAAGACAATTTGGTGGAAGAGACATTTAAGTTGCCCTCGGATATTTCATAACTTTAAATATTTTATAACAAATTAAATGTTAATTGTGTGCTGTCCAGGGGAGAAAATCATTGTAGTATTCAATTAACATTTAATATATTAGCCATCAAATATTTAAATAGCTCCTATCCAATGGATGTATTTCTTCTGCATTATCTGTGTGGATCCTTGACTTGGCTTTCCACAGAACTTTTCATCAAGATGCTACAGCAGAGTAACTTTAAAAGAGTAGAAAAAAGATCACATATTTGCCTGTGTATTCTTGCTTTTGAAGTTTTCCAGCACAATATAGAAGCTCTGGATACTAGTGTGGGGGGAAAACCAACAAGCTGAAAGCCCCGGCAGTATTGCTTTGCTGTTCTGCTAGCTCACCCTGACTACAAGTCATGACTTCTTTGAGAAGATTTCTAGAGATCTCTTACTTATACAGTTGGCTCCTTAAGTCACTTCAGTACCTCTTCATTGTGCTATGCATCAAAATAAGCTTCCATTCTCAGGGCCCTACACCTCATGGCTCTTGCTTTTGTTTCTGATTTGGTTTGCTTTTACAGCTTCTCTCCTTGATCTGTCCTCAGTGATCACTTCTTTCAACTTCTTCCCTCGCTGACAGGTTTGTCGTCTTTCCAGTCACCCTCATGTGCTTTTAATACTTTCCTATAAAGTCTATTCATCAAGCTGCTATTTTATTCTAAAACTACCAGAACTTCTCACCATCCCCTAAAAAGAAGTGGAATTGCTCATATTCCAATAACAAAACAATGTGTCTGTGGGGAAGAGTTGAAAAAATCACTCCTTATAAAGTTTACACATAATAGAGGTTGCATGTTAACTAATGGCAGGGTGAGGCCAATTCCATGGAGCAATGTGTAAGCAATAATGAGCAAGATGTATATTAATCCTGCAAAGTCAGGCACCACGAAAGAGAGACTGGGACAGGCACTGACTGGGGTAACTGTCTATTGTGCTGGACTGATTTGGTGAGTGACTTTGGGGTTCTGGTCTTAATAAGCTGATCATGAGTACTAGGGACATTAAACACGTTGAAGGCTTATGCCATGTCTTCTCTTTTGTGAGGTGTTTCATTGCAGTTGACAGCTAATCGTGCTCACAAATGTTGACCGTGGCACTCTGGCAGTACCGAGCTATCGCCTTGTGACATGGTGCTAGTGATTGCAGGCAGCTGAGTTGCAACAGAACTGTTGTAGAACTCTTCAAATGTAAAGTCCTGTGTGGATCCTGACTACAAGCCAATTGTGTGGTCCTTACCAAGATCCCAGATACATTTCCTACATTCTTTGGACAAATCTATTTCTTACCAGGTTTGCAGACTCACACCGTTCCAAGGCGTGATGCTTGCATAGGTTTCCTGTTTGGACTGGCAGAGCTGATTGTGGTATATTGCTCCTTGCTGCAGAGCCCTCAGTAAAATGGATTAAGGAGATAGATAGGTGTATTCATTCCAGGTCTTGTTTCAGTTTTGGAGTCCACACTTGACCACTTTCAGCTTTTGATGTGAACTACAGGAAAGATCCATGGTTGGGAATATCTGCAGATATTCTTCTCATCTGCAGAGAAGACATTGACATTTTAATCTATTTAGTTTTCAAAGTGATGGATCTTGATCATGGAATAAAGCCAAGAGGGGAAGAATTTGTCTACCTATGACAGCTTTTTAATCTAGTACTCAAAGTTGTAAAGAAATCCAAGAACTGGACATGGAAACTAGATGAACCAGAAGTGGAAATAAGGTACAGCAGATTAATGAACCATGCGAAGAGCTCTGTCAAAAGCAGGGGAATTGACCAGCACTCAAGTCTTCTTTCCAGTCCAGGCAGCCTTCTATACAGGCTGCATGGTGTGAGCCAGAAGTTATATGTGTGACACAGAAACTATTGGTGGAGGCTATGACTTATGCTCTGCAGGAGGTCAAAGTAGCCCTAGTTGCTCTTAATGTCTGTATTTGAATAACAAAGAAGGATAGTCATAGTTCTGTGGCCTGCCTCTTCTGCTCCTGTCATGGTATGTTATCTTCTGAGACCATGGACCTCGGTATTTCTGAGATACTCCAGTACTCTGTATATTTGCCAACTGCTTTGTTGGTCAGATGTGTCAAGTTGCTATAGTGAAATGCTACCTAATTTAGTACCTTATCCGTGTGGTCATATCTTTAGGCAGATATCCCTGAGCTCTGACATCCAGCATTAAAAGCCTGTACCCAAATGGTGACACCCATGATATGGGGGAGAGTATTCTTTCTGCTTATCTTGGTCCTGTCATGACTGTGAGATTGGTTCTCCTGACTTTTTACTGCTGTGTCTGCCTTTCCTACAAAGGCAAAGCAGGGTGCTGGAGTGGCAGGGGAGAACAGTGTGGGCTCTGGTCTCTTTCCGAGAGCCCACAGTGTAAAACACTACTGTGTAAACACAGCTAATCTGAGATTAACTTCCAGTGCCCTTCCTTCTCTTACCTCTACAATAAATTGCCCACATGTCTTCCTGATGGCCTCTTTAAAGTAGAACAGATCAATTATATGGAAATATATATGTAGTACTCTAACAAGCCCTTAGAAACACCACACTGAGTCTGCAATGCTGTTTGCAGAGCATGGAGCTAATTGGTGTGAAACTGCTATTTACTGTTTATCTCCTTGCCTGTGGGTTTCTGGGAGGGAAGGACTAGCGATGTCTTGAAAGGAATGAGGTGCTCTCTGCAAAAAGTGCTGGAGTTTTTTTTTGAGAAATAGAATGGCAGTGGCTCTTTCTCTAGCTTTCATGACATCAGGGATGCTTCTGCTCTGGACCTGACTCCTAACTCTTTTCCCTATTTGTGCAGTGCTATATGTATTATTCCATTTCCTTGAGGAACAGTACTTTGGTGCTTGTGTGTATGGAGAAGCCTTAAAGTGGGTTTTAGAAGCTCAAGAGCTTCTTAAAGGCTTGAATAAATGTAACTTTAATGTTTCATGTCTCACTCCCTTTTCTGGTGGCATCTGCTTGGGAGTCTTTCTCATCTTTTCTAGGATGGAGCAGGAGAAGAGGGAGGGAGGGAGGATGGAAGATCTGTGCAGTGGGGAAGAAAAAAAAAGATGTCCTCTCCTACAAAGTGGACTATGGCTATAGCTAGAAGAAAGTCTGAATAGCACACCTATATCTTACACACGAATGCTAGCAAGACAGACAGAACTGTAGCCAGGGTGCAGGGTAGAACACTAAAGCTGCTGTCCCCAGTGTTGGCAGCTCTTGGGCTGCGTTTGCTTTCCCCAGTCTCATCTGTAATTCTCTGAGGCTGCTCTTGTCTGTGCATTTTTTTTTTTTCCTCACACATTTTCAAACTGGCTGTCCACTTGACCATGCCTTCATTTTCTCTTGCCTTTGTGGTGGAGGTGCCAATCTTTAATTTCAATGCCTTCACTCCCAAGGAAGAAGCCTAGGGTACTTTGCTCATGTGTGCCACCATTCTGTTTCCTGGAGTTACAGTCCTCTAAGACAGACACTGTTTTGGCTCCTGCACCACTTTTTGTTCTGCATCCTGTCCAGCTCCCCAAATCCATCCTCTCAGCCTTGTGCCACCTCATTTCCTTAAAAATCCCACAAAATTATCACAATCTTTCCTGCCAATGCTACCAGGAAACCCACTTTTATTTTACCAGGACTGCAGAAGGGGCCTGCCTATTTTCATTCCCCAACCTAGTTTCACAGCTGCACCCATATTCTAAGCCTAACCATATGCTCTGAACTGAGAGGACGCTTTTTCCCATCTTTGCTTTGCCTTTTAGCCTTCTCCACAGGAGGAGAACTGTGCCTTTCCACTCTGCAGCATCTGGAAAGCTAAAGGCACCTGGCATACTGTCAGTACTTAACAGAAATTAAATAGTAATAATACAAAGATACCTAGAGAGATTAGAGACTTGGTACGAAAACAAATGAAGGTTCAACTTGGCAAAAATGAAAGTTAATACATCTGGCAGTGATAGGGATGTAGAGAAATATAGCCCTCTATGAATATTTGAAGCGTGCAAACACCAAGTGGAGAAAAAGTTAGTTACTGTATGTTGGGCAGAGCTAGCAATGAGAGGAAGAAATAAGAATGGGAAAACCCGTATGGAGAAGTTTACTGAGCTATTAAATAATTTCAAAAATAAAAGGCTAGGAATTAGTTTGCCTGAGATGCAATAAAAATACACACTGACTGAAATTCAGAGACCACTCGAGTCAGTGAGGAGATTTGCTCTGACACCACCAGAGCCAAGATTCTCTCCCCAGATAAACATGAAAGTGAATTGGCAGAAAAATTGACCTGTGATTGAGTGTTTGCTGTTTTCAAAGCTGTTTTGATAGTTTCCCACTAATGCAATATAAAAAAAGGGCTTATGAGAAAATATAAAATGCCAAGTATGGCATTGTATATAAATAAGGTCGGTGTTTTACAGATTCAGGGCACTGTTATTCTACATAATCACAGCACACAAACATCTGCAGAGTACGCAAATAATACATGGAGGTATTTAGTATTGGCACCATATAGATTCTTGGTGTGTTGAAAGAGAACAGTGGTTTTCAACCTGTTTTAGTTTGCGAATTGCTACAAAATTTCCTGAAATTGAGGACCCCAGTATGGTAAGTTAACATAACGGTCTCTCTCTTATTTTTGTGGAAACTGTAAATATATCTAGGGGATCTGTAAGGAATCAGAATGCAAAAACTGTCAGGAAGATGTCTCAGTTGTGTTCGTATGTGATAGATGTTTGTAAGGTGGTTATACTTAGCTATATTTTGATGTAATTAATATTTTATGGGTTTTCAAATGCAACTTTTTCATTGTTGGAAAGCCTTGGTTTCTATAAGGAGTTTAATGCATACTGAGTGCAATCTGCCTGTGCTTGCATTTCTTCACATGTTCCAGGCGAAGTGTCAGCTTAGAATTTACCCGCACCTGAGGAGTTAAATCAAAGCAGCAGTCAATCTTGGATGAAGATTAGTGATCTCGGCTGCTTATCACCAGAAGTTACCACCTTCTGTTGGCATAGCTACACCTATTGACAAAACTGATAGGTGGTCTAAGTAGTTAGGAAGTGATAATTCATAGGTCTTTTAGGAAATCAGAGATGACAGTAAATCGTGGCAGTGGATGAGTCGTTGGCCTTGGTAACTTCTTACTCCCCAGCTGTAGCCCACATAAAATGTGTGGGCACAGACCCAGCTGAAGGGGGTTTTTCTCTGCCTGCTGAATAAGTCTTTGGTATACAGTGATCTTGAGTGAATTCTTCCTTCCCAGGTGAAAGTGGGAATAACAGATAGGAAGTCGCAATTGAAAACTCCTGACCTGTAGAGATCAGAGCAATATGGTCTGCAGCTTTTGAGGGATGTCATGACAGCTGGCAACGGAAATGAAAACTTTGTCCTGAAGGCAGTTTTGACATTTCAAAATTTTATGTTGACAAACTGGGATGAAAGCCCCAGTTGAATTACTGGCTTAATTTGTGAAACATGTATTAAGTATTTTTAGTTTAACTGCAACATAAATATTTTAAAGATAACTGAAATACTTTGTGAAGTACATACATATTTACGTTCAAAGGTATTTTGGTAATATTGAGTGATTCTTTTTATACAGTCAATATATTCATGCAGGCACTACACAGCTCAGATGACAGAACTGTCAGATCACCATTTTCTGACATAAGACTGTACTGTTTTAAAAAATTTTTGGGTAAGGAATATAAAGCTCCTGCTCTCTTGAGAAGAGGAATACCAAACAGCTTCAAAAGGAGGGGATTTAGTATGCCAGCATCATACTTACTACCTCAAAACAAGGATATTTTAATTTTTCTCCTTAATGCTATACTTACTCTTACTCTTTCATGTTATTCTACTGCCTCAGAGTATGGGCCCCTCCAAGAGGCAGAATCCTAAGAAATGCTAAAAGCTGCATATTGAAGTTTAAAAAAAGTATAAAAATACTGGAAACGAGATGGAACTTTTTACAATGGCAATGCATCTGCCATGGACTTTTACTGAGGAAACTGGTTAATTCATCTTCCCCTGGAGCCTTTCTGTTGAATTTGGGCATCTTTCTAAGAAATATTTTGTAGCGTGTTCTGAGGTATTGAACTTGATAGTATTTACTTGTATGTGGTGGAAGAGAAAAATAAAGTTCCCTCACCACAGATGTTACTGCCTCAAATCCAAATGTTTGTGTAATGTAGGAAGCCCACACTAACACTTAGAGGCCCGGTGTCCAATTCTAACAGCACACTGATGATAAGCAGGTTATAAATGATTAACTGCTCTAATGCGTCATCATGGAGGCATGGAGTAGAGATGAAGGTCACTAGGAGAGCTTTTATGGTAAAAATGTCTTACTGCTCTGGAATTAATCTTAAGCTTGAAGTTGTGATATAACTGCTTTCTGTGCAGAGCACAAAACAAGGTGGGGGATGACAAGGGGTTTTCTGGGCTGGCTGGCTAAATTTATTTACAGATGGAAGACCTTCATGGAAGTCTTCTCTTGCAGTGGGAATGATGGCAGCTCAGTTATTTGAACTCTTTGATTTCTCAATCATTACAGCTCAAGATCACATAAGTCGTCTAATTTTGTCAACCTAACAAAATATATTTTCTCTCTCACTCTCTCCCCTTCTCCCCACTCCCCCTCCTCTGAAGAAGGTCAGATAGCTACTTGGCCTCTTCTCCTTGGGATGACCTTCAAACTAAAACTATATTACGAAATTCCACTGGTTTATCTTCCAACAATTCAAAATTACGTTACTCTCACAAATTAACCGAGTCCCTGCCCCTGTCCTTGCCCTCGGCTCCTGATGGATTTTATCATTTAATGAAGCCTGATTCATTTTTTTTCCCCAAGTTTTATCATTTAATATTATTTTAAAAATATTTTGGGTTCAGAGAGATCGTGAGGTTGCAAAGTAAGGCCATACTGTATTTATAAACCTGCTAAAAATTTACAAACAGGAGGTAATGTGCATATCCCTGTGGTACTAAGTCGTTAAATTAGGGAATCAGGAAACACAAATAGCACTACTAAATCATTGTATTGTGGATTATGAAGGCACAATATTAACTGTTTAGCTGGGAATGAAAAGACAGTTCCTTTTGTACTAATCATTATTGTTATTTGCATCGTAGTTGAGCCCAAAACATGAGTTTGGCTCAGAGCCCCATTAGGTGAGGTGGTGTGTAAATTGTGCAGAGGGAGAAGACTGCTGATGTGTTTTACTCTTAGGAAGCACTGATGAATTGCAATCATGGAGACTAATTAAAGCATCTGGATGGATAGATAAAATGGACATAAAACAGATTTAATTGACGGAGAGCGGGGGAGGGTTTGACAGTTAATTAATGTTTTTAATCAGTTGTGGATTTACAGGAGGAAAGGGGAAGGAGGAGGCTGATGGGGTCTTAGCCCTTACTAATAGCAATACCTTGTCTATGGTAGTGCCTGAGGTCACATGGAGCTTTTCCTCCCTACTCTCATTATGGATGCATTTGACCTCAAAAATGTTTTCTATGTATGGATTTTCCTTACCTCTCAATTTGCTGATCCATTATACTTTCGAAGGGATGTGCAGACACCTCTAGGAAATTTCCATGTGCAGATCCTTGCAATGTGCATCACAGACAGAAATAGACCAAGGCCCTAGAGGTCTGCAGACCAGTTTGAAAACCACTCATCTGGAAACTGGGAAGTGTTACACGTACACTGGATATAGCCCTTAATGTTGTTCTATGATTTGTGTGTTATGAGTAAGTCCTAAAGATGTGTCCCTAGACTGAGGTCTGTTAAGGTGAAGGATATAGTGGCTAAGAATACATGTAGTCTCCAGGCTTCCAGTGAAAAAGTAGTTAATAATACTCAGCGACAGTGTGAATGAGGAGCTCTGTATTTTTAATGGGTTTTTCACAAATGACAATTAATCTTCCCAGTCTCTAATAGAAGGGAAGGGAGAAACCATTGCAGCAGGTGTTAATGCAAGAGGGTTTAATCTTGGATACTTCCAGAATTCATAAACCCAAAAGTCTTACATTTACTAACATACTGCTGCCACTGCCAACATGGTGGTTTTGGATATATATACTTGCAAGGTTTTCCTTCCTTTTTTCTTTTTTTTTTTTTCATAATCAAAAGAATACTTATTTTCAGTGGGAAAAATCCAGTATCAATTTTAAATAATACATATATCCAATATATCCAGTAGCAACTGCTATATGGCAATTATATGCATGACTTCAAGTTCTGGTACTGACATGGCCCTGAAGTACTTGCCTTCATGAGGTTCTAAGGTACGGCCACGCTATGGAGACCAGTGGAGGGATCAAAAGGGGAAATAACTCATCCAAAACCACGCTTAAATGAATGCTGGGAGGAGGGACAATGGCCACTGGAATGTACCACCATTTTAGAAGATTCTTGCTATTCAAACGTAGTATAGCCTGATCCTTCAGAGCTCCTCTGTGATGTGCAAAAGAACAGTTCAGAGATGCTTGAGCAGGTACTAATCAAGTTATTTCTGGACTGGAAAACAATTCATCCCTCTGACAGGCTTTACTGTTCTGGAGTCCTGTTGTAGCAACTGCACAACACTCTACCAAGTTGAAGTATCAGAGCAGCTGGAGATATCTTGGAGCAGTCTAAGACTTCTGTGCAGAGAATAACAGTAAGAGATACCGTTAGATGTTTAGAGCCTATCCTTTGACAATCAGCCTTCATTATTAAGGGAGAGCTATAGATGGGTGGCACTTTACTCAGCAACTGTGCTTTTAATTTCTGCAGCTTTGTATAAAGACAATCTTGTGCTTGTTCTCACTGCAAAAGTTGCTTTGATTGTGTGCTTGGGATTGAACCAGTGACTCCAGCATCTTGCACTGTAATTGGGCATTGCTCAAAGGTGATATAAATGATGCTGTATGTTACCTGGCAGCAACTTAGTGTAACTTACAAGAGCGTACAGTCAGGAAATAAATGATGCAGAAGCAAAGGCAGCTCAGTGAAAGCTACAAGACAAAGTGAGAGTGGGAGGTTCTTTATCTTAATTCTACTTGGTAGTTGCTTTTCTATCTACCCAGTTCTATTGGCCTGTAAATTACAACTACTTATCAACCAGAGGTAAAATGCAATATCATTTCAGTCACTTTGAGTTTGACCCAAAGTGTTTATATCTATAAAAAAAAAAAATTCACTTATGTATTTTCACAAAAATGATAGGCCATGGTGCAAGAGAAATCAGCCTCAGCTGACATTCACAGTTCTTTTATGTGGAAGGCAAGCAAAGTGAAAACAGTATGACATGCATGTCTCTACTAGAGAGTATTTTGGAATCTGTAGTTAATCTGTTCAAGGGGGGGAAAAATATGGGGAGAATGCATTGCTTAGCAATCAAATATATCAATACCCCCAACATCACCACATCAACAAACCGATTAAATTTGTAGCTCTAGCTTCACAGTTGTTCTGCCTGAAAATCCCCAGGGTGGCCTCAAAGTCCCCTGCTTCCAATCCAGACTGGTGAAGCCACTGGGCTTCTGTTACCTCAAATAAATAAATAAATAAATACATTGCTTTGTATAACATCAGGAACAGGTGTCAACATGGCCATTCAAAAGCATTTGAGCTCTACCTGAAATTGCAAGGAAAAGTAAGGGGGTGAGTGAATTATCTACTCAGACTCTATGATGATAGATCTGCCCTGTGAAGGGAGAGCTCTTGGACTCCATCCTACATCTCTATGCATTACTCACTAAGTGGATTCTAGAACAAAAGTGTAGAGAGAATATGCTAGTTACCCTATCCATGTCATGGTTCTTGCTTTGTGGTCTCAAGTTCAGGGCTGCTCTAAGTGTTCTTGAAGTGTCAGAACAGAAGATCATCCAGGATTCTTAATTTTTTTTTTTTAAATAAAGCTTTTAAAATCTATAATGTGGTGAAAAAAGTTTTGTGCCTGTCATATACAAAAAGGAACAATTGATATCTTCTGATCAAAGATAAGTGTGCCATAAATGGATTACAGCTGATTCTATCTATATTGACTTCTATAAAGCACCTACCACTGTAGAATCTAAGCAAGGAAAGATCTGATCTGTAGATATACACTCATGCATTATTAAAAAAAATTAAATAGAAGACAAAATAGATGTTCTGTGAAGCAGAGACAAATTTTCTGCTTGAAAGCAGCAATGAGCTTCTTATTTTTTGCTAAATATTTGTACTGGATTTTCAGCATACAGAGAGATCATAAGCAAGAGATACAAGCACAAAACAAACAAGAAAGTGAGAGCATACAACAGAAAGCAAAGCAAATCAGCGCATTACAGGATTTTCCAAAGCACAAAAGATTTTCATGTAAAAAGCAAGTCCTATGCTGTGTGAGATAAAGAAACGTTTAGCATAAACATGCATCACTGACACTGATAGCAGAAATGGATATTAGAATGAGCTGACCAGATTTTTCTGCTTTTTTTTTTCCACCCCTGGAGTTTTTCCAGTAAATTGTCAAGAATTCTCAAGCAGTTTTGGTTGGGTGATGACTTACCAACCTTCTTGATGATGCTGAGCCAGGGTATGAGCTGGCATCATCCCAGGTGGTTTAAGAGGTCTGTGGGGGAGGCGACTGAAGTCACCCTTCCCTCCCTGCCCTATGCTGGCTTGTAGCTGTGCTGTTTTAAGTGCACTCCTTAGCGCTGATTGCTTGTCTTACAATGCTTGATAGTCATTGTCCCGGCTCTGCATCACTGGATCTGCAGATTACCAGGCTTTAGGAAAATGGACTTGAAAAGAGTGTGTTCATCAGAGTACTGTATATATATGACTAGCTTTACCCAGCACACATGACTTTAATACCCTCAGCTGTCCTTTCTGCTCCTTTGCTGGAGATGACTGGAGAGTTGGCAGAATGAGACATATGCCTGTGCTCCAGTGGCTGTAGCTTTCATCTGATATATTAGCACAAACCCACCCTTCATTGGCAGTTTATGCTAATACACTAGCCTGAGCTAGAGCATTCAAGGTACAGGCACATGTTTCTTCTGCTTTACCTGCTGTTGGGGCAGTAACTTCTGGCAGAGGGACAGGGCAGACAGCTGGGGAGAGGGAACATCTTAAATCACATTGGCTAGGCTCTTTGGAGCTCATCTGTCAAATGCCTTCTCAGAATGGGTGTAAATTGGCTCTATTTTGCCTGGAACCATCAGTCATGCTAAGAAGGGCAGTTTGGGACAAGGACATGAGGCTTCATTGCAGAGCATGCCTGCTTCCATGTTGTATGTCTGTGTTATCCCTTGTTTTCCTTCCTGGTCTTGAAAGAGAATGAAGTACCTAGGCTTGGTGACTTGCTGCGTCCCTGATAATCAGTGAGAGAAGACTGGGACACAGTCAAGCACTGGCCCACAGCAGTCCCTATCGCTTAGCTATTAACATATTCCCTGCCACTGATTCAGAATATGTCAACTAGCGATGCTGGGACATGATCTGGGAGACAGCAAAGATAGAGCATGTAATATGCTCCATGAGGACTTGTTTCAGCCTAGTGGCTGAGCAAAGGAGCTGCGTCTGGAGACAGCTATCGCTATTCCATTACCTCTCATACCAAAAGTACGGCTTCTGGGAACAGGGAGTCTGGGGTTCAGACGTGGCTGGTAAGATTGCTTCTCTTGTCTTCAGTTTTCACAATGTTTTCCTGATGGCATCTCACACCAACTCGAGCTGCAGCTTCCTAGATAAATTCATGCTCAATTCTATCTCTGCAATTTCCATATCATGTTTATTCAGAATAAGTTGTTTTTGCTTCTCTCAGCCCTGCGGGGTTAACCTGTCTTATGAAATTCAAATGTACCTCCTCTCGCTTTCTCTCTTGTAACACTTCTTTCTCTTCCTCCCAGCATTTTGTTGGCTTCATGGACTGTGCTAAGCTTGCTGGAGATACCAGAGGGTTGCGAGGGAGACTTGCTGTTCTAGCCAGCCTGAGAACCAACTCCAAGCCCTTCAGATGGACTGTGTTCTCTTGTATTATGCAGTACTTTTGAGTATGAACACTACACAGCTGAACACTCATTACTGCAGAACTTTTTTTTCAATTCCACTCTAAGGAACAATATACCAGTGGGCCAAAGATTTAATACAAAAAGCATTAAGAAGATAGGAATTTCTCCATCAGCTCAGCAATTTTCAGTCTTACTAAAGGAAGCTTCCTATTTTAGGAAATATTTTATCTCTCTGTTAATGCCTAATGTGTTGAACTGTTATACTGGGTTTTGCTATCACAAAATAAGATGATAATGACAATTCCTGTGTGTAGCCAATGATTCGTTGTGCTACTTACAGCTGCTTTCATTCAAGGATCTCAAAGCTCTTTATGCCTCAGCTCTTCAAAGAACCCTATTTGCTTAGACACAGAAAACCCACTGAACTCCTAGAAGACACTGTAAAATATTAAACATTTTTTAAAATTCTAGGCTATGTCTATTAACAAATAAGTTTAAAATTGTGTTGTCTCATAACAACATGAGCGCTTAATAGCAGAGGAATAATCAGAATTCCAGAATATATTTCCTGCTCGAGGAATCTGATCTCCTTATATGACAAGTCGACCAGCTTAGTGACTGATGAAGAGGCTGTAAATTTTGTCTACCTGAAATTCAGTAAAGCTTTGGACACTGTTTTCCACAGAATTCTCATTTAAAAAATGGCTTGGATCTGGGTATGCTCTGCTGAATAAAAAAACTGCCTGGACAGTTGGGCCCAAAGACTGGTGGTGAATGGAGTTAAATCCAGTCAGTGACCAGTCACAAGTGGTGTTCCCCAGGGCTCAGCACTGGGGCCACCCATGTTTAATACCTTTATGAATTACCTTGATGAGGAGATAGAGTGCACCCTCAGTAAATTCGCAGACAACACCAAACTGAGAGGGAATGTTGATGTTCTTGAGGATAGGAAGGCTCTGCAGAGGGATCTGGACCAGTTGAATTGCTAGACCGCGGTCAGTGGTATGAGCTTTAACAAAGTTAAGTGCTGGGTCCTGCATTTTGGTCACAACCACCCCCTGCAATGCCACAGGCCTGGGGAGGAGTGGCTGGAGAGCTGCCCAGCAGAGAGGGACATGGGGCTGTTGATTGACAGCCAGCTGAATATGAGCCAGCAGTGTGCCCAGGTGGCGAAGAAGGCCAATGGCCTCCTGGCTTGTGTCGGGAATAGTGTGGCCAGCAGGACTGGGGAAGTGATCATCCCCCCTGTACTTGGTGCTGGTGAGGCTGCATCTTGAGTATCGCGTTCGGTTTTGGGCCCCTCAACACAAGAAAGCCATTGAGTTGCTGGAACAAGTTCAGAGAAGGGTAACCAAGCTGTTGATGGGTCTGAAGAAAAAAGTCCTGTGAGGAGCGGCTTAGGGAATTGGGATTGTTTAGTTCGGAGAAGNGGAATCTGATCTCCTTATATGACAAGTCGACCAGCTTAGTGACTGATGAAGAGGCTGTAAATTTTGTCTACCTGAAATTCAGTAAAGCTTTGGACACTGTTTTCCACAGAATTCTCATTTAAAAAATGGCTTGGATCTGGGTATGCTCTGCTGAATAAAAAAACTGCCTGGACAGTTGGGCCCAAAGACTGGTGGTGAATGGAGTTAAATCCAGTCAGTGACCAGTCACAAGTGGTGTTCCCCAGGGCTCAGCACTGGGGCCACTCATGTTTAATACCTTTATGAATTACCTTGATGAGGAGATAGAGTGCACCCTCAGTAAATTTGCAGACAACACCAAATTGAGTGGGAATGTTAATGTTCTTGAGGATAGGAAGGCTCTGCAGAGGGATCTGGACCAGTTGAATTGCTAGACCGCGGTCAGTGGTATGAGCTTTAACAAAGTTAAGTGCTGGGTCCTGCATTTTGGTCACAACCACCCCCTGCAATGCCACAGGCCTGGGGAGGAGTGGCTGGAGAGCTGCCCAGCAGAGAGGGACATGGGGCTGTTGATTGACAGCCAGCTGAATATGAGCCAGCAGTGTGCCCAGGTGGCGAAGAAGGCCAATGGCCTCCTGGCTTGTGTCGGGAATAGTGTGGCCAGCAGGACTGGGGAAGTGATCATCCCCCCTGTACTTGGTGCTGGTGAGGCTGCATCTTGAGTATCGCGTTCGGTTTTGGGCCCCTCAACACAAGAAAGCCATTGAGTTGCTGGAACAAGTTCAGAGAAGGGTAACCAAGCTGTTGATGGGTCTGAAGAAAAAAGTCCTGTGAGGAGCGGCTTAGGGAATTGGGATTGTTTAGTTCGGAGAAGAGGAGGCTGAGGGGAGACCTTATCACTCTCTACAGCTAACTGAAAGGAGGTTGCAGTGAGGTGGGTTCTGGCTTCTTCTCTCAAGTGAATAACAGGACTAGAGGAAATGGCCTCAAGTTGCACCAAAGGAGGTTTAGATTAGATATTAGGAAGGATTTCTTTACTCGAAAAGTAGTCAGGCACCCAGGGAAGGGGTGGAGTCACCATTCATCGAGCAGAAAATATATTCTGGAATTCTGATTATTCCTGTGTTATTATGCGCTCATACTTTTTCTTTACTGAAATAGGCATCCAGGGAAGTGGTGGAGTCACCATCCCTGGAGATGTTCAAAAAAGGTATAGATCAGGCACTTCAGGACATGTTCTAGTGAGATGATAAGGTGTTTTTTGTGTTGTGGGGGGGTTTTTTTTGGCTTTTTTTTTTTCCTGGGTTGACAGTTGGACATGGTGATCTTAGAGTTTTTCAACCGTGACGATTCTGTGATTCTGTATGATTCTGTGAGTTGCTGGAACAGGTTCAGAGAAGGGTAACTAAGCCAGGGAAGATTCTAGAGAACAAGTCTTCTGAGGAGTGGCTGAGGCAACTGGTGCTGTTTAGTCTGGAAAAATGGTGGCTGATGGGAGACCTTATTGCTCCATACAACTATCTGAAAGGAGATTGTAGAGAGGTGGATGCCGGTTTCTTGTCACAAGTAACATGTGATAGAACCAGAGGAAATAACCTCAAGTTATGCCCTGGGGAAGTTTAGGTTGGATACTAGGAAAAACTTTGTCTCAGAGAGGTTTGTAAAGCAGTGGAACAGGCTGCCCAGGGAAGTGGTTGGACCACCATCCCTGGATGTATTTAACAGTCGTGTAGATGTGGTGCTTAGTGATATGGTTTAGAAGTGGACTTGCTAGAGTTAGGTTAATGGTTGGATTTTATGATCTTAAAGGTCTTTTCCAGCCTAAATGATTCTATGATTCTTTGATTCTATTTGTACTGATCTGTAATAGGATAGAAGTTGGATTTGTTTTTTTTTCCTATGATACTTCATAATGCATCGAATGTTAGAAGAGTGTGAATTGTCCTGCAGGAGGCAAGGTGGTAGGTGTGCTGTTACAAGCTATTGTGCATCACGGGAGAGGTAGGGCAGCCAAGGAGTGAGACCCACTGGGAACAACAGTGACTCTGAACCCCAAACACTGTACAGCAATTGACAGAAATACTGCAGCTTGGCTTGAAAGGAAATATTTTGTTCTTTTCTGTTAAACAACCTCTCTTCCCTTCTCCCTTGGAATTTCTTCTTGCTGGTAACATCAGTGCTTTGACTTTTACTGGGCTGAAAGCAGAAAAAACAGTTTTCTTCACAGCAGTAGGCTTGCCGTCTCTTGCTCGGCTCCTACTGCAGGCTCATCAACGTGGTTTGAGCAGGTAACGTGCAAATATTTTAAAAAGAAGTACAAATAAATAGTTAGGAAACTGTAGAGACAGGATTGAGTGTCTTAAAATCATTTAAGATCTTTGTCCCTTTTTCACTGTGGAGAGGCCTTGGTATAGGACAAAACATAGCTGAACTTAGCTGCAAGTAGTTTTAGTCTATTGTGTGACTATAAAGAACCAGAAAAAAACAAGTGTAAGCAGGGACTTTTATTGCTTTATTTACAGTCATATATAGCACACAAATCCTTATTTACACATACAGCATGCTGAAGGCAGTCTTTCCCTGTGCAGTGTAGGGCTGTGACCTTGCCAGATGCTGAGGTCAGGCAGCTGCTCTAGAAGGTATTTAGCAGCCTGCGAGGTTAAGTTTGACAATTCCACCTCACGCCCTGCTGTCTGAGCGCTCCTGCATGCTGCACTCGCCTGCCTCCACAGATAAACCTCATCTTCCCTGATTGTGAGATTTAAGTTTTCACCTGAAAAAGACCAAAGGTTAATGTGGTAACAAAGCAGCATGGCTATTTGGAGTAGATAACAAATAGTTCTGTACCCTCTGGTGCATAGCTTTAAAAATTCTTCAATAAAGGGGAAGTGGTTTTCTGTAGGAATGCAGTTCAAGCAGCACAGAAGTTATGTTTGAGTGGTTCACCTCAACAGGAATTTTTACATTTCCATATTGTTTTATACCCTGGTTTCTTAAAGAAGCAAGGGACAGGCTATCATTCTGTCTGCCTGCATGTCAACCTGTCAGGCCTGCTCTTCCCTGGTATCAGTTGATTGATTTCAGTCCAACTTCCTAACAGGATTGGCAATGCAAAAAAAAATGAGGTTCCTGTAAGTACCAGTAAAATTGGAGGCTGAGTTAGGGAGCCAGACTTAAATGAGTGTCCTTACTGAGAGAAAAGATGATGGTGGGAGCTGAAGTGTGACTTGCCCACTGTGGCCTGTCAGCTGGCTGGTGAGCATGTACATAGCTTAGAGCAAGCACAGCATGTGCTGCCTCTAGTCCTAGCTTTGGTTAGGTGACCATGTGGATGCTGCATAGGTGTACAGGTAGGGAGACAAGGCTGTTGCCATTTAGGATCAAACGATACTGCAGATATTAAATGGACTTAGATACCAGATATATGCGTTCCAATGAGTTACACAACTTTTCTGTTCAGCAAGAGAGATGACACAGAAGAAAAGTTGGATAGGTCAGTGCAGCAGCTCCAGCTGTGCCATGCATAGTCCCAGAACCAGCTAGTGGTGTCCCTTGGGTTCTTTCCATGAGTGATTCCAGGTGCTATCAGATATAGATTTTGGTAGAAATTACCTGATGCTCAGTTAGCCCATTTAAATTCCCTCAGTGCCCAACAATTCTTTGTTGCCACTGCTGGTGTTCTGAATCTGCTCACCTGGACATATTCTTGTTCAAGTTACCCTTCTATTCTTAAATCTAAATTAATCCCTTATCCCATACGGTTAATTTAAATTTATACGCTAACTTCAGTGTCAACTAGGCCTAACTTATGGTAACTGCTACAAGAAAACACAGGGAGACAGTACAAGTAAAGTATGTCCGTAGGAGAGAGAAGAGAATAACTGGAGAAAAACCCAATGACATAGGGCTATGTGGGATGTAGGACAGAAGTATGTAAGAAATGAGAAGTGTTTTGTGCTGTTGCTTGCAAACAACTTGCAAACATCTCAGTGTTCTTGAGAGATAATACGCACTCAAACCACTGATATGTGCCCGCAACCTTAAATTCACCTTAGCAAAGTTTTCCTGTGTGCATTGGTTATTTATTACTGCTAGAGCACTGTGGATGCCCAGGGGATTTCAGTAGCATGGGGATATGATTACACTCAATAATAAAAATAATGTGCTGTAATAAATCTGTCATTTAGAGTAGAAAATATTGACTGTTAATAAAATTACCTGTAGTATGGACTAAATTATTTTAGTACTATTAAAAATTCCAATTGCCAGTCTCATGGAGATGCAATTCCTTTTACTGTGGATGCAGGAGCTGATGGGTGGATGGAATAAAGGAAGAGAACTGGAGGTAGGTGGATGACTGCAAGGCAGAGCCTGAAGCTGTCACAAGGGAATCACAGGAAACAAAAGTGGCTGAGCAGAAACACAAGGTTATATTCACGGCGGGGAGAATAATCACGAATTTCAGGAAGGCAGTGGACAAAACTGGGTAAGCTGCTAGGCCTGGAACTTCCTTGGATCAGGAGCATTCTTACAGTGTGGTTAAGGAAGGAGCTTGGAGGGTCTCTGGAGGGCTTGTTGGCAGGGTTTGTCCTTTTATACCATCTCCAGCATCCATGGAGTTCCTTCACTGACTTTGTTGGGAACATGACAAATGAGAGAACCAGAAGCATCGTGAAGGGCTGGGTTGGAAAAAGCTTTGGTGAGGAGGCTGGCCAATAGATGAGGGCATGAAGGCACTTGCGATTGGACTTGATAATTTGAAAGGTCTTTTCCAACCAAAGTGATTCTATGATTCTACTTGTAAGGCTGCATGCTGCTTTCTCTGTCTAGCGGCTGGTGTTGAGAGATAAGGGGAGGAGATAAAGTCCTGTTGCCAAGGGATGGCAACTGGGCACTGGGATGGCTGACAGAAAAGGAGATGTTGGAGAGTCATCTAGGATGAGAACTGAGTTGGAGCAGGAGGTTGCTGCTAATTTCTCAATAGGGAAGACTGAACCATATGGTTCATAGAGACTGAACTAAGCAACAGTCAGGCATAAAGCATATGGCTATTGAAGAAGCACCCAAAGTTGAGCAGGAATTGTGGTCTGACTATGCCTCTAGGTCTGTCTAGGACTAAGAAAAAGGGAATGCAACCAAAAAGTAAAGTGAGGTTAAAAGGTGTGAGAGAAAATGGATAAAACTATTTCCTCAGTGTCTCAACACAAGAGATCTAACAAAAGACTAGGCAGGAACAGTGAGATGTTCTCATGCATGAAAACGATGATTTAGTTGGGTTTACAGAAACCAGGTGGGACTAGAATACCATTAAAGGAAGATATGATCAACAGTAGAGGAAAAAAGAACCAGGGAAGAAGAAAATGAGCTTGTATAATGATGGGTCAAAAAGGTAATTATTTTTATTTTCTGAGCCAAATTTTTTCCTTTGTGTGTAACTTCTGACCTGAGATTCCCATATGAATTGAGCCAACTATATTTTAAGACAAAAAAGACAGGTCAAAAAAAGTTTATGGCTTTTAAAAGAATGAGACACACGTTAGAAACATGTTTCCTTTTTAACTGATCCTGTAAGAATGATATAGTTACAGCATGATAAACAGAGGGGCGGTGTGGTTCCAGTAGATATAGGGCCAAAACTTTGTGATCTCCTTTGACGCAGAACAGGGCAAACTGCTCAGCTTAGCCTTCTCTATGCAGACTGACCTGGTAGTGGGTAGGTATCAGGATATTTGCTTGGTTATCTTTCCACCTGTGCCACCAACTGACTGCAAGCCTTGTCAAATCACTACTGCTTTTTTTTGTTGATTGGGTGGTCGGCTTCATTATGGGCTATGAGGATTCATTATCAAATGTTTTGAAAATGCTTTGATATCCTGACATAGTTGTGGATAGATAGACACGTCAAACTTAACCTGACCTCTTCTAATAGGGTACATGTTATGAGGTCAATTTTCATATTCAGACAACTTGGACTTTGAATTATTTAGGGTTTAAAGATCCAAGCATTGCTGCAGGTTTTAATTCAGAATGATCTCTGTACCAAACAGAAATATAACAGCGGATCAAAATGTTAGATTTTATGAATATTTGGCAAGATAGTCTTGTCTTTTTTGTGTCATATTTTTTTTTTCAAAAAAATGAGAAAGAAAAAATAGGACAGAAAAAAAAATAAGACTAGAGGTATTCCTCCATTTAACTGTCTTCTCTGGGCATCATCGTAGTGAGACTGACTCACTCAAACTAAGGCACTTTAGAGCTTTTATTTTCATTAACATCCTGAGGGCCAAAAATAGCTGTGGAGGTGAAAGATGGACTCTTCTCACTTCGTGTGAAAACATCAGAATGACGCTTCACACTGGCAGGTCCCAGCCTATGTTTTCATAGTTGACGGGCAAAGTAAATCTTTAAACATACCCACACAGAGAGTTTGGTTGGGATTTACTGAGAAACTAAAGTGCTGATCTGGGGACAATGACATTACGTACTCTGTTTTACCCCAACTGGAGTAAATAAGTAAATTTAACTGGAGTTAAATAAGACAAAGGAAGAAGTCATTGTGACATGAATATAACAATCACACCTGCAACAGTGAACTTTCAGTACTGAAGTGTGGCAAAAAAATGAGATATTTTATATAGTGGTCACACACATTGAAAGAAAAAAAATAGTTCAAAACTGAGAAAAGCTGAATCAAGCCATTATGAGAGAATGTAAAAGCTTTTGGGTATTTTAGACACAAAGCATGAGTTGTTTATTATTATTATTATTATTACCGCAACATTCTGAGAGGAAGAAGCTCTGCTGACAAATACTTCATCAGACTCACTCATACCTTGGAGTGGCTGGCAATATCCTTTGCCAGAGATTAAATGAAAAAAAAATACTGTAAACATTGGGTTTCTGAGCTGGTGGTCAGTTGGATGTAAGAAAGGTTGGGGAGGGCAGCTTCTGTGGTGGGCTTGAAGTAGGGGTTGAAATTTATTTGGTCAGGCAAACACCGTCCACCCGATCCAAGAACCCACATTTCAGGAGCATGTGTGCTCCTAGAGGTATTGCCATATCCAAATGAACATTCCAGTCTACTTAATGTTGCCCATCCTAAACCAGAACTTGAATAGCCAAGTATGGATCTGGAATGGGCTTTCAGTTCAGTTCATTATAGAAGGGAGGATAACCCCATAATTTCAAACAGTGTTTTGAATGCAGTGGCTTCAATCCACCCTTGCTAGTGATAAATGATTCTCGTTGCCTTGGTAGTTCTTCACTTTCTATTGCTGGGGAATCAGGCCCATGGTATTGGTTCTGACATATCTCTAATAAGATGCTAAAACTTTCTGCAAACCAATTATGGAGTTGATATAAAGGAATGCAAAGCTGTCCTCTAGTATGAGCTGAAGACAGGACATAGAGAGGATGGGAAAGTATTAAAAACACAGTCTCGTAAGCCCAAAGGCTAACAATATCAAGACAACTTAAAATACAAGGTAGATTAAAAAAAAATCCATTTGGCTGAAGGGAGGGTGTGTAAAGGAATTGTATAGAAAATGAACAAGCAGGGAGATGGAATTGAACAGATAGCCACCAGTGCACACCTCAAACCAGGGAGGGGAGGAAAGAGAAGCCAAATCAAATCATACTTGCTTGGGGCGGGAAAGAAACAAGAAAAGGTCTTATCAAAACATCCAGAGAGAGCAAGGCATCTGAGAGAGTTTCCAAATGAGAAAGTGAGGCGGGGGGGAGGAGGGGAGAGTGGTGGAGATTTCCAAACACTTTTTGCCCAATTTTCTTTGCTCCAGATCACATAATTAATCCTCCTGCAGGGCTATTTTTCAGTATCATTGACCGCTTAAGACATATGCACACAGTCTCCTGCCCCTTCCCTCCCTACCACCAGTGGAGAGCATCTTCTGGATTAGCACCTCCTGAGAGAGTGACCCATTCGAGCCACAGAACATTTGTTGGTTTTGTGGAGCAGCAGTCACAAGTGGAGGTGCCAGAAGGATGGAGCTGATGCCTGCAAGTAGCCCCCACACCAGTCCTCTGTAGTTTATGCTATTCTGCTGGGATCCAAACAGATCTTAAAGGATCAGCAGGGCTTCTGGGCAGATTCCCATATTTCCTCGCTCAGCAGCAAAATGGAGAAGGGGACAGGCACTACATCTCTTGATTAGGAATGTAGAAGAAACTCTCCTTTGTAACATTTTCCTCTGTCCTTGTCACCTATAATTAGAATTTTTTTATTATATTTTTTTTTCCCCACAGGGAAGCAGTAAGTGAGCTTTTACCTTCCCTTGCTGAACAAGGATCTTAAGACTACCCCTCTAACTTTCAGTGCCTGACCTCAGTGAGACAATTCAGGTGAGCCTGGTGTCACTACCTTGCTAAATCAGGGCCTTAGATGATAAAAGCAAGTGCAGGAGATCTGTTATATTTCTATTTCAGTGAGGCAGCTGAGATAATGTTGTATAATAGAAGGAAACAAGATTAATTTCTAGCTGATAAAATATGCCATCAGAGGGATTAGGTATGGCTTGACAGATGAGAAACAAAATGAAATTAATGGGTTAAAATAGAATAAGAAAGGCTTTTACAAACAGATCAGAGGAAAAAGTAGCAGTAGGGGGAAAGTAGGTCTATTAGTAAATGAGGATGGGAAAGAAATTAATGATGCCTCAAAAATGGCTGAGATTGTGAATTTGGCTCTCCCTCCCCCCAAAGCATCTTGAACAAGATTAAAAAAAAAAAAGAACAAAAAAAGAACAGTTTGAAAATGAAAAGGACAAACTGTAAAATAGCTGTTAAAGAGCAGGTATGGGAGTCTTGCAACAAGATGAGTTGTAGCTCAGCTCTGCTGGGCAAGGTACTGGGCCAGAATGCTTTGGCCTTTCAAGCCCTATCCAGCCCTAGTCAGACCCAGCTGAGATCATCAAGAAGTCTCTATAAAAGGCTCAGAACAGAGCTGACAGGTGACCACAGGAGACAATCCATTTTTTGCAGGAATCACAAACCCTAAGAGAGATTTTAGAGGAGGGGGAAGTTGGCAGGAGCAGTAGCAGAATGGTTATGGCTAAAATGGGAAAAAGACGAGAGAGTGCTGTGGCACAGACTGGAGTTAATCAGCAGGTTCTCTCAGAATTGGAGGGACTGACCAGCTGCCTTACACACAGGCAGACAGCTGCACATATGTGTGTGCTAGAATACTTTAAGTTTACTTTGCTGCAATGCTAGCAATTATTTCTGAAGAGCAGGGAGATCTGAGGAGATACTGAAAGCTTTAAGAAAAGTGAGTGACCTTCAGAAAAGAAGTGATCCTGTAAGTAGCTATATTTTCAATCTGTTCTCTATCTTCAGCAAAATAATAGAATATTTGGAAAACCACCAAAAAGCTCATAGATAATGAAACCATAAGCAATAGCAGGTATGCAGAGAAAACCCATGGTCAGACTGATGCAAGTGCTTTTTGTATAGGAAGAATGTAAACTGGGAAGACAAAAGGCAGATTTAACATGTAGATTATGGAAAAATATTGGATAGCTTTACAGACCGTATTGGCTCAAGTGAATTTAGAACAAACATTGGAGCGTAGAGGGAAAGCTGCCCTTGGGAGTTTGAAACCAAGGCTTTTCTAAACTGATAGCTCATATGGCTTCACGTGACCCATCCATTTCCTGGCCTGGCAGTAGCTTCAGGGAATCCTCCTGCCTCTGACCAAGATACAAAGGAAAACATGAGGCTTGACTCTTTGGAAAATTCCCAGTGTTACCTCACAACTTTCCCTCTCTGTTTCACTCCTGGAAAAGTAGCCTTGGAAGTTCACTGAAGAGGTCACGAAGTCTATCTCCCTTCATATTTCAGCGTTGCTTTGCTATGCTTCTCTAGAGCAAGCTCATGTAGCAAGTGCTATGCTCTAGAGGCTGATCCTGTTATGGGGATTTTGAAAGAGCATGTGAGACTTTTGAAAATTTTTTACTTTCTTTCATAATTTTGAGCTGTAAGCCACAGATAATCCATGCAAAGTATGACTGGCTGTGGCCACAGCCCTTGGTTGGTTTGCAGACAGTGCATCTGGCACTCAGATGGGGATGATAGCACTAATGAACACAGTGAACTAAAAAGAGTTATCTCCTTTCTCTCTCCCTGCCTGGACAGGAATGTTTTTCAGTTGAACTTGTCTTTATAAATAATGCACTATTACACACAAATTCTATCCATCATTTTAATGTGTTTGCTTTCACCTCTCCTCCCTTCCATGTTCCTCTCTCTGTGGACATTTCTGTTCACTTTCTATCTTTCCCTTTCCAGAGTCTTCTCTGTAAAAAAAAAAACCCAAACAAAAAACCAATAACAAAAAAACAGGAGAAAATGTTCAGATGAAAGGCTAAAGTTATATTTTGTTTATCTGCAAGCCTTCTGCCTGCTGTCCAGATATGTTGCTGTTTTGTCCCAAAGGGATAGAATAAATCTTTATGGTGAAAGTCCAAAACTATCAGAGCTGGGAAAAGCCCTAAGTCCTTTGTCATGAAGGTGGACTTTGGCAAAAGCCCTGCCAGATGGAAAAGTTTCTCAGAGGCCCAGGTTCACATAAACACCATGATGGGCAACTGCAAGGGATTGCTGAAGGAAAGTCTTGCTAAGATTTGTTTCTCTTCCTCAAAGCCCAAATCCCAGAGAAAGGGAGGACAGAAGGACAGAAGAGGGTTTGCCTTTCCCTTGGTTCTGATGCCTACAGTAGTTTCTGGCTTTCTCTTTGGCACCCTGGAATAGGAAACAAAAGGCCAGTTAGCTTTCTAATGAATAACAGCTCATTAATATCATGTCTGGAGTTTCATAGAAAGCCAGTTTAGGAAGAATAATCTAACCTGCATGGGGAAAAAGTTCTGCTTTGCCATTCAGGCAATGTAAGGAACTTGTCCAGCTCTTCCACGAGCACCCCAAAAGACTACGAGCACCTGATTAAGGATCCCAGAACCTCAGCTGCTCATTGATAAAATGAAATTAATAATACCAAATACTTGTATCTCTGTAATGGCCCAGAGGGGTGTCTCAGTGTGTGCTTACTCCATGCCTGGCACAACAGACCTCTGAGCACCAATGAATAATTAGAGAAACATTCCATTATAAAAGTAGGCTAGTGGTGGTGTGAAAGAATGTATGGTGGTTACAGAGCACTAGATAAAACTTAGTCTATGGAAATATAAATACCTTTCAGACAAAACATCTAAGTTCTGCCAGGGCAGAGGGAAAGAATGCTAATATTTGCAGCTTTCATGGCCAGCCACCTCTTCTACCTCTCTAAAAGAACTGCTGTCAGTGCTGTCAGAAACTTGGTCACTTGAGTCTTAGTTGCTTCTCAAAACCAGAAAGCATTTTTAAGCACCTAGAGATGTATTAGTTTAGCCCATAGATAAAATTGCAACCAGGGGAAACCTTCCATGACTTAGGCTGGAATAGCACTAAAAACTTACATGTGACAAGACCTTTTTGAAAATTTTCATAAAGAAATTTTTTGTCCATTCAGGAAATAGTGGGACTGAGATATTCCGCAGTAAGATAAGAGCTCTGCTGAAGCTTGCGGCAGGAAGAAGGCACAGATATGTTGCCTGGTCAGTATGGCCTGTTGCATTGTGTTGTCACTGTCCCTAGTAACTTCTTTTTTCACTAAGGGTCTTGTGCTGAGCTGTGTGCTTCTGACTTTCCAGGCTCAGCTGAACTGAGACTCTCAAGCTGTTGTAGATAGATTTTTCTCTCAGCTCTCTGCTTTGTGAAGGCACCAGCCCTTCAAACTTCTCAGCTATCCAATAACTCTTCTCTGCAAGTTACCCAGATCCTCTTAGCTTTCTGGGCAGATGGATAGTTCCAAGAACCAAATATTTGGGAAAGAAGGTGGAATGTTCTAAAAGATTTCTGCTTTCTTAAAAACATTGAACCTTTCATGGTTTTACCCCATTTTATCTTAATTAAGGATGATTTCTTGCAGAGAGAGGAAAAAAATAAAGCTTACAGTTCTTTTGGAGAGTGTCTAGGGAGGGGAATTATCTTTTCAAGCTATCTCTAACCATGTCCTCTACTCAGTCATTTACCTATCTACTTGTGAACTACTTCTTGTTGGAAACACGTATAAAACACAGCCAGGCTAAAGCACCTCACTGTCTGCACCACTGGGCATGTTGCACATCCCCTGTGTCCTGATGTCAATATTTATGCCATGAGCAACAGGTCCAGTCAAATACCACTTCCAATGATGGAAGGCCTGTCATCTATTTCTTATAGAGTTCTTGGAGTTTCTTGAAGTGAATCACAAAAGGTGCTAGGGAAGAGTATGGGAAAACAAGCCCTCTCATTTGCTGTCTCTCTATTGAAAAAAACAGTGCAAAATATCCTCTATGCGCGAGGTGTTGTTGGGGTTGGGAGTGTATGCGACATCCAACCCAGGGAAGAGTTGCTTAGCAACTGTGTCCTGCCCTCAGGCTGCCCGCAGCTGCCTGTGATGTTCTGCTTTGATGATGGAAATTCTTCCATCTTGTGTTCTGGGGGCTCTCTGTGTGTATCCCGCTGGGTATGTGTTGTGTGCATAGATTTTCTATCAAACTTGTCTGATCTTACCAGCTTAGATGCCAAACTCACCTGCTCTTGCAGTTTGAATTCATCTTTTCTAATTAAGGGCAAGGGTTGTTTCTCTGTTACCTGCTTTGCACAAGAAACTTGTACCAGTTGGGTGCAAGTGATTTGAAGGATGGTTGGATAAACTGGTTCTTTGCTCTTTTTTGTGGAAACTGTTTTTTCATGTGCTCTTAGAGTGACCTTCCCATTAGAGGGCTAAGCAAGATAGTTCTACACAAGAAGAAAGACTTGTACTGAGTCAACTTGGAGATAGCTAAAGCAATTTTTTTAAAAAATTGTTTAAATGACTCATGCTAAGAGGCTCATTCAATGTGAAGTGATCAAGTTATTGCTGTGACGCCTGTTTCTGGGAACATGTGTTTTACTTGGCATCTGGGTTGAGGGCAGAGAGCAATGGATGGTTCTGCAAATAGCTGAGTCCGTGGAAGATACTGCCTTTGCTGATCACTGCCCCCGTAGAGCTGGTGGTGCCATCCCTCAAAGGCTCTCCAGTGAGCTGTTTGTCTCATTGCTCCCCTCTGTTTCAGTCTAAATGAGCTAGTTTGGACTTAGGAGTTGTTCAGAACAAGATGACACTGTAAGTGTGCGGAGTCAGCCAAGTGTGTGGACAGACTTAGTTAAAAACCACGTCTCCCTTGTGTGCTACCTCTGACAGATTTTTGGAGAGGTAGCAAAGGTGCTGAAGATCAGAGCAAAAAATGGAAATAGAGAACTCTAGCTATGTTTAGGCAAGGACTTGTTTGCTTCCTGTGATGCTTTCTCAAGATCACTGTCAGAATCTTCACAGGAAGAATTTTTCCCCTGTTCCTACTGTCTCTGGAGAATGTTTTGATAGGCACAATGGATTTGCTCGCAAGCACTTTAAATAATTTCCACAGCTTTAAGTCTCAGAGGGTGTCTAATTCCAAGCTGAAGCTGCTCAGTAGCTCAGGTCAGACCCCTGGAGACAGCCTATCTGATGAACAGGTTCACCCTACAGGGTAGGGGATGCCTCAAGTACCTTAAAGGATAGTGTTGTTATTTGTAAACACATGTTAAGATAGTTTGCCTGCATTATGTTATTATCATAATCATTAATTTTACTACTACTCTGCCGATTTTGCCTAATAGTTCTCATTTATGCATCTTGAGGCTATTTCTGCTTCAAGAAATCATGAGATAAGAGAAAAACAGAGATAGATAGATAGATAGTTGAGAGCAAAGCAACTTGTCCTGGTGCATCCAGTAGGTTAGTGGCAGTACCTATAGCTGTTGTCATCCAGAATTATCAAACCCACTCCTGCGACTACACCCCTGTTCTAACAATACTTTCTTCTAAAGAGATGGAAAGTGCTGCGCTCACAGCACTTTTGAACTATGTCTCTTTTCCTTTCAGTAAGTTAAAGTATGACTGTATACTTGCTTCTTGGTCTTTCATTCCTTCTCCATTTAGCAGGAAAGGTAATGAAACAAATGAAAAAAACAGTAGCTAGGTGAGAGAGGCATTGTGGGAAGCATCCTAGTTGTTCTCTTCTCTTCCAGCAGTACTTAAAATCCACATTTCCCTCAGAGGAAAACAAACAAACAAACCCCAAAAGTGCAGGGGTTTTGGCACAACAGCCAAAAACCTGATGTGGTTCCTGATGGAGACCACAGGAGAAGGTGGCTACCACAGCATCTTGACTTTCCAAACTCCGGGCTCCTTTCAGACTTTCCTCTTCAGGCTTTTCTAATGTTGATTATCATCAGTGACTGTTTAGAGCTCAGAACAGGACATACTCCCATTTGCCATGTTATGGATGGGGAAACATCTCTCCAGTGCTGCTCAGAATCCCTGGCTGTAGGAAACTATTCTGTGCAGATCAACAGTGGTTAAAAGGCTAGAATGTACCCAGCTGTAGGGCAGGAGTAGATCGAGGACGGTCATCTGCTGGAGAGACTTATGCCATTACAATTAACTGGTTTGTCAATATTGAAACCTCATGGGACAAGGTCACTGAACCCTAGCAATCCTACTCCTTACCCCTCCCACTTCTCCTCAGCTTTAAATACTTCCAGGTGCTAGGGCAAATATAGAGATGAATCTATTAAGTTTGTCCAGACAGTGTAATCACACCGGGAACTGGAAAGCAAAGGGACCTGAAAGCTGTGCAGCAGACATGGGAAAAGCCTGGCATAAGCATGAATAAGTATCTAGAGCAAGGAGCTCGTTTTTATTCCTTGCAGCAGGCTCTATGCTCACCACAGCTACTCAGCTGTCTGAATGTGTATGTAAAGCAGTATTATAAATCTGTGGTGCTACATGCACGTTTTTATTCCTATTACACTATATACATATTTTATTATGTTTATCATTAATATTCAGCATGGGGTATTAGCAGTAGTCAGATGCAGTCAGTTCTGCTATGGTTCCTCCAACAAGCTCTCAAAAGGGGTTTTCTGAAAGCAGAGACCTCTTCATTTTTGTCTTGCCTCATATAAGCTCCCTCTGATGCTCATGAGAATGTGCTGCATTTCCTCATCCCTTCCCATCACATTAGCTTTAGATACAGTCAGGAGCAAACATACAACTCTTTTAGCATAAACCACAAACTTTGCCTAGCAGGATGAAAAGTGACTAGGATTATAATTAGTGTTGGTTTGTGTCTTCTAGTTGCAAAACTGGCAGTTAGTCCCCTCAGCCTTTTCCTTTTAATAATAATTAATTATTAATCACCCCAACAGAAAAGGAGGGAAAGGCGAACTACTGGTACTGTGCGGAATAGACATGATGGGAAGAGGTAGAAAATTGTCTGACAGGAAGCTGAGACTCTGGAGTCTGATTTGAGGAAATATTTGACTCATTAATTATTGCATTTTAAACAGGCTCCGAAGTCCACCGGAGAAAGTATTTCACCCCCTTCTTTGCCTGCCATGTGCAAGCACATGCTGGAAATCTCTATTTGCTTCCCTTTCTGACCTCAGCACTGCTCTGAGGCAGCTGGAAGCTACAAAGGAGTTCTGGTTAATGAGACAAGCGAAAAGTCCTCTATGTGTCCCACAGTGCTTCACAGAAGTCTGCATCATTCTGCAGGTCACCACAGCAGAACTCTGTGGCTGAGACAGCAAAGCTCCCCTGGGGCTTTGATTCTCCCTTGCCAAAGTAAGGGACAGGCCCAAAGGCAGGGTCTAGGAAGAGACATATCTAAATGGGAGCCATTTGAAGAAAAAAATATTAAAAAAACCTATCAAAAAACCCCCACAAATAAACCAAACCTCCTCCCCTCCAAAAAATAACAAAACAAAAAACCCCAACCCAAACAAAAAAAAACCCAACAAACCAAAAAAAGTAAAATCCAACAAAAAAAAACCTTACAGTGAATTTAAGGTGCCCTCAAAGTTAAGGCGAGGTGTCAGAGTCTTTCTTGAAGACTTACTTGACTGAGATAGCTGTGCTTGGTCCTGATACAAGACAGCTTTCGCCCAATGGAAATCAGAGTCTCTTGTAATGATCATACTGGTGCTTCAGTAACAGGCTATTCATTTCCTTCTTTTTCTTTCTGTCTTGTAAGACAAAACCCTCCCTTTTTTTTTCCCCCTTATTTTCTGTGACCTCCCCGTGGTTCTCAGAGCTATTATCAAGGCAGTCTTCCTCTGGTATTCTCTCTTTTACCTCCTGGTGTGAATTGTGCCTCACCAGCTGCTGATCTTTCACTGCTGTTTGAGCCCTCTTTCCTCTTCCCTCTGTCTTTCAGACAAGTCCCATCATTAGCACTGCTCCCTTTCCCCTGCCTGTGCTAGCTGTAAGGCTGATGATGTCAATCCCGTGTGAGCCACACTCAACTCTCACATCTCCTTCAGTTTAGCCTTTAATCTCTCTTGTTTGTCTGCCTGGACTCTACCAAATCGCAGCTCCACTTTAACTTCCTACCACTGCAGGCTTCACCCAAGGAACTGTCTCTGCCTGGGTGAAATTCTCTTCTTCCTCCTTGTGTGGAGGCAGCGTGGACCATTGTGCAGGATACTCACCACAGAACGCAAAGCATTGACGTTATGCTTCTTGTGTAAATTATTTGCTTCCCCATGTCTCTGTTTTTTTCAAGGTGTAAAATAAAGAAGGTGATACTGATCTGCCTTTTTAAAACATTTTGAGATTTATGAGTGAAAATTGGCAGGTAAGTGTGAGGGATAATTGTCAATGTGCTTCTTTTAGTGCCACCTTTTACTGAGATCTCACATTTACATTAGTCACGATTTCTTTATCAATATCTTCTCTTCCAGGTTCATGCTCCCGCATCCCAGGCACACTCACACACAAGCTGCTTTTGCCATATCCACTCCTTTGTTAAAATCCATCATTATTGACTCTTCACACTCTGCCCTATTCACAGTTACTGCTTATGTTCTTCTTCCCAAAGCCATGCTGGGCACAGCACCAGCAGTCAGGAAGACTGCAATTCGAGGGGAGGTTGATTAGTGTTGAGGTGAGGTAATTTCCCTCTGAGGTGCCCAGATCTGCGCTGCTGTTCTGATTTTTCCTGAGTCCCTCTGTGAAGACTGTGACACGTGTGATCCTATCGGTTTCAATCACTGCCACCCCTCCCCACCACAATTGCTGTTTCTTGCCACCCTTCTGCTTGCTCTCACACTTGACTCCAGGCACCTTCTCCTGATTGCTCCTTCCCTCTCCATTCCCTTCTACCGCTGCTTCCCTGCTCCATCACTGCTCCTTCTGTTTCCTCTCTGGGCCATTCCCATCTTGTTCCACCCACTTCTCTCCCTGCAATCAGAAGCCCCATCTATATGCTTGCACATGCAATACTGCAGCTGGCTATGTAGACCCTTATCTGTTCTTTTACCCTACCCTGTAATGAGATGCAGGATTCTCCATGTGAAGGATGCTACACGGAGATAAATTGTTCCTTGTAGTTTTCCGTTATGCGAACTTACTGCGCCAAAGGAGAGCCGTTTGGCTGCTTTCATGTCGTCTTCCTGTCACCACTTGATGGTGCTCTTGGACACAGCAATTCTTTATTATACTGCCGGGGGCGGGGGAAGGACGAGACTACACCACAGGTCCACAGTGCAGCCATGAGGAGCTCGACATTGCCGGAACTGAGTCCTAATCCAAAACTAAGTTCTAACCCATCTCTAAACAAGGTACTACTTTTTTTTTTTTTTTTTTTTTTTTTTTTTTTTTTTTTTCCTGCGATATAAGAAGCAGCAGCCTAAATTCTTGCCTGTTAGGATAAGAGCCCACTTGCTTCTTTTTCTATTTCTTTTTCTCTTCGCTATTTTATTTTCTCTCTTCTCTGTTCTTCCATTTTCCATTTACTTTTTATTTTTGTGTCACCTTTCAGGTTCAGTTTCCTTTATGTGGCTTTCACCTATCCTTTTTTCCCCAGTGCCTCTCCCGCGTTTCCCAAATATATCTTCCTGCTTCTAATAGCTTTTCTCTGCTTTCCCTTCCTCCCCTTTTCTCCTATGGTGCTCCCTCTAGAGTTCACAATCTTACCTATAGAGTCCCACTAAGTCGTAACAACCTCAATATAACTTTGTTCCTCTTGCCTCTGAAATTCTCGGATCTTACCTCTCTTGGCTTCTGCTGCACGCTCAGTCACCTTGCATTAAAGAAACCTAAACAACTGCAAACTCATGCTCTTTTCTACATCTTTCTTCCTCTCATGACTGACTTTCTAGTTGTGATGTTGGGAAGAAAGGCGTGTCCTGCAAGCTAACAGAGAAGCCTCAGTACAGACCACCTCAGTGAAATTTCCTGGGCATCTGCTGGAGTCATGGAAAGGACATTTGAACTACCATAAGTAAGTTCTCATGAGAAGGTCACAGTAATTCAAATGCAGAGTTCATGTTATTTGGTATACGGTCTCAGAAGCAGAATACCATGTAGCTTTTGCCACTGTTGTTAGGGCTTGAAGATCATCAGTGCTATTGTAGCTTGAGTTAAATTTCATTTTTTACTCTAGATAAATGGTTAAGCTCTGCTGTGAAACAGTAGCAGACTCCTATCCAAGCCAGAGATTGTGCAAGCACTTTAGCCACTCAAGAACGACAACTTCAGTGGGCACTGAAAATAGGAAGCGTGTGTATACATGTGAAAGAAAGAGAACAAAACTTTAACATGAATATGGAGAAAGAAACGAGTTGAAGCACAGCCTGTTAAGCAGCTGGTAGCCTGACCCTAAGGGAAAGCTTAGAGAGTTTGATGCTGTAAGCAAAGAAACTGGCTTGTTTGAGTTCTGCATGGAAGAAAATATGACTCCATGCACTCTTTGAAAATAAACATGATATCATAAAAGACAGACTACTTTCCAACTCCCGTGTCCCCCAGAATAACCCACAGGACCCTGAATTTTGGTTAGCGCAATAGGGGGCATGAGGGAAAATGATGCTATGAATTTTTTAACCAAGAATCAGAACTAGAAACTGTGTTTTGTCTGTGAATCTCAAAACAATGTATAAAGCAGGATTGTTTTCTTCTCCCCATTTTATGGAAACAAATACTGAGGTCACCCATCAAGGTGATATTTTGACAAGGGACTGCTCCTAACTTTCAGAAATTGAATTCTTAACTCTCGTTCCCTACCTACAGCTATGTACCATGTTGCTTAATGCACTGTCAGCAGTCCAAAACCACAAAGAAGGAAGGGTTATCTGCTGGTTAAATGTGAGAACTACCAGCTTTTGCTATGATTCCATTTCACTGATAGCACGATGCAGTCTTAAACAAATTGGATTTTGTTATCATTTCCAGTAATGTAAATGGGGATCTCTTCCTTAAGGTCTGAGCTCCTGGGTCAGTTCCCAAGTCCTCATCTGAAAGAACCCTACAACCACGCCTATAACTGTCAAATTTCTCCTGTAAGACAGGACCTGTACTGTAAAACATCATGAAGGCAATGGGGCTGTTGGGCCAGACTCGCCATGTACATGAGGCAACGTTACAGTTCTCTAATCTAGTCCCTTGGGTCCAGAGAAGAGCAATGAGGCTAGTGGTGAAGGGTCTTAAGAATAAGCCCTATGGGGAGAGGCTGATGGAGTTGGACTTGTTTAGTCTGAAGAAAAGGAGGCTGAAAGAAGACCTTATTGCTCTCTACAACTACCTGAAAGGAGGTTGTAAAGGGATGGGTGTTGGTCTCTTCTCACAAGTCACAACTGATAGGACAAGGGGAAACAGCATCAAGTTGCACTAGGGCAGGTTTAGGTGAGACATTAGGAAAAACTTCTACACCAAAAGAGTTACCAAAGACTAGAACAGACTGCCCAGGGAAGTGGTTGAATTGTCATCCCTGGATGTATTTAAAAGCTGTCTAGATGTGATGCTTAAGGATATGGTGTAGTAGTGGCCCTGGTAGGGTTAGGTAACAGTTGGACTTGATGATCTTAAAGCTCTTTTCCAACCATAGTGATTCTGTGATTCTGTGAAGATGGTTTATTTTCTATAATAGAAGTTTCCAACCCACGATGTTCCCATAGCTCTTAAATACAAGAGACTAACTGAGGTATGGTTTCATGACTGAACTCATGTAAGTGAAATCAGAATCAGTCTCTCAGCACTGATGTAATGATTATAATATTGACTTAGTGGGGCATTGAGATGCTTAGTGAAGAACTGTAATATATTTTGAAACCTGGGGATGACAGTGGGAGAACATAATGATTCTTTTCCTGCTTTGGTTCTTCTGTATATGGATCTCAGAGTACCCCATTAGTGGTGTTATTAAACTCCAGAGTTCTGTGTGAGGGCGTTGAGTAATTCAACGAATCCACGGTCATAAGAACAATTTTTGGTTGTCTCTACACTGTACGTCATGGTGACTTCTATTTTCATTGCAGCACCAGTGATCTAACTCGGGTTCCCTTGTGCCAAAAGAACAGGCACCTACCGCTTAAAAAAAACCCTAGCATCTGCATTGATTATGATCAGTGTGGGGACTATGCATCCTATTTATCAAATATTGAGTCTAGCCAATAGACAGGATGTGACAGTTTTCTAGTGTAGATGGAGTGTCTTAGAAGTCTCCAGTGTCCACTGGCACTATCTCCCATGCAACTCTGTGAAGGAACTGGACTTGCCTTACCTCAGAATCAGCCCTATGTGTGAGAGAGAAGAGACTTCTCTTTTGCTGGAATAGGGTCAAGGCCTCTTAGGGTTTTGTTTCTCTTAAAGTAAGGAAAGCAAAAACAGAGGTGTCTTTCAAACGTGACCTTTTAAGTTGTGTTGCTATTAGTGAGTTACAAAACATTTATGTAACTACCTTGGGCATCCTGAACTCCCTTCTGGAGTCACCTGCTTTTCTCCTGTAACAAAACAGAGAGAGTAGACTCTTGGGTTTGGTCCTCTGACTCACATCTGTGTTAGATGCTCTATTAAGACTGCGACTATTTCCCCAATGCCCTACTCAGCAACCCACTTCAGTCAGAGAGACTGCCCTCACCCTAGCCCCCCTTCGTGCCCTTAGCTTAGATCCAGTTTCTCCAGAACTCTCTTTCTAGAGTTGCCCAGCCTCCACACTGGGATGTCTTCAAAGGGATACCATCACATTGCATCAACCCCCGCACTGTGAGCGTAGTATAGGCTCCTCTGCCTGATCTTGTCATCCTAAAGGTAATTATATCCCACACATGCTATGTGGAGAACAATGGGATAAAGGTAAACTGAGGGGACATTCCTTCCACTCCCTTTTCCTCGTGAACAAGCACATCTATGTGTTCAAGTGCAATTGGAAAGAACTCTCTGAACTGGTTGGATCTGAGGTAGCAACCATCATTTCTGTGCACGCATGAGATAATATGTTTTAACATGTCTTGGCTTCTGCCAAGGCTGCCTCAGAAGGCAAGGGGGTTATATGGATGTCAACATGACGATCTTGCCGGCAGTTTACAATGTTGATATTTGAATAATCATGTCAGGGTGATAAACGGAAGACTTTGCTTGGGTGGCAGTAGTAATTCTCTGTTCTCAAGGCTGCTCCTCACTGTTCTCTGGAGAGTCACTTAAACATTTATTTCGGCATCTGTTGCACTCTGCCAGTCACAACTGCTTGAAACAATATGCACATATATATGCACACAGTCATATATATACATGTATATATGTATGTATGTGCATAAATAACACATGCAGCTTTATAAAACAGGTGTGACTATGAGACCAGAAAGTAGTCCTGTAGAGGTGCACAGTAAATACCAAGAGCTTCTAGTACATCTGAAGTTTTCAGTTTCAGCCTCAGAAATGGTGGTTAGGGTTTTTTTTTTATTTCAGAGCAAGCCACGCACTTCTCTAGCACAGCAGTTGCACTGTGTAGCACTAGAGTAGCAGGGGAGGAGAGAGGACTGCTAGGCTAGGTATAGGGCTGTTTGTACTATGAGGTCTCATCCAGGCTGGAGAGATTTATCTATACATGTTCAGAACTGCTCTGAATGAGCAGGCAGGGTTGTTCCTTGTCTTGTTGCCTGGCTCAGCACACCTCTCACATCCCTCAGGGCTCCTGACAGCTCAGGACTTGAGGAGGCGACTGCAACTGAAGAGGCAAGCAGGAACAAGGCAGGATGAAATGAGTAGGGACACCTAAACCATCAAGAGAGCTCGTGTCTAATCCCAGCTCTTCCACTGCTGCGCTGTGAGGGCCCAAGTAAATCACTTCCTTTTGCTGTGCCTCAGTTTCCCTGTTAATTAAATGGGGATAATAATATACCATTCACAGGAGCAATGTAGTGAGACATCAGTCAATATCTTTAAAGTACCGTGAGATCCATGGATAAAAGGTGCTGTGGAGGAGCATTGTTAATAGTCCCCAGCAAAACCCCACAAAACCTCCAGAATTGAGCCCTCTTGTCAACCTGGATATTTTCACTGTACCTTTGAAGATGAAACTCTGCCGCTTACACTACTTTGCTCCAATTCAGTAGGTTTTAAGATGCCACAGGGGGACCTGTTATAGTTAAAATGGATTGAAATTGTCTTTGAGCCTCTAGAATAATGAGTATTTCCCTTTCTTTACGTTTTTGGATTCAGATGAGATGCCATTCAGTTGCTGTCATTCTGCCAATGTACGCCTGTCCATTGCATTGAAACTTGAACTCCTAGGGTCAGGCATTTGCAAGCAGATGAACATATTCTTTGGAAGTACATTAAGCAAAAGAAACTTAGGTAGGAAATTTTAATTACTTTTAAACTCTAAGCTACATCTTGTTCTCCCCATTATAAACCATTTTGATTCTGCATTACGCAGATGCTGGCTATTCCTATTATCTACATTAAGGTGATGATCTACTTAGTGTCTGGGCACATTTCATGATTATTATTATTATTTCATATCTCAGTAGTGCCAAAAGGAGAGGATAGAACATTAAGATGCTTGACTAAGGCCTGATTCCCAGAACTGGCACAGGCTTCCTGTGTGAACTTTGCTGTGCTGCTACACAGCCTATCTTTCTGTTTCATTTTCTTATCTCTGAAACGACGCTTCTCCCCTTTACGGGGTCAGTGCATTCATTGGTGCAGGTTGGGCCTTACAAACACAATACAAATGGAAAGGCTCCGATTCATGCCCAGTTGTGTTAGATGCTGTACAGGTATCTGTGAGGCTGGGTCCCTGCCTTGCAGGGCTTGAAGATGAATGTGATGATTACCTACCAAAGATGCATGAAGAGGGAAAAAATACCGCTGGAGGTGAGACTAAGTTAAAACAACAGGAAGCGTTATGATAGGAAGGAGAATGAAGCACTGGAAAAGGCTGCTTGAAGGCACCATGGGGTCTCTCTTTCCAAAGGGCTTGAAGGACAAATTCTGTCTGAACTGTCACAGTTGCAGGAGATTCTGGTCCTGGACAGGGGGAGATATTAGATAGTTTCCTGAGTGCCTTCCAGCTCCAACTTTAATGCCTGATGATCATGGAGGTTCCCTCTAGAAGTGTTTTTTCAACCTTTTTTTTATTATTTTTTCCTTTATTTGTAGTATCGTAAAATATTTGAGGGGGAAGCATGAGCTCCTTTAGGAGCCAGAATGCTTGGTACTCTACCCAGCAGCATAAGTAAACCTTCAGAATAAAGGTGGCTTTCCTAATCACCCTTGGTGGGTCTTTGGCAATAGCCTTTGATCTCTTCTCTGTCTGCTATGGCGTTACCCAATCTAAGTTGGCCCTGCTTTGAGCGGTGTGTTGAACCAAATGACCTGCAGTGATTCCTTCCAATTCAAGTTATTCTATTTGCTTTGCTGGGAAGTCTGATGGATGACTCAGACTCAGCCCTACCTCTTCTTGATTTGGTTCTTCTTACAAATAGGAGACTATATCTGTGCTAAAGAATTGTAGAAAGATTGATTAGAAGACACCTCTAGAGATCACATAATCCAGTTTCCCTGGGACTATCACCAACATTAGATCTAGTCAGCCATGGCTTTGCTGAGCTGAGTCTTGAAAACTTGCAAGAGTGGAGATCCTATAACCTAATCTGTTCTACAATTTAGTTGCTGGAAGATGGCTTGCCAAAAGTCACTAAGCAAGTTCTCTCTTTGATGTTTAACATGAACAAATTCTACCACTGGGAGCCTTCTCTTAGCGAAAAGCTCTCCTTCCTGCAACCTTCCCATGACTTCCCAGTTCAAATCTAAAATTAGCCTTGATAATCCGTGCTGAAAGGATTTATTGCTTGCCAGTGATAGTAAGAGAAGCCCATTTAAGATAGCTAGGCTCTTGTTCAATTTGGTCTTGGAAAAGTCTGGCCAAAATGACAAAAACATGTACTGCAGTCTTTTGCAATGGTCTTCATTTTTTCTTACTTGCCCTAATGTCCGGTTTCTGTGTGAGCAAGCCAGTGCTTGTTGCCCCTAGAGAATGCAGACACTGGCATTTTCTGCCAGCCAAGTCTTCCCACTACAACCTCTTGAAAAGTGCCCCCATTGGCAGTGGGTTACAGGCTTCCACCTGTGAGCCGAGGACTCACGGCAGATGGATCTAAACTGCAAAGTTTGGTTTTGGATTCAGTTCTAGAATGAAATACTTTGAGCTGGAGTCAAAAGCAGGGTTTTTATTGGATCTTTTTTTTTTTCTTCTGCTACACTTCCAACTGAACTTGGGCTAAGTTAAGGCTTAGCTCCCAATTGGTGAAATTTTGCAGGAAGTGACATGAATCTGGGGAAGAACAGTTTCCAAACCAAATGTAGCTGAGATGTAACTGAATAGCTCCCAGATGAAGCTACTGAGAGGCTAAAGGAAATTCAGTTCAGACATATATGAACAGGTGAAATACTAAGTTTACCTTTCTCAGGTAGGTTTATTGAGTCTGTGCCTAGACTTATGAGGGGTTGAGAAATCTCACTGTGTTGAAAACTCAAGACTTCTGCATGCGTCCTTACACTATGATGAAATGTCCTATGGTTTATACAACTCCTCTCCATTCTTTCCAGTATTTGAGTACATGTACTTTTCTTTTTTTCTTTCCCTTTTTGCAAGGCACAGGAGAAAACAACACAGGCAAATTTTGCAATATCTATTTCAAGTCAGTAATTTGCTAAGTGCTCAGAGCTTGTCTTTTTTTTTTTTTCTGTTAAGTAATTTATAAATAAAAATAAATTCACACTCACTCTAATATTTGCTTGTACTTGAATTCTATTGGAGAGATGTGTGAAAATTGCCTGATGGTTGAGATCACCAGCAAAAGCAAAGTTAAAGGGAGTAATTACAGATAGTATTATAGAACAGAAAGATAATTTGATCTAAAAATTCGATCTAATGCTCCTGTGCAGGGACATATTTCTCTGGGAGAGGAGTTTGTAAAACAAAAGGGGAAAAAAAAAAATAGTATGGATGTGAGCTGGGGAAAAGCAATTATTCTCTCATAATATGGGAACACAGTGTGCCTGGCTCAGGAGAGGTATGAAATACAGGAGAAAGAGGGGGCTGCATGTAGCCTTTATGTATCCCAGCAGGGTTACTCAGGAAGGTTATTCTAAATGTGCAGGGAAGACACAAGCTCCTGAGCCTAGTGGCGTGAAACAGATGTATGAGGAAGAATGTGCAACACTGTGTGGGAGGAAGGAGTGTTGACATTTTAATGGTGAATGTGAGGGAGGTCTAGGATGCATCAGGCCTGCATTTGAGGTCTCTGCCCTGTCCACAACACAGATCAGAGATGGCAAGGAATTGCCAGGATTGTGAGGCAGGAGTCAAGAGCATTTGGCTTTCTGCATGCTTCAAGGCTCTCTGTGGGCTTTTAAGAGAAATGCAGAGGAGCAGAGTTTCCTAGCTTTGATCTTCTAAGCACGTCTCTGGGTGGCAGAAACACTGATGAAGGATATGCCTTTCAGTAGCGATGGGTGGAGACATCGTGCTTTTCACCACACGCTGACTGCAATTCCCTCCCCTTTCTGTGTGTAGACCCAAAGTCACAGCAAGACTGCGCTGTGCTCTGTGGAGCAAACATGCCCCATCATCTGCCCTTGTCTCAGTTTCACAGCTCGCACTTAAAGATGACGATCTTGTGCTAGCTCTTGTCCCATGAAAAGCTCTTGTCCCATGTGTACAAAGCATTGCCAAATGTAGAGTGCTAATGATCATAATTAAATAATTATAAATACTTACCACTCTCCTTTCTCACCTCCAGCACTGAGAGGGTAGCAGCTCTCCTGATGTACATCTATGCTTTGAAAACCTAGAGAATGCCAATTCCCCCCCAGGCACTCACCAGGTTCATGGTAATATGAAGCTCTGCTTGCAGCTAACAAGATTTAAACCCAGGCTAATGACTGCATGTTTTCACTTTAATCAACACACAAATCGCCCTTTTATTATGATGTTGGGGTTTTTTTTAACTCCAATTTAATTTATAATTGAATTATGCTCCAGATTGCAATTGTTGATATAATCCACAGCTCAAATTGGATGTTCACTTAGTGCTTCACTGTAACCTTTTGGTGAGGACCCGAGTAGTGCAGTGAACCAGTCAGCACACAGTGCTGGGTTCAACTCTTGATCTGAGCACCAGAGAAATACTTTTGATGGCCTTAGGCTGATCTGCCTGTGGAGCTCTGCACCATTTACACAGGCTCCTTTCTCCATATCCCATGCTAGAAATCACATACTGGGAAAGGAAAAGATTGTAGAATCATAGAATCATTTAACTTGGAAAAGACCTTTAAGATCATGAGCTTTTGAGAATCTAATTTGGTAGTTGAACATGCTAACCACCCTCTTTCCCCCTACCCCACCTTAATTTTTTCCCTTCATTAAATGTCACCATCCTGACAATTGAGTTTTGGCAGGAGAATGTGTGAGCTCTCCTGACCCTGTTCAATGCAAAAGATGTTAGCTAAGCTTAAATTGCTTTTCAGCATAGAGGGCAATAATGCATAAATAGGTGGATTCATAATGCTTTGTTTGCCCATGCCCTGAAGTTCAGATTGCTTGGAAGCATGTGGGTGTCTGCCACCTCCTGAAGTCTAAGGAAGTTGGATTTCCATTCTAACTAACACGATCTTGAAGGCAATATTCCCTTTAGTGTACATACAGGCAGTGATGTTTCCGAATATACTGTTTTGTCAAGGCACCTTAACATTAGCCACAAAGTGTTGGAATGTATTTTTTTCTATATGAGGCATTGAGTGATACTTGAACATCACATTAGTGAAAATGTGTTAAGTAATGGGCTTTGAGAATATGTTTTTTTTTTATCAGTGGAGACATAGCTGAGACCAGCTCTCAGTGTGGCAGTGATTTAGCATTCATAGCAAAAAAGTGCAGAGCTGATGTGGGGGAAGCCCTAGTCTGGGAGATCCGGAAAGCTGCAGGGTGGAGGCAATGGACAGGCCTTGGGTAATGAAATATGAGTATCTTGAATGTTCCAGCTTTCCCAATGGCAACCCATTCCAGTTTTGAGCCACAAGTAAATTTTACCCAGATGTTGTCAAGAGCCTAAGAGTGTCATTCTTGGGAGGACCCCAGATTTCTTACTGTACTCAGACTCAACCTTTCTCAGCTGTGGGGACAGCAGGCAGTGCCTCCCTGGCAAAGCTGGGATTGGTACCTAACTCCTTGATGAATGTACCTTGATGTAATTGTCTAGCAGAGCTTCATAGAAATCAGTTGAGGAACATTTATATCATATTTCTGTTCTTTAGGTAAAACTAGCAAACTTGAATACTCTTTAACTCTCATAGTCTGTAAATTCATACAAAGAAAAATATAAAATGGAATCAAAGAGAATGACAGACTCCCTGGGAAGTCTCCTAGCCAGGAGATCACTTCCCTTGCTCCCTGCAAATGATCGCTTTATGGAGTACATTGAAGTCTGATCAAGAGTTCTTGGCCGATACAAACTGACGCTGGGTACAAATGCTGTATTAATGTCTGACAAGAGAAGTGAACAGAAACTGCCCTAAGTGTAGCCCCTGGCTGTATATGTCTGATGTTGGCTGCTCGATCCTTCTGGAGTACCAGCGCAGATACAAAGCTCTATCTTCATTGAGTTGGCTGGTCAGCTGCTCTGGGGGACCT
The DNA here is from genome assembly GCA_013396935.1 of Baryphthengus martii. NCBI lineage: Eukaryota > Metazoa > Chordata > Aves > Coraciiformes > Momotidae > Baryphthengus > Baryphthengus martii. The sequence continues at coordinate 459,565 of VWZK01004986.1, forward strand.
GAAACACATTCTGCATCCTGATGCAGGGTTAGGAGGGATGGTTTTGGCAGTGCACATCTCCTAGTGGTATATCCCTATTCTTAAGAATAGAACCGCTTAAAATCCCTCACTCTTCAAGGCCTCACAGCTTCTCTCAAGACTCAAATCACAAGGACCAACAGGCCTGGAAAAATCTCCTACCGTGGGAAAACACGGAGAATTATTTCACTAGAGCTGTCCCAGCCTTGGGACCTGTCTGGGCTTCCTTGGGGGTGTCACAGGGGGAGTGGTTGGTGGATTTTCATCTCACTGGTGACTTCTCCGTGCTCTCTTATGAATACTCCTAGTGCACATTAATGCACAATAGTTTATTCCGCTTTCAAACCTGCCTCACCTAAAGGCACTCGTGTTTTCTGGCAGGGTATCCATTAGGGAATGAATGAAGAGTAGTTAGTGTGCTATAAAAAAATCACACCCTTGCTTACTGCACACTAACTTCACTTTATACGTGGAACATTCCAGAATGAAGAGTGTTTTCACTTTAATCAATGCACAAACTACCATTTTATTATTATGCTTTATTTTTTTCTGATGTAATTTATGATTGAATTATGCTCCAGACTGGAGCATAAAAAATACTTTTATTCCGGTATAACTACTCCCCTTTGGAAGCAGAGTCATTATAATGGAATAAAGTCCATTTTATTCCAGAACAATGTAGTGCGCTCTACCGCCAGCAAAGGTCTGAATGTTGTAATTTATAAAGAGGACAAAGTAAGGGTGAGAACAGGGGGAAAATTAAAGGAAGGATAGTTAACTGATAAAGGTCTTGAGAATATCATGCACGTGAGGACTGAATATAGCCCATAGTAAGGAACACTAAACATCCACAAACTAAATAAAAATAATAAAAATGCCTCCCGCCTTCCCCTCATACATCTTATGAGGTGGTAGAAGGTGTTGCGGAGAAAGGATTGATGTCTGTTGCAGGGAAGTGAATTATTCAAACTCCTGGCTTCAGGGAGCTCCTACATTTATGAATCCCAGTTGTCTTTGTGATTGCCAAAGAAAAGGCAGCCTGCAGTTCTCTGGGGCAGAAGGGTGCCCTTGGTGCACTGTGTTCCCCATCACTGCTGAAGTTCCTTGTCCTCCAGGTCTTGATACCGCCCCAGCTGGGTGCAGCAGGGGGTTCCTGAGGCCAAGAGCTAGCTGGGCTGCTGCTCAGGGCTGGGCAGTACAGCCATACAAGGGATGTACCCCCCAATCATCCATGTGCCATCTCCTGGGTAGTCACAGATTCTGTGCTCCTTTCTGCAGGATCTGCTTTGGTCAACGTGTCTCATATTTGTAATGGCAGCTGAGAATCTCTTCTCCAGGACTACCAAGATGAAATCAGGTCCAAGTAGCCTCCTGAATTCACCAGCAAGCCCTAAATTCCAGGTTTGACAGGAACTAAACACGTTTTTTACCCCTTGAAGCAGTGAAGTGTTATTTTAACCAGAAGGCAGTTATCCTTTGCTAAATTCAGCAACAAAAGGAAATGCAATCACCTTCAATGCACTCGTTAGTAATGGGCCAAACTGTCACATCTGTCACACCACTGCTGTGCTTTTGCACTTCTTGGACAAGGGCTTGGTGAGCTTTAAGGATGCAGCGATAGGAGAGGTTGGATTTTTTTTCCTCTCCTGTCAATAATTCCCCATGTGGCAATCAATTTGGTCTCGCTTAGGGCCAGGGCCTGTGTGTCAGAGATTTCACGTTATGATGGAAAGGAATGAATTCCGCCCCCCCCTGCCTTATATTGTGAGGTATGGTATCCTTATCTCATACCCCTTACCTGCTCCAGAATCAGAATGCATGAGATCACACTAATCCCAAACACAAGGCTCTGCTGTGCTTCTGGACTTTCCCAGAGAAAGGACAGAGAGGCGCTGGCAGGGAAAATGTGAGGAGAAACATCCCTGCCATTCTGCTGTTCCGTTTTGAAACAGAGCTGGCCCTGGGGTGGGCTGGGACAGGAGAATAGGTGGAGAGTCAGGGTTGTGCATAGGACTAATATCATGATGCTGTACCATGAGAGTACCTGACATTTTTGGTAAACTCTGGTGTATGTTTCAAGTGGTCGTGCTGGTGTGGTGCGATCATATCTTCTGTTGCTGCTGAAGAGCAGCCCGGTTAGGCTGATGTGCCAAGGCATCCCATCTCACAGCATCAGGGAAGGCTACCTTCAGGTTGGCCATGGGGCTCCCTTGCTGACCCCACAAATCTTCCTGAGGTGTCTATCAAGATCACACATATCCTGTCCTGGCAGTGCCACGAACACTGACACCAAACCAGCAAGTTCGTCTTGGCAACAACCTATTCCTTTCATCTCAGCCTTTATTTCCAGGCTTGGGCATCCTGCACAGGCAGCATATGTGCAGAATGATAAGGGCCTTTAAAGGAGCCCTAGAGAGATATGGACTGGTGTTCACTCTATGGTGGCTGTATAACTAGAGGTGGACACCAGGGTGGCAAAAGAAATTTATATGATATGTCAGCTAGATACAATATCCTTCAAAATATATTGTCTGTTTCCTGAGCAGGGGTTAGTGTGTCTCATAAAACTTTTGGCTACACATGAGGAAAGTAAGTATTAAAAGATTTAGGTATAAATTCTGGCAGGATAAAATAAATCCGGCTGCTTCTGATAGGTATACTCTGCCGTGTTTGGGAAAGAGGAGTCTGTGGGATGAGGCCTTAACAGCCCTTTCTCTGCACTGTGAGTGTATTAAAAGCTGTGATTCCTACGGTGACCTGCTCCGCGGCGTGGGGGAGGCTGACCTCCTGCCTGTCGGGACTGCACCATCCTAGAGGTAGCAGCATCTGGCAAAGCTATTTACAAGCTGCATGAGGATCCTTCATGTGACCTTGCAGGCTGGGCAGACGGTGTCATTCTCAGATGAAATCTTCTTCCCGGGAACGTGTGGCAGCTTTGGAAAGCCAGCAAAACTCCTGCCTGGCTGCAGGCACTGCTTAAGCTACTTGAGTCCAAGTGGGAAAGACTGCCAGTTTTGAGTGCCTTTGAGCACTCTTCTTTGGCTATTGTTGCTCATATTTTCTTTACACATCTATTAGCTATACCAGGCCCATTAAATGGCTATTAGGCTGCCCATTAGCAGATGCTGTTGACGGTTTCACACAGAAGTCTCAGCATGGGCTCCTTCTTTGTAAAAGGCAAGGAGAGAGAGATGGGATTAGGGAGCCTGGACCAGGCCTGAAATGTCAAAGAAAAGGGGGAAGGAGAAGAGCCACTACCACTCTCAACTGCCTTTCACACATGAGGGAGAGGGCTCTTGGAGGGCATGTGTGCGATGCAAGGAAATTGGAAATAAGGCTGAACTAAACCAGGTCAATCTCCGGTTTGGGCTGGCTGCTCACACAGTAGTGGAAGGACTAGAGTTCCTCCTATGATGGCTGCCATCAGGTTCTCTGCCTCATTTTGGCAACAACGTCACATCAGAAATGTAACTGCAAAAAAACATAAACCAGAATAGCTGTTTACAGTATAGGAAGCTCCTGTAAAAAACAAGAGAAGCATCTAAAAACTGGTGCTCCAGATCACAGGGCTCTGCCCACCTGCCATGCAACTGGCTCAACAGCTGCAGGGCCGCACTGGGCTCTTTGCAGCACTGGGATTAGTCCAAGTGCACACAGCCCAGGCTGGCATTCAAACAGCTTTCATCATGAACACAAATCATGTGGTTATCTCAACCTCCATCCACTCTGCATTTCATATCACCTGGAATCGGCTGGGTTCTCCCTGTGAGCATCCTGAGAAGCAGAGCAAGCTCTCCTTCCTTACAGCAAGGCAAGGCCCTCCATTGCCTAGAGGTGGAGATGCAGGCTTGGGTAACCTTATGAGGGGATAGCAGGAGTGTCCACAAGGGGGAAAGTAACAATTACACTTCAAAAAGTGGTGGAAATTGGGTGAGAGGTGGCCACGTTGTAAAAGCAATAGATACTCACGTATGACTGAGAAGATACCAAGTGAATTTATATCATAAGCTCTGCCAATACCCCTGATCTTACCCTGCAGCATCCTCTCCAATTCCAGTGCTTCTTTCTTTCCTTAATATGCTCATGTGCGCACACACAGAGTTTTGCCAAAGCGCCCTCTGTCCTGACCCTTTTCTCTGGCAGCTATAATGGTTCTGGGTATCCCCAAAGTCTGAGCAGAGTCAGGCAATCATGCTGAATTGTGTTTAGTGGAGCCAGGTTATTGTGATGCTGAAAAATGAGGACAAGATTGAGGCCATCAAGCTCATTTTTATTGTTCGTGGGAACTCCAGATGTGAAAGCTAATGGATTTGGATTGGTTGCTAGCAGCAAAGCCTCATCAAAAATCTTTTTTTCCTAAGGGCATTCAGCGCAATTCACTGATTGATTGGAGGCTTCAGACAGTTTGAATGTGGATCTGTATTTGGGCTGGATCAGGCACTCAAGAAGAAATCTAGCCTGCTGCCTTCAGGCCTGCACAGGAATACTGCAGTTTCAGCTCTAGCAGGCTTGGAAGCTCTCAACAGAGATGATTTTACAGACTTGTTTTGTTACCTTGCTGGGTTTAGGCATTGGGAGTAAGAGGAAGATAGCCAAATCTCAGGGCTAGCCAAGAGGGCTTCCCCAACAGAAGCTTTTTCTTAGACGACAAAAGTACAAAAATGATCTTAGGTAGAGGAATAGCATAGGCTTTGAGGAGCCAAGTGCAGAAAGATACAGAGAGTGTCCCCTGCTGGGAAGTTGGAGGTGGCTCTGAGGTGGAGATGCTGGGGTGTCTGGAAGATGCTGAGGCTCTGCAGAGGAGGCATAAAAGTTTAGGAAGGTCAGATGGGCCAGAGGTAGGTATCAAGATGGATTCTGTATGTGAGACGACAAGGCCTTGTAGGAGTCATAAGGGACATAACGGTGACTCAGGCAAAACATATGTTATCAGAGTTTCTGATTATAGTTTTACAACTTTTACTAAAAATCCTTCACTCTCCATCAGGAAGCCAGATGAGTTACAGATTTGCGTGCGCCTGTCAGGTGCCTGCTGCTGCCATGCCAGCTTGTCTTCTGTTGGCATTCATTTGGGTAGTTTGCTTCTTTGTCTGCAGCACAAGTAGTTAATCACATGGAGAACCTAATTAGGTGGTAACGAACCCAGGTGTCTTACTTCTCTCGGTGTAATAGGACATCTGCCACTGCTCTGAGAGCACTTTACAATGCCTCACTAACAATGGCTGTAATGTATGGTCATGAAGAGAGAACAGTTTCCTTTAGTGCCTCATCTAGGATGTGGTTAGTTGGGAAAGCCTGAATTCCTGGTTGCCTTGTGCTGTGCTGAAAACCACAGGTGCCTGGTTGTCAGGCAAGGGGACCCGATACTGAATGGCACAAGTTGCTGCTGGCACAAGAAGCCTCTTATGGGACAGGACTGGAGAGCACTGGCTAAGCACAAACTTCCAATAGACTAAACTTACACCGACTCAGCAGTTCACCTGACATGGCTGCAGAGCCTTTGATCCAGTCCTAATAGCCCCAGGATCAGATTTACTGCGTAGTCCAACCATATCCTATGACTCCTACATGCACAAAATGGTCTGGTATTTCTGCCTGGCAGCCAAGTGGGTTGATGTGGATGTCACCAAATTCTGGCCTGCTACTGACTGATGGATGCTGCCTGGTCCCATGTTGTGCTCACATCTTGCTATATGTACTATGTTCTCGGTAAGATTGAGCAAATCGTTCACAGCTAATAATCTGGCAGATGTATTTCACTTCTCCCTCTGTCTGAGGAAGGAGATTATAATTTTCTCAAAGCAGTGCCTTCAGCCTTTATCTGCAAATGCATTAGTTCTCCAGCCTGCAGTTTAAATAGAGCCGTATAGCTGTGTTGTGGCTGGGTGACAGTTGCATTAGGTTTGCCTCTGCTCCCACTTTCCATCTCCCTCCCGACTCAACTGGAGGAATGAAAATCTAACTTCCAGAGTGCTCACAGGAGGAAAATCAACAGTTCCATTTTGCATTCATCTTTCTGTGTATTGGGGTAACCTTTGTATCCCCAAAGCAGTTCTGGGAGCTGGACCTTCCCTTTTGTAGTCACAAGAGGCCCCATGTCCTACCCTAGCAAATGGCCAAAGCTAGCGGGTGAGAAGGAGACATCAATTCTAATTCTGTGGCATTACACCATAACAAGGTATAGGATGTTTCTTCCTGACCCAAGCTGCCGATCGGCAAAAGCCCTGAAGCATGAGGATTAATAAGTCTGCCAACTTCTATCTTAACTAGCATAATTGAGAAAGCTGTTTCTATTTGTACTACTGTCTACTTCCATCTTTTTTTTGGAATGTGCTGAACCATATCACTCTAACCGAACAGGATACAAATCCATTTAGCAAATCCATAGCTCCTTCCCTAACCACATGCAAATACTTTCTTCTTATCTTGCTGACAAAAGTGCTGTGGAAGGAGAAGTATAATGGGGTGTACTCTGTGTGCGTACCTCCCCCAGGCAAGGAAGGAATTTTGCAACATGCTTCAATGAGATATTTGAAATCCCTCTTGTTTAAATTGTCCCAAATTTGTTGGTGCTTAATCAAAGTTAAGCCACATTCTAGGCTTTTCTCCTTTCTTTTCAGCAACTAAGGAAATTTCATGCTCATGAAGCTCAGTGACTAATAGCAGCTAATAGCGTAGCAGCAGATGGCATACGAGCTCTGTTAGCTTCTGTGCTGGCTGCGCCGGTGCCCCCCACAAGGCAGTCCTGCTGTTTCCATCCAGATCCCCACACCCAGCTCTTCCAGTGCCTCCTCCTGCCTTGCAGCCCCTCAGTATCTCCTAGCCTAGGTGTCCCATGCCAGTGCTGCCAGTGCCCCCTCGGATCTCCCTGCCCCTGCAGCTTCACCAGACTGAGGTTTCCCTGACCCTCTTTGCCAGTGACCCTCTTCTGCCCTGCAGCACTCCTTGCTAATCTTTTGTTTTCCTTAGCTCACTACTTGCTAAGACACTACAGTTGTGTACATTGTGATTATACTGAAGATACTGGCAAAGGCCCCTCATCAGCTATTCTGGCTTTGTGACTACAGAACCAGCAAATGATAAGGTCTCCTATTTCATAAACATAAATGTCACGGGTCTTACTCTGCAGCTCTTCTGAACTCTGCACTTACTTTGAAACCAATGGGAGCTCTGTGCATAAAGCAGCTCCCAAATAATCAGGATCTGTCAGCAATATAATGTCACAAAATATTCCATGTGTGCAAATATTTGGATTATTATTTACTGAGTGTCAACAAAGTGCAAATATCAACCTGCCCCAGAGATACATTATAACTTAGCAGGGTGGGAGGATGAGGGAGAGCACTGCACGCTCATAAAATAGCCATGCGTCTGATACCAGCCCTGAATGCTTGTGATAATACCTGCTGCTTTTCAAGGATCAAAGGATTTAAAAAACGTTCATGAATTAAGGCTGACATTTTCATTTAGAGGTGGCAGGTGGGTGGAGGCAGTGCATCTCTAATTTGAGTCACTCTGGATCTGTTTTCCAGAAAAGTTGCTCTCCATAGTTTCCACTGAAAATTGGAAGCCTTGGGCAAAATTAAGAAGATAATTCACAGAACCATTTCCTTAAGACCTGCAGCAACTTGTGCTCTAACCAGTTTGCTGCTTCACTTGTCTGTTTTGTTGACCGGCACTGTTTAACCACATGTTTCTGCAAGGTTATAAAAAGCCGTCAAGATTTTGGCTGTGTATTGCTTGATGGAGTTGGATGCTGAAGTCAACTGAAGCTCTTGTGGTTTTTTTCCTGCAACTAGTATTTGCCTCATGAGCTTGCTAAGAATTGCTGGCTCTGTCTCAGAGTTTGAAAACTCACAACATTGCTAGAGAAGGTGATTTACAAGTCAGCAGCAGCTGCAGTTGGGCAACCCAATTTTCTTGGCTCACAGACTTGGACTCCCATCCCAGAACTTTCTTTCATGGCAGGTGACGCTTGTTGATCCATGAGACTAGTTTTTCCCCTTCTTATTCTTGATGCGAGGCAATGAGATGTGAATATGAAAGCAAATACCGGCTATGTTGAGAAGAACTTGACCTTTCTATTCTTATTAGTTGAAAGTTGATTTTAAGATTGCTCTCTTTCTTTCTTTTTCTTTTTTTTTTTAAAAAAAAAAAATCTGCTGGCACTTTCTGTATCCAGGAGAAAATATTTTATTAGAAAGATTAGTGTCTTGGATGTGTTGTGGCACCCTCCAGCCAGCAACAAAGCACACCACAAATTAAAAATGGAAAGGACCTCCCCAGGGGACAAAGAAATGGAACCAGTGGGATTTTTTTTCTTTAACTTCTTCAGCGTCTGCATGCTTTTTCAATGTCTGGACTGTTACTGATTCTTATAGTTCTGTGGCTTCAGGCCTTGCTGTCTGTCATGTGTAATGCACATCATACAATGTTGGTGAGCAAACAGCTTCAGTTAATATCTGAAGCTCCCACAGACTTTTTTGCTAAACCCATAGCATCACAAGGTTCAGAACTACTCAGCTGAAAGTCCAGGCATTTCAAAGCCAAGAGGAAGATCTCTAATGTATCTGTCCTGGAAGGTTAGAGATAGAACAGCTTCCAGCTGTTATTCAGAGCTTAAGCAGCGTAGCTCGTGTGCACTCCTTATCTGTTTCAGTGCAAAGTGAGACAGCTTAAACAAAGCTTTTCCTGTGAAGGGTTTGGAATAGGGGGACATCAATGACCGGTTACCATGTCCCAGCTAAGGGGACTGGATCTTGTACTAAAAAGGAACAACAGAGCTAAACATCATAACTTTAGATAACCACTCTACTAGATTTCGTAATGGAGATTTGTACCTTCAATATCCCCTTAAGTTCTCTTCACATTAGGCCAAAACTAAACCTATCTCGGGCAAATTCATAATGCAGGGTAATGAATGAATAGGATTAATGGAGGGATAAACTGAAACCATGCCATAGTCTTATGCGTTTCCTTCAACTTGATGTCGCAGCGAGTAAAGAAGTAAAAAAAATAATTCAATGTGGCTTGGAATTTGCCAACTCAAACAAACAAAAGACCCAAGAAGATAGACACTTGCGCTGGGAGATACCAGAGAAAGAGATTTCCATGACTGGCTCTATGAGCTCTCTTGTCTCATGAGTTATGGTAAGTTTTCCCCTATCCTGTCTTGTCTCATAGAGATGGGAAAACCATTTTCATTGTGCATAAAATGTGCAACATGACAAGTTTTGGATTTCAGTCATGACTGAAAGGTAATGCTATTATGTAAGCAGTCATCACAATAATAATTATTATTATTATTCTGAGTAAAGAATAATTTTTTTCTCAGCAGGGGGCAAGTCAGCCCAGCTAAATTCAATCTCTCCCGAGGGATTCCAGGAAATTTCCTCAAATTCCTTTGCTCTTGCTTCTATTTTTGTATTAAACACTGCTCAGGAAGTGCACAGTTGCAGCCACATCTGTAATTTTAGACCTTAGACTTAGAGAATGGCACACCATACTCAGGGATAAGAAAAAGCAGCCTTTCCCTTCATGTGTTAGTTTGCTGTCTGCCCTCCCTGTGGGCATGCTCTCCAGCTGCTCCATCCCTTCTTTACAGCTTCTATGCACACAGCTCTGTTGTGGCTGGTAGATGGCCCCCCTCTTTCTGTCCAAGATTTCACGGTGAATTTTTTTATAGCTTGAAGCACTGTAGCACTGCCAGTCCATCAATTAGTAAAATACTCACATGCCCTTCCTATAAGCTCTGTTGGGAACGTTTTGCTGTGAAACCTGCTCCCTGCTCTTGTGGGCACCTAGCTGCCTTTTCCTCAGGGATGCAGTCAGGGGGAGAAGGAGATCTGGAGCAAATCTTGATTGCATATCAGCTACAGACAGCCTCAAGCCTGAGAGTGAAGTGGACACAAGGGGAAATGAAAGATATGGCCTAGGCTAGAGTTTATGTGTGTGTGCACAACACTCTTTGGAAGCTGCTACCAACTATACAAACTTTAAAGCTGTTATCCTCTGGGATTGTCACTGGGTATTGTGTTGTGACTTGATCCAGGTATTTGAGAAAGCTATAAAAGAAAGTGATGCCATTATTTTTGAACCACAACTAAGCTATCAATAAAACAGAGATTGTTGAGGAAACTTCTTTTCAAGGAACAATAACGATCATTTATTTAGGCTCAACTAAGGGCCTGAAATGCAACAACTTGAAACATATCTTAAAATAAAATATCTTTAAATAGGAAAAAAAAACCCAAACAGATAAATAAGCCAGTACCAAGGTTTTCCGGGAAACATGAAAAAGAGGCAAGTGTTGAGAAATTATTTCTTTCAGATGTGCTTCTGGTATCCAGGGATTGACAATTTATGGACTACTTGTGTTAGACATTGTTCAGTCCACTGAACAGCTACTCAGTGTTGTTTGGCCTCACTTAAAGAGTTTGTCTAATCCCTTTTATGGTGGCTTTTCTGCCCAACATAGGATAAGATTCTTCCTTTGCACCATCACACTTCTCAACTTATTTGCTGTGGCTAATTAACAGATTCTGGGTGTCTCAACAGTTTTGGGCAACAGAAAAAACAACCAGAAAGTATTGTTTTCCTCCAGTGATATGTAAACCTGATTAGCATTCTGAAAATCCAAGTTGGGGTGTTTTTTTCATTATCCCCAGTGTGTCAGATACCTCTGGGGATGTTGCTGGACAATGCTATATTCTTTCACTGGGCTATTGACTACATGCCAAATAAGATTTCTCTCCAGTCGAACACTTCTGAAGACTTAGACACCATTTCTATCACAACCAGTGGTGTCTAGTAAGACAACTCAGTTCATTTGCTACACCTTGCCTGGGTCACTGGGGAAGTCAACTTCGTGGGACTATTAACACCCCATAAAAATGCTTTCTTAGCTTTAAAGCACTTTGCACTGAAACGTCAGCAGCACAGTCGTGATGGGCTGCCTGAAGGCTGCTGTTGTGATCATAGCGTGCTGCTGACCCTTTGCAAAACAAAATAAAGAGATAGCTTCTAAAAAGCAAAGCTGCAGGGCAGTACTGAAAATCTCATGTGGAGGCATGAGGAGCACAGTTCCCTTGGCCTTGACAAACCACAGGCACACTAGCTACACCTGCACTTACAGAGAATAGCATGCTAAGCTCATCACCTCCTAAATTTTATGTCCTGATCTATCAAGTTTTATGACAGCAAAGATGATTATTTGCATTATAATGTGGCGTATAGAAAGGAAGTAATTCTCTGTCTACTGTAGGTTGATACTCTTCCTTCATATTGTTCAATAAATATCTGGCTTTAGTTCTCCAGCACAGCCTGGGATGGTGCTGCAAATAACGTAACTCAATTGAGCGCACTGGAGCTTTGCTGAATTAAGTGACATGGGCATCAGTTCCCAAGGCCATGAGAACTTGTTTTAGTTTACATGAAAGTTGGAGGGTTACTGTGTCTCCACAGATATCTGACAGCTGCATGGTTAGCTCTGCTAACTACCACAATGTCTTTGCTACCAACAGTTCTGTTACAGCATATCCTTCAGTGACGCCTCCTCAACACTTGAGGTATTTTGGGAGATACTTGGTGCTCAATGAAATCCATGTTGCAATGGCTTTATTTTTCGTTGAAAGCTAACACGGGTATGTCTCTATGAGCTGTTACACCTTTCGTGATTCAATAATGATGTAGTCACACCTACAATGGAGTGTAGTTAAACCAATGCTGCTGTGTCTGGAGATTTCACGTCTGGGCTATGTTAATTAGCCAAAGGCCAAATCACCATTTCTGTGCAGACTGGGCTCTAAGCTGCAAGGTTGGGAGAGTGTAGAGATCATACTGACCACTGAACCAATTGTTTTTTTGTATGTGAAGTTCATAGAAGTGGGAACCACTACTGCTGTGTTTAGGTTTATTAACCTAAACAGGTTTATTAACCTGTTACTCATGAAGATGGGAATCATATTCATTTGATTCTTGCCAAACTCATAAATTGAACCTGTACATTTCTGAGTGCATCAGGGAGCCTTTATTCATACATCTTTGAAGTCACGCTGTCTTGGACACTTTTGCTGGGTTCTAGGAGACGCTGCTTCTGTGGACATGAGTGGTTGTTGAAGACAGGAAATTTTTTCATTCCTATACTGACTACTAAAAGACTGCTGAGTTCTCAGATCAAGAGCCTTCACCGAACTTCTGTTACCTGATGAGTTCCAGCAGCAGAATAATAGACCTAAAAGGTGTAGGATAGGTAGAGGAGAGAGAGAGAACAGGAGTTTTAGGCTCCCTAGTTTAGCTGTCCTTTGATACTTCATCTATTTGCATAATTTACACTGTGAAAGCATGCAAAACAATTATAAGTTGTTTCTCAGTACATGCTAGTTAATAGGTGATACTTTTTTCAATACTCTAATATAAAGATTATGCAAATCCATGTTCCTATCTCAAGTATTTTCTGTTAGTTACACTTTCATGGCTAGTGATGCCCATGTCCTGTCTACATTGCAGTTAGTGGTCCTGTCCCATCAATGTGTGCCAATGCACACTGGTGAAAAGAGCCTCCCAATTGCTGAGAGCTGCTGCAAAACCAAAGGCAACCATCTTCTCCTTGTCGTGCTGTTAGGGACAAAAATTAGAGGAATTTTATTACATGAGAGATTCACTGGGACAGTTTCTCCAATGATAAGGGCAGAGACTCCCTGGAGCAGATCACGTATGAAGGGAGCAGTCTCCATCACTGGTGTTTCCTTAAGAACATGGTTAGACAAGTATGGTGAGAATGGTTAAGACATTGGAAAGGACTATCATCTTGTGATGTCCCTTTCAGCCTTGTTATTCATGGCACTATGTAGTGCATCATCCCACTTCTCTGTTTATTCCTGTTTTCTTTTCTTTCTTCTATTGCTTCCTTGCTGTTCAGTTTGAGTTTGGCTAGTCCTGAAAATGGAGTTATTTCCTAGGCTGAAGCCATATTAGCAGCAAACTGTCCTGATAATAGGAGAGAGTCAGTAGGAGGCAAGGAGCAAGAGTGAGGAAGGCAGATGTTGTCTCAAGCCAGTGACATAAGCCAATATCCACTGGCTGAGAGCCGAGAGCATGTGCTGTTCATGCATCCTGCCTGCAGCATCAGGCAGAAGCTTCTGTTGTCTTCCACCATCTTGGGTGTGCTTGCTGTGGCAGTCACAAATCCAGCACGAATCTTAACACATACCACTGCAGAGTGGCTGTTCCAAACTTAACTGCCTGTTCTGTGCCCACCAAGGGGGTTATTTTGGGAGTGGATCCTCAGCTCCATTCTATACCAGCTTTGGGTCTGTCCCTTGAGGCCAGTTACCAATGAAACTGGAAGGCTGGTTCTTTTTCTGCTGGGGAAGATGGAAATGGAACTCAGCACATGGAAACTAGCTGGGATGAGACCAGAATTAATCCAACAGCTCTGGTTTAAAAGGCGCAGCAGCACAGACAGGAAGTGATGGGAGGGAGCAGAAGAGGGAAGGAGAACTGGAGAGGGGAGATAGTCATATATATAGAAGAATGAGGAATGAGCATCAGCTCCATCTCCTTTTTCTGAGTAATTTTGACAGCAGGATGCCATGGCCTTCACTGACCTCAGCTCTTATCGTCCTGGGGTTGATATGACCTTCTTGCTTCCCTGGTTTAAAACGTTTTTCATTCTATCAGTGGCCTGTTCCTTCTCCCCACCCCCAGCTCATTTTTCCTTTTACAGCACGTTAATGAGCAAAGTGCTTATGCAAATGAGAGGCAGAAGCAATCTCTTTGAATAAGGAAGAAAATTGTCAGGGTAGAGATAGAATCCAACTTCACTCCAGTGAGTGTCTCTACTGTGGCTCTCATGACAGCCCTCTTGCTTTACCCTACACCTGAAACAACAATGTGGTTTTTTTAATTTATATGCCATAATATTAACACTAATACCTGACTTTTTGGTACTACTTTTATACCACTTCATATGCCTATAGACTCGTACAAGCATTAGCACCAATTTTAATTTTCTTGCTGTACAAAGATAACCTAAAGGGGAGAAGGGTTTCATCTCTCCCTAGCTTGCTATCTCTATGCAAATTTTGTGTCCATTTCTAATTGTTCATTTAGAAAAGTGATTTTATGCTGTTTTATCAGCCACCCTTAGTGTGGATGCAGTCACACTAACGTAAAAGTGCTGGAAAGCTTAGGCAAACTGGACCATTACTTGTATGCAAATACAAATGAGCCTGCCTTAAGGGGCTATTCTGTTCTTTCCAGCATTAAAGCAATGTATACGCTAGCGTGAGCAAATATTTAGAAATGTCAGAGGTGTTCGGTTAGTACTGCCCCATTTCAGTAGAGAAAAACCTCGAGGATGTTTACTGTAAGCATTGCGGATAGGGATGTGAATTCTTGTAAGAAAGGTTTTTCCTTCACTGAGATGTTAACTAGCTCCTGAAATTAAATGTGATTTTGCTAATACTTCTTTAGGAAAAGATGCAGGTAGAAAAAGTAAGATGTTTGTATGAAGCTGAGAAAAACTAGCAGAACACAGGGTAGTTTTTGTATAAATCAAGGCCCATTTGTTTTCATTTGACTCCAGGAGGCATCCGTATAGCTGGCAGCATGGATACAGGGACATTTCTTTCTTTCAACAGTTCGGTCTCTCGAGCACTTCCTAGCTGCGTGGAGGGCAGAAACAAGCTGAAGCTGGGAGTTAAGGGTAGGCTTTACTTCAGGTCAAAAGACATGTCTGTGTCATGAAGGCTGTAGCCTGCAGGCCAAACTTATGGCAACCTTTTCAGCACTTTCCCATCCAGTATCTTGACAGCAAAATCTGGGGCAACCCAATGTATCTTTTACATGAAAGATGTGAAAAAAAATGTAATAGCTTTCATGTAGCTCCTGTCCTATAGCATCCAACATGGAACTATACCTATAGAGGGGTAAAAAATGGTAGAAGTAATGACGTGGGGTTCGTTCAGAGGCTCACCCCACCCAAAAATTCTTTCTTTATTGCCATCATTTGAATTTTGCTTTATTATCTCATATAAAAATGTAATTTATCCCCTTCTTCATCTTTTCAGGGCAGATGAGGTTTGAATGTCTAATGTAAACCTTAGCTCTATGAAAATGAAGAAGCTTAGTCTCCTGCGGATTCGTATCTCAAGACTGATCCCCTCATGTAGGTCTTCCAGTGTTTGTTAAGCACACACAACAGCTGTTCTGTCCATAAAGACATTAAAAGGCCCTGTTCTGCCTGTCTGGCTTTTTGCACAAAGCTGTTTGGAGCTTAATGTCTTTGAGACATGTGCTCCTCTGCCAAACTGGGTTGAAAGTGTTGAAACTCACATACAGTCCATATGATCACACGATCAAAAGAAAACCAGAATAAAATTAAGTGAAAAATAGGTGCTATTTGCAGGTGAGCAGGATCGTTTTTCATCAATGACTTTTTGTGGTGGGGAATGACTTAGGGTCTTTGGGATGGCAACATGAGAACAAATTGTGCTGTTAGGACACAAAAGCATGCCGAGGTTATACTGCAGGTTTACCTTGCAGTCCTCATTACCCAGGAGCCTCACACGTGAAGTGGGTGTTCACCAGTGGGTGATGCACACTGGATCTTGCCTGGAATTCAGCATTTATTTAATTAATTAATGCATGGGAGCACTGGTTTTAGGGCTAAGCTGTTTCATCCTGTTGCTGCCTTCCAGGCTACACACACTTGGTCTTCATGGCCTATTCACCTCTGTGTTATCCAGCTGATTTAAATGTCTCCAGTGGTGGCTAGGTTTTTAAACATTTTCCTTTGGCTAGCTTAATGAGGTTGCTGAAAAGGGTTGGTAAAGCTTCTGATAAGCCTCTTGATTTTTATTTTCCAGATTTTGTGGGAATCAGTCTTTTTGAATTCAGCTACCAGCACCTGGAAAGAGGCCACCAGCACCTGGGGGTTGACAACACTATTAATGCAAGTCATTATTCATGAGAACACGCTCCTGGCTCATATGAAGCATGTGGATTCCCAGTGTTTCAAAGGAGATGGAAATACCTGCTGTATGCAGATAACCCAGCTCCCTCCGCCCTTTCCTAACCAACAATGCCCACCCCTCAAACCTGGCCTTCTCCAGCAGCCCTCTTGATGAACAATATGTATCTGCTTAAGGGCCCCTTTGTGAAACTCTTAAGGTTTTATAGCAGTGCCAGGCTAACAATGTGTAGTATAATTTAGAGGGGAATGGGAAATTATTTATTTGGGTTGAATCATAATAAGAATTTCTCTGATTTTAGGGGGTGGGTGAGAGGGATGAAACAATAACAAAACAAACAAACCAAAAAATACTCCAATCCAGGTTTAAACTATTTCTTGGTTTGTTTTCAGTTATTTGGTGCTTTTAAATTTATTCTCCTTTTTAACAGTGTGTAGATGTCTGTATCTGTGGAAGTCCATTAAAAAAAAAAAAAAAAAGATGGAAGTTGTGAAGGAAAAATAATTATAGGCAGGGAGTTAAGCGAGCCAAATGCAGTCCACGTTTGCCAAAATGGAACCATCACAAGCTAACCAAGCACTTTCCTTGGGGAAGAGAACCAGCATTCTGGAGAGAAAAAAAACTATGGCAAATCTCATTTATTTTGGACTTCAGAAAGGTGATACCACATGGGAAATTACTATTGAAGGCTGGAGAAGACAGGGATTAGGAATAAAATTGCAAAGAAGGAGTGAGCTGATGAAATTAGCTGATGAAACAAAACTGAGGGACTTTCAAGACAAAAGAGATATTGTGAAGGAAGCATTGGGTGACCTCAAGGATAATAGAAACGGGATAAAATTAGATAGTGCAGAGTGAAAGGTTACATTTTTGGGATTAACAAGAGAATTTCTGCTATGTGGCAGAATATATAAATTCATAAATTGGAAATGACAGAAGGAGGAAAGGACCAAGGTATTAGTCATCTTGTGATCAGCTAGTACAACTGTGAGCCACCTCTGGGATGCAGGTGAGAAACAAGCAAATGCAATCTTAGGATGAGAAGGATTTTTAAGACAGACGAGGAATTTTTAATGTCATTGTATGAGGCTTTGCTGAGGCATTATCTGGAGCATCGTCTTCAGCACCAGTTAGGTGTCTAGCTGAGCTCTAGCAGGAATGGATGCTGAAGAAGACTATGGGGGTGTCCAGGCGAACTGAGAATCTGTCCTGTGTGAGGAGACTACAAAACTGCTCCATTTGTCTAACAAAACAAAGGCTGAGAAGGGATATGATTATTCTCTATAAACACATTAAGGGGATAAACGTCAGGTGGAAGAAGAGCTGTTTAAGCTGAAAGACAATGTTGGCACAAGAACAAACAGGTATAAACTGGCCATGAGTAAAACTAGGCAGAAAATTAGTGAATGACTAACCAAGAGAGAAATGTCGCTCTAGAGCAGCCTAGACAATAGGTATAGGTGAGGCATGCATTTACAAAGGTGGAAGGAGGCATGAGGAGTTCCTGTGCCTTCTGTTAGTGATGGGTAGTCCCACAGCTTGAGACTGTGCTTCACACTTCTTGTGCTTGAGAGACAGCTTGAGACTTCTTGCTCTTCCTCTCTGCCCCCACTTCATGCTGCTTATGGCTTAACTCCTCATGCTACAGTGGAGGCAAATGCTCTGACTGTGTTTAGGGTGTTGTTTGACCGGTTGAGAAAGGTGTTTATCTGACATGGTGCTTGCAACAGGAGTGGATTGACTTCTGTACCTATGTAATATGATGTTCTGAAGTCTTTTCCATCTCCAGGATGGAAAAAAGTAATAATTTTTCTCTTTTAGTGTTACATTGCAACTTCATTGCAGCAAATGTGAAGCTGCATGGTAAAAGTAGCTATGTTTTTGAGGGATTTTCTTCTGTGTTTCCTCCTCTCCCCCATGCTTACCTCTGAGAGGTATTTAATCTTATTTAATCTTTTTTTTTTTTTTTTTTCAATGGGGAGAACAACTCTGCCACTTAATGGATTTCTAAAGAGAGCTGTAGGTTCTTCATGGGCAAAGGAGGGTTAGGAGACAGGAATGGTAAGAAAGAGGATGGGTGAATTGTTTCTTTTCATTTTCTGCTGACTCACTGGTCTCTGCATTGTGCTTGTGACATGGCTGAATCACCAGGGAAATCCAGGCAGGATTCCTCTGATCTCATTTAGGCTAACTTGAATTAGGAAGAGAAGGAAAAAGAGAAAAGGAGGACAAAGAGAAATTTAACTGTCACAGCAGATTCCAGGTACATTCCTTGTGGTAAATAGTACCAGGTAAGGTGAGTCAAGTGGATCAGAAAGGCAGAGGGCATACATCTTCATGTCATTTTGGGAGACGGAGACCAAGATATTGCATGCTTATAAGCAGAGTATTGCTGAACTCTTAAGAATTCCTTTGGCTAGTTCAGGCTCTATCTATCACATTTGACATTCAGTAACACATTCACACTCACTGAGAGCTTTTACGCTTCTCTCAGCCACCAATACCTTTTAAATGTTGGAATATCTCCTTTACTCTTCTCTGTAAGGTAAGACCCTGTTTGTGACCATCTGTTACCTTTGTGGTAGCAATGGAGCAAAAGAAGAAGGGAAGGAGCGCAAAAACTGCTGGAGCTTGAAGCTTTGAGCATGGGGACGGTACTGATCAGGAGCACAGTGTTGTGAAATCAGCCTCGAACATTAGACAACCTAAAGTGTAATGATGAGTATATTCCAGTGCCCCAATCAAGATTTGAGAAGCAGACCGATAGGATTTTTTAAAATGCAGGTACAGGGAGGAGAACAAGTAGAAAGTCCCAGTGTGCTGCTATTCTGTTCTGTGTTGTGAATTTAGTACATTTAAAATACAGTTCAAAGTATCAGTTACGCCTGCTAGTATGTATGAGCCCATCCAGGTCTTAAAAAGTCCTTTGGTGAATTATTTTATTTCATCCGAAGACTTGAAGAAGTCATTTGCCAGCCCAGGCTACATTTCACCTTGGATGGTATGGGTACAGTCATTAAAAATGTAGAAAAATCTTTGAAAGTGCTGACAAACCTGATAATGGTGGTGGTGGTGGTGCTGGCTTAAAGAGAGACTGAGGAAATAGCTGTCTGAAACATATGTGAGTTGGCTGAAGCCTACCTAATGTAGGGTAGGCTAATCTAAATTTAATCGAGATATGACTGTAGCTCCTACAGCTGTACCTGAATTAGATAGGCATTTGCTGGCTTGCTTACTTCTAGCCTGTAGCTGCTGACAAAGTTTAGGCCAGGCTGAAAAACCTTCCTGTGAGACTCTGCACACTCACCTCCGTACTGCACTGCTGCAGACAGCAGAGACAGAATCCAATCCACTGTGCAGGTTACATCGAATACTCAGGGGAGTTTAGACTAAAAAGGAGTTTTGCATTTCTGT
Organism: Baryphthengus martii; assembly: GCA_013396935.1. Lineage (NCBI taxonomy): Eukaryota > Metazoa > Chordata > Aves > Coraciiformes > Momotidae > Baryphthengus > Baryphthengus martii. The sequence goes on from VWZK01004986.1 coordinate 478,971, forward strand.
CACTTAGTCATGCCAGAGTGGAAAACTAACTGCTTGTGTCTTGCCTACACTTCTCTAACCACAGCATCACAGAGTGAGGGCCAGAATGGACCATTGTAGTTGATCTCATGTAGCCATGTTCAAAAATAGGCAGTCTTAAACTCTATCACCTCCCCCCTCAGTCATCAAAAATTGTAGGCAACTCTTGGAAGAATAACCGGTCTCAAGATGTGATAGCTGCAGATGGAGAGTCTGTTATGTCTTCTAAGTCATGTATTAGTATAGCACATGCAAGTATTTGGCCCTGGATTTTTCTAGCTTTGTTTAGCATGTCTTTTTTTTTAATCACTCACTCCTTCAAGGCTTTCCTACAGACTCGTAGTCACCTGCAAAGAGAATATATTATGCAGAGGCAGGGTAATCGGGAATGAGAGGAGAGGAAGAACATTATAAAACTAGGAGGCCTGGAACAATTAAATTCAACCGATTGACAGAGCAGGAAAGATGAGTTGACAGTAGAAAGATAACCTGTTTGTAAATGCAGCCCTGTTTTATCTTCCCACCAATTAAATTAAGTTCTCTTTGGCCTTCAGATAAAAAAAACCTAAACTAAATAAACACTGTTATGCTGCATACATCTTAATACTTCTAATCTTCTGACTAGCAGAGCAAAAAATTAGTATCTTCCTGCCTTAGTAAGAGGGAAAACAGATGCCATGGGAAGGAGGAAATGGGAGAGGATGAGCAACCCTAGGTTTAAGTTTATGTGTCTACACGCACATGCACACACACACACATGGAGTCAAAAATTGCTTAGTGAAAGGATTTTTAAACCTCATTGTAATAACGCACATCATTATGCCAAAAAGGAAAGCAATGAAAATACAGCACTTTCACTTTACCTCAGTGACCCCAGGCAAAAGCATCCAGTCTAGCTTCTGCATGTTTGTCTCAACAGCTTGCAAAAATAAAGGCCTCTGCCTTTGCGCTGCTTAAGCTTGAGAACAAAACATACATGTTGACAGCTTCCTGCCTGCCTTTCTCTCCAAAGATGTGGAGTAAACGAGTTGAGAACTATGCCCTTTCATACCACTGCTGCCTACAGTCTCAGACAGCTGAAGAAAAAAACCTGAGCAATTCCAGTGGTGCCAGCGGAGCTGTTTGGTGCGATACTACATGCCTATGGTCTGCACCCAGCCAGAGTAAATCAGGGAAGCAGCCCATGGCACAAGTTCATGGACAAGAGGTGCTCCAGGAGTCGCAATGCAGAAGATGTTACTGTGTCCTTCCAATGAAGGATGCCCTCAAAGTTCGGGTTTTTCCCAGTCCCCTTGGTTTTTGTCTCACTTCTGTATGCTATCGAGTGAGTGCTCGACAGGCCTCAGTGCCGGAGGAGGATGTGATCACGCAGCTGCCGTTGGAGCCCAACATCCCCACAGGCAGAAGGGGAAAGGAAGCTGATGAATATTGCATGATCAGAGGGAGGGAGAGAGATGGGGCAGGGGCTGCTCTCCTCACAGCAGTGACGCAAACACATACACATGCTCAGGATGTGCTTGCAACATCAGCAAATACCTCTTTGGCCTTTTTTCCCCTTTCCTTATCCTGCCTCGTAACAGTATGTCCCAATATTCTGTGCTACTGATCGTGGTTCACGGCACACCAAAGCACTAAGGTTTTTCTTTTGGGATGTTAGGAAACGCTTCCTGCTTTTCCCTGGTTTTGTTCCTGGGCTTAGATCTCCAACAGGAGAAGTGAGATGCATCTCCAGCTCACCCTTTTTGCCTCGGAGGTGCCCTATTCCAATGCAGAGCTTGTATCACAAAGACATGTTGTCAAACAAGCCACAGCACCGTGGCCTGGTTTGATCGCTGCTGCAGACACACAGCCACTGTTAATAAACTGAACAGTGAGTCAGGCTTATAGGGCTGGGTCTCTGCTGCCCCAGACCCTCACAGTCAGAGCATCAGGGGCTTTTTCTTGTCTTGCATCAGTGTTGATGACAAGTGGAACTCGTTGTACCACAGCCCCTGTTATGCTCAGGCAGCATAACGAGTGTCTACAGCGAGAAAGTAACCATCCCCTCAGGATGCTACCTCTGCAAATGGAGCTGTGGGAGATTGGGGCAGGAGCACACTGCAACAAAGCTGAATTCCTCTTCTCTCATACAAGCCTGGAAACTGCTTTATCCTAGTCTTTACCTCTGCTCCACCATGTTAAACATAGGAATGCAGGAATTTAAAGTCATAGTGCCCCAGTACAAGTCTGCCTATGCAAGTCTGGCAGGACCAAATGCCTTGCTTATCACCGGGAGCAGAATAAAATTGTGGAGCTGGGATTTAGTTTAGACTGTTGGATACATCATTTCCCTTTTCTGTACCCTTATGTCTGTTTTCTCAGACATAAAATAAGGAATTTACCATCATTCATAATATTCTTTCATTTTGTGCTGCTGAGCATTTTGTCTCCTCTGCAATCAGCTGGCACAGTGTAAAGGAACTCTGAGGCTTCCGCACACCACAGCAGGTTGTTTGGTGATGTAGAATTGTGACTACAGATAATAAATGTTGTGCCATTCTCTTTGGATGCAGCTGTAAAACTGGACAAAACTCAGTTTGTTTTACTCCCTCTTGTAAAAGAAAAAAACTAAAAACAAACCAAGCTAGCTTACAAATTGCAGTGAGGGAAAGCTTCCCTCCATTCAGACTAAATGTCTTCTGGTTTCACTTTATCCTGTTATCCTTAACAGATGTGTCTTGGATCACACTATTGCTAGTTTAGCTCTTCATATGGAGACACTGTGTAGCTCTGAGCAAAACCTCTTTCCTTCTTTTTGGTTACTGTACAATTCTTTATTTTTTCTTTTTCTTTTTTTTTTTCCCTCCTCGAAATATATTTTCATTATGGTCCTGAGCCACAAATGTTACTTTTGTCCCCCAAATTCCTAAGTCCTTCAACAGGCTTTTGTACATGCACATTCACAGGTGCAAACTGTCAGAAGAGGAAAATTATATGTGGGAAGGTGATTTTTAGAAGCACTCTTGATCAGCTTTATCTTCTTTTCATTGCTATTGATGATAAAATATTACTTCCTGACTTCAGGCGGAGACAGAACTGAGTTAATGTTAAAGTGTTTTGATAATCCCACTCATTATGCAAAAAATTTGTAGTGGGAGATCCCCAAGGTGAAGTTTTTATTCACGCAAGACAGGTAATTCAGACACAAAATGAACTATTGAAATAAACAAAAGATATTTCAGATAAATAAAACTAGAAATCTTTTTATAAAAGATAATTTCCACTGTTTCCTATCTGTCATTTGTTTATTTGCTGTATTTCCCTCCTTTGGACAATATAACTGAAGTAGTGATTTTTTTTTTTTTTTTGACGTTTCCATACCCTTTCAATCTCAAATGCTTCTATTTTACAGTAAAATAGCAAAAGAAAAAAAAAAGTAAAAATGTCAGAACATCTGTGTTCTTTGTGACATCTACATGGCTCTGCCTCACAGAATGACTGTGGTTCTGTAGCCAGAGATACCTTGGAAACTCAAAACATACCACAAGCAAGACAATTTTGTAAGTTGGCTGTATGAGCAAGTACCTTTTTATATTTTCAGTTCTCGCATCTGCTTGTGCTAGGAGTACATCAACAGAAGTGAATCAGTGTGTGTGGTAAGCTACGCTGTAGATCTGCTGTGCCTTAACTGTGGCACCTTTCTTGTGCTTGAACTTACCTCGCTGTAGATGTGATCCTGAATCTGAGGTAAAAGTGTACTTGGGTGGCTACCACAGAGTAGCTACTGCAGTATTCATCCAGTCCGGGTAGCTAGACCAGCTACCCATTGTAAAGGAAGGAATTGAGAACAAAGCAACTTCTTCAGGGATAAAGGCAGTATTTATAAGCTGAGTTGTTCTTCTGCTTCTGGTTTCTTTCTCTTCCTCAAGCTTCTGTGTTATCTCAGGCTTTCTCTACTTTAGTTGCATCTTTTTTTTGCATGCAATTACCTGTTCAGATGAGCTTTTAAAGCTTTAGCCTGCTGCTTTGCTGTTCTGTTTTATAAAGTCTGAATCTCAAAGCAAATGTATCCGAAGTCCAAGTGTGGTAACTACCTTCCTTCCTATGCACCTCTTTGACTCTGGAGCCACAGAGTCTTGGAGGGGCTGTAGATGTTTGTGTGGTTGTGGTAGTGGAGTTAGTTCCCAAATTGTCACAATGAATGCGTCTGTTTTCATTATGTGTTGTGCTTCACGCATATGTCTATGTATTTACATGCACACTGCAGCAAGTTCTTTTTGAGATGTGATCACAAATTGTTCTGTTTACACAGAAACCTAAAAATGCTCCACATACGTGCATGTAAGATTATAGAAAGTGTTTGCATTATTTGTCAAGTATTTTTTTTTTTATTGTTCAGCACTATGTGAGCAGACAACAAAAAACTTTGTCTTTTGTGTGATTCAGACCTTTCCTTTCCTTCTGCACATGTATTTTTTTTTTTTTTCTTTTTTGGAAGGGAGAAATAACTTTTAATATTATTTTTACCCAGTAACGGTACCGGAGAGTACTTTTCAGGTGCTGCCTCCTCTGTTTACATTCTGAAATCTGTTTGTTTTTCTTTCAAATGTAGGGATGGATTTAGGAAACTAATACCAGAACACACGAAAGGGGATAAATGTGGAGCAGGTGCTGACAATTTAAATGGGGAGGGGCAGCTACAAGGTCCAAATTGATTTTCTCACTGCCTCTCCCATGGAAGATGTAGCAGCCTCACCTGAAGTTGTCAGGACACCAGACTTAGTTCTGTCCAATTGCAGCTCAATCAGGTGTATAAAAGGGTTATCCTGTAAGGGAGTTGGGTTTCTGATGAGCTGTTGGACAGAGAGAACAGGATAGTAAAGTGGAAAGGGACTCCTTTGGGAAGTATGTTTTGGATGCTCTGGTGCTTCTTTTCTTTAATCCTAGAAGCTCCTAATAGCTTTAGAGATGTGATTATGCTGGAGGATCATCGTGTCCTTTGCTGCTGCTGGAAACGTCTGCCTCTCACCCTTCCCACAAACAGCGTTGCAATGATTTCCCTTCTGAGTGCTGTGGGTAAGTGAATTACATGGAATGAGATTTCCTCTTGTCTCTAGATAAAGCTGGGTGATCAAGTGTAAAATTGAGAGAACTTTGCGTTCCCAATCTATCACTGCTCTCCCTTAGACCTCTCTGTTGTGTACCTGTGGGGTCTGTTTCCCTGCAGCTTAAAATGGTGTGAAGACAGTGTAAAGGAGAGACTGCTAGCTCCTTAGTGGGAGTTGTCTGTCCCACTGAGATAGCTGCTGCTTGCTGAAGCTGTGGCCCAAAGGGCTGCAGGTTTGTTTTTTTCTGACATCATTATTCTTTCTTTTTCATCAGTGCAGTGGGTCTCATAATACTTTCTCTAAGGGAATGGCTGAGCCTATAATGCATACGGACAAAGCTGTGAAGTATTTTGCTCTTTCTACAAGCTCTATGTGCTCAAGATACCCGCTTCACAGCTGTGTTCAGACTCCATGTCAGTAAACAGCCCCTCTCTGGTTAAAGCAGCTAAGCTTCTGATTGCTATAAGCTTCTCTAAGACCTGATCTTACCTGCTCTTAAGGCCTGATCCTTCTCCTAAGAGAAGGGCAATTGGTGAGATGTACATCACATTAGTAGGTAGGAATAAAAGCTGGTTATCTCTCACCCAGTTACTCTAGAGGTCATTGAACCGACATTAGAAATGGATAAGCTAAAGCTTCTAAGGAAAGTGCCTATGATTGCTATATGGCTGAAAGGAGTAGTAAACATACAGGAGCACTGGGCTCTGGAGTAGCGTGCCAGCTTGCTAAACTAAGCCTCTGCTTCCATTGTAGGTAAGTGGAGGTTAGTAACAAGTTTCTATGCTGTAGAGGCTTCAGTAGTAAAACCCACCTAACCATGAGGGTCAGAAAAATGACCTCTTTCCAAGCCAGGAGTGTAATGTGATCTTTAGCTTGCCTGTGAAAACTCTCCTGAAACAACTCTTTTGCTCTCACCCCAGAGATCAGTTTGCGAGCATGATGTGTGAGCAGTTAAAACTGGCATGACAGGGGGCAGCAACTTGTGACCTTTCTGGGTGAAAGGAAGAAAGGTCTGGGATGAGTGCAAGCTTCCAAAGCTATCCTTGCTGTCTGTTTGCACAGCATTTTTATGTGCAGGCTTTGGGAATCTTCTGCAGATATCCCTTGTGAGCTCATCTAGTGGAAGTGATAAAACTGAAACCTGCAGTTGATGGTAAAGAACCTGCTCTAGATGACGAAAAAAATTTGAGTGAGGAATAAGAATGGCCTTCCAAAAAGATAATTAGATGTATGAAGTGGCTTTATAACTGCCCTCTGTGGAATAGGGATGGGAAGGTGGATAACATGGCTGTTTGCTTGTAGGTATCACCTGGGAGTCTGCGGCATTTTAACTACAGCTTCTCTGCCTGGATGTTCTAGGGTAGCCCTGTCCTCTGTGTAATGCTGCTGATGGTGGGCTGATCTCAGCAGTGGGAGGACTGTGATAGTTGCTTTGTACATATTAAGTGACCTAGAAGGTAGACATTTCCATGAGCTAAAAGACCTTCTGCCACTGTCTAGTGTGACGTGACACACTACTTTTTAAGTATTAGACTGTGAGATAGAAAGGAGAGGTGACACCTTCTGAAACTGAAGCAAAGCTTCAAGCCTCTGTCAAAGTGTTTTAATCTTTCCTCCTTTTTAAGCTAGAGAAAATGATAACCTTTTCCTCATGAATACCAGGCTTCTACATTTAATTATCACAAATGCTATGAATCCATTTTCAGTGGCTAGTTGACAGCGTTTGGCAATGCTGACTTGAATCATTCACACTGCTTTGCCATCCTCTGAACATTGGGTTGAGAAGGGTGAGTGATCACAGTGTGGTGGCACAAGAGCTGCTTAAGCTAGTCTTGCTGATGCCCATTGCCTCTTCCTCGAGCAATTGGATCAAAAGGAGACACAACTCAAGCCCTTTAAGGTATAGAGAAAACAGGTGTTAAGAGTCTCCTTCGTGGGTCCGGTTCTTAACCTTTTGGCTGACTGGTGCTTGGTCACAATTTGACTCCAGACTCATTTACATTGAAAATGAAAGCCTGTAGACCATGGGATAATGGCTTTGGCCATGTCTTGTCTTGCCTTGGAAACATGATGCATGCTATCATATAATGTTGCCTGGACAGTGAGACTCCTGAGAATCTCACAGAAAAAAATAAGAAAAGAGGTCTCTGTAGCTGTTAAATAACTCAGTGTTTCTCTGAAGATTAGAACTCAGTATCGCAGGATGAGGGTGTAGAAACCAGCTGTGATCACTGTGAGACACAAGAGCTACACATACCCCTGTCCTCAAGGAATGGAATTGATGGCAGCAATAGAAAGTGTTTGGCAGCTCCCTGATCTGCACAAATACTTATAGCAAGTATTTCTAGCTTTTCCTGTGCTCTGTGTTCTGGAAGAACACAATTGCTACTTCCTCCTCTGAGAAGTGGAGATCAGTGTGGTAGCAGCATGACTGACTAGTTTCAGTGTGATTCTTGGTGTGTGAAGATGAGGTACTACCTCAGAGAAAAGCTGTCAACTCCTAAATTGAAGAGATAGCTATAACAGAGAAAGGCACTTTCTTTGGGTTTAAATGGAGATGAGTGAAGACACGTAGACAGCAAAAGGTTGCAAAGCAGATACAGAGTGGTAAAGGACTCCGAAGACTAGAGAAATCTTGCCATTGTAGATGACAGCAGTATTCTCTTAGAAATAAGGTGAGCGTTAGGCAAGACTCAGAGTTGCCTTGATTTTTACGTCTTCTCTGTAATATCTCATAACTTTTTTTGATCAAAGGAGAAGATGCCTTTCCATGAGGAACTGAAATGCTTTCCAAGCTTACCATGTGCCATGTCAACTTGAACAAAGAAACACTTGAAAATGTTGTGAGTGACTTCTAAGAAGAACTCCTTTGCACTCAAAAAAAAAAAAGTAGATGCTTCTCGGGGTGAGGGAGATAAAAACAAGGATGGTATATAGTTCTCTACAAACAGGCATACTTCGTAGCGGAAATCAAGCTGGTGTAGCTCCTTGATGCCTCTCTCTAGCTTTAAATGTTGCAAAGAGCAGACCATGCAATGTTTTTCTGCCCCAGACAAGCTGCATTGCAGTGCATTGTTTTCTGTCTTGGGCAGGATGTAAAAGAAAGGATTCTGGTACGACCCAAGGGGCTGGGTTTGTCTGGGTCGCTATAAAACACAGGTGGTTTGAATGACAATGGTAAGGACTGTCAGTAATGGGGAAGAACTGAATTAGTTTCATAAGTAGCTATTCATATGGTCCTGTAGAGCATGATACCAAGGTCTAACCACGACAGATCTTCAATCTTTGAAACAGTTCTACAGACATCTTGATGTAGAGCGAGTGTCATTTCAAGTGGAACATCTGGAGGTAATATTTGTGCCTAATTTAGTAGCTCGTGCTATAAAAACAAAATGCCTTTTACTCAAAACCATTCATAGTCTGTGTCCTTCATCATGTGGAGATCACTCCTAGATAGTTTTGGAACATCCCTAAAGAGCTCATGAATTAAACTAATTATTTTGTACTTATTTATTTGTACTGTTCCTGTAGTAAAAACAGTCTTTTCTTTTTTCTTTTTAAGATAACTGTGTGACCCTTGTGCTGGCTGCAGTTAGACAGTATTCATTACTAACTTCAAAACAAAGAAACCTTCCGGTTTAATTCCTAAAAGGCATGTCATCTATGGAGAGCAAACTACAGCTACTCATATGTTCTTTCTCCTCCTGCCCTAAACAGTCTTGCAACTAGGATTTGAAATGCAGAGGCCTCCTTTCCTTTGAACTTCATGTTGATTCAGGAAGTAGCTGGTTCGGTATCCTCCTGGGAGGGAGGCAGTATTAAATATAATATCTAGTGATTGGAACTGTGCAGGAAAGCACTCTCCTATTCCCTCAGCTTGAGTAGAGTAATTTCAAGTCTCTCTGAAATGGGAAAGTAATAGAATAAACTGCTGGTTTTCAAAAAAACCCAAACCAACCCTGTACTTAAGTCACCTGCTGCTATGTCCATTTCCAGAAAGATCAGATAAGCAGCTGAGTGAGTTGTTCCCCTCATACTAACCCTGTAATGAAACAGCCAAGGCAGAAGACCCTCTGAGCTTGCCTTTGCCGTATAAGGCAATATTGCCTTACTGAGTGTGTTAGTCTCAATGTCTTAGTTCTGAATTTGGTAGAGCAGAGGCTTAGCGCAGGGCACTTACCTACAATACACAGAGTGCAATCCCTGGAATGCTGGCTATGCTGCTGTAATCCTTCTCTATACCCCTATCCTGCCTTCTAAACCACAGAAGTATACTGCTGTCAAAACTGATGTATATCACATATGCAATTCAGTATTTTTTGGCAAAAAAACTTTATCATCTATCTGACAGGTTTCCAGCCCTTACTCCAGGATGTCATTGAGACAGTTTCATCAGAACCAGCTGTGGTAGTCCTGATATCACCTTGCCTTTTGCTACTGGGCATTGGCAGAACCTGCAGACTTCAGGGATGATGAGCAAGAAATTTCTCTAACATGTGCCAGACTTGGCAGACTCGGTGTGTTGGCTACAGCTTCTAGTTAAACTTCTGGTCCTATGTTGTATAATTCACCCTAATAGGACACAATTTCTGTCCTGAAGAGCTGCAGGCAATTAACGCTCCCTTCTCCCTCTCTTGAAAACTACTATAGGAATGTAGCCTGGTGACTTGTTGGCCAGTAGTAGGAAGCATTGAATTGTGTACAGGGAAGGGGCATGTGTGTAAAACAGGTCCTTGAGAAACAGGGAAGCCAGAGCTGGCTCTGCTTTCCTTCTTTCTGACCAAAAGAGAACTATGAGGAGAGGGCAGATGGTAGCTCTCAAATGATAACTTACAAGGACTGCCTGCTGTCCTTCTGTGGCAATCCAGTGTACACCTGATGATTGCTTCTCTGTGGTCTTTAGAGGGATGAATGTGCTGCCACTAACCTGGACTTGTTTCATGTAACCAGGAGTCATGGTGAGAATTGCTGATGAGCCATCAAAAATAATGCTTTTCTTCAGTAACAATACTCACTCACTGCTAGTGGAAATATATTTTGGGTAGGAAGGGATTGATGAAGGTGTTTCTATAAAATCTTAATCTAGGATAATCTTAATATAGATAACCTAGGATTGGGGTAAATCATAAAAAATATCATCAGCCTCCCATGAGAAAGGTAATGTAATAGATTCTTGCCTCTTTAAGATATTTACGATTTTAAAAAATCAGATGAGTGAAAGAAATGTGGTAGAATCAGCTTTATCTCTTGCAGCTGTACTTAAGGAAAAATTTTCATTCTTACTTAAGTTTGTAGCTGGACTTCTTTAGTAAGACTCATCAAAGTGTCATTTCATCTTTCATCTGAAAATGCCATTTCATCTTTTTTCCTACACCATACCCGTGTCACTAGACATTCAGGGATGGATGCTTATGAAGAGAGTTGAATTTCCATCTGAAATCATGCCTTTTTGACGCTTTGGTAATATTTAGTTCTGCTTCCGCCTGTTCAGGAGGCTGAAGACCACAGGATATGAGAATCAGCTTGTGGCAGACAAAGTGGGAAGCCAGAACATTGGAACTATTGCACAGCACAGTGTTTTCAGACAATTTATTAGAAGACTTGTACAGGAGAGGCATTAAGGATAGATGACTCTGCCCTTCTGGGGATGTGACTTGACAAACTCTTTTCTCTGCAAGTATCAAGGGTTAGGGCTGGGTTGGCCACTAAACAAATGACAGATATTCTCTATTAACCCCTTTTCCTTCCCAAAAAGGGAAGGGAAAGGAAATAAGGGAGACACATTAATGGGCTGGGGGGAAAAAAACACAACCTAAAGCAGCAAATACAAGCAAGAGCCTTTCTGCATACCATTGCTTAGTAGTAACTATAAACATCAAGCGATATCACTTCTAGAAGCAGACACTGTCTGCAAAAATATGCCATTAACTTCAGAAAGTGCAGTCACTTAGAAGAAACTTAGCCAGAAAGTAAAATCACTGAGAGGAGAACTGATTCTGCTGTAGTTCAATCCAGAAGAGTAAGTTTCTTCTGAAAAGTGCTTAATTGCTAACACTTTGGTTTTGGTGGATTCCATCTTTCAGCAGGCTCTTAATAGACTGATAAACTTCACTAGTCTGAAGCTTCTCCACCACCTGCATAAGGATTGTTTCTGTGATTGTAAAGAAAAAACATAAAGAAACCGAGGGAGTTTGGTAGAACCCCTCTGATGTTTCTGTAGTAACACTTTTTTTTTTTCCTGAGAGAATTGGGACAGCTCTATGTGTAGCCTCTGTGCCTTTGTGTTGCTTTTTTGATATTGTAGAGGTACACCAAACTGCTTTGCAGAAATTCTGTGGAGCTCTGGGTTGAAAACAGCCTGAAATGATTTCTGACTTTAAAATTGGATCTTTAGGACTATCCTTGAACCTCTATCTATTGATCCAGACCTTGCTGTTTTCACATCACTGTTTCAAATAGCTACCCATCCTAGCTACCCCTACCGCTTTAGTTCCTCCTGAGTTGTCTGCTAAAGGCTAGGGCTCATTTGAGCTTTGACAAATGATGAAATAATGCGCTATTTAAGTGTTAATGTGGGGCTAATAGCCCATGTGGATTCACTTCAGTTCCTTCTGCTTCTTTCCTCCTAGGTTTACTTTCACTGTAGTGCATCAGCCTGTGTCACAGATGCTGTGAAATCCTGCATACCTCACTGACTGACCTCCTGAGAGGTAAAAGCTCTTTTCTTTTTTTGAGGAAGTACAAAAATAGGAGACACCAACACAGTTTTTTGTACTGAAGGTGTGTTCAGAAGCCTTGTGCCCTGAAGTTTCGGATACCAGCTCAAATTGTGGGTGTAGGTGAATATGTGCAGCGATTTCTTAAGCCATACATTGTCAAAAGATGAAAGTTATCTATATATCTATGTGTTTGTATGAGCCTTTCATGAAGTTGCTCTGAATCTTCTGGAGCCTCTGTTGGAAGCCAAACATGGGGTTGTGCTGATTTTTAGGCAACTGCTATATCCTTTGAGAATGAAATGGCATTCAATGCCACCCAGTCTAAAATGTGAGGTGGCATCAGGAGCCATGAATGTTTGCAAAGGCTCATATATAAAAACAAGAGCTTAACTAATTGGTGGGTTTAGTGGGTTGTGTTTGAGGATGGGTCCTCCTAACCAGCTGACTGGAAGGAAAAAGAATGTCTGAGCCCATCTGTGTTCTGCCTCCTATTTCACTGACATGAGGATCCAGGTCTATCTTGGAGAAATTCTGATGTACCCTATCACTTAACAAAGGATCACTTAATGAAGTTTCCAATTCCTTGTGTTCTTTATGAAGCTGCAGCAAGCTATGGAGTTTGAAAAACATAGCTGGAATTAGCTTTTAAGTTCTTACTGTAAGCCTGAACGGACTGTTATGACAAGAGCTCTTCTCTAGAGTCAAGTGAGTTAAGTAACCAGAAGTTCTTCTATGGTTGAGTGTCTGCATTAATGCTGACTGTAGGGTGAATATTTACAAATACATTTACAACCAGTATTTGTATCATCAGTGCCATCCTGAGGAGCAGAAGAATGATCCTCTGTCTCCTGTTGCAGTTCCGGTTTTCATTAGAAGGCTCTGTTACCAGCTGTCAGAGACTTATGTTGCTCTAGAGACAGGCACTGCTTGAACATGGCTTTGCTTCTGGATTAACTGAAGCAATGGCTTTAATTCTGATGTCTCTTGTGCCTGAACCCCTATATTTAAATAACCAAAGCTCTGGTAATTTTTAAATTGCTCTTGCTGTCTTGTATGTGATTTTTTTAAAGTGTTTAGAACATTAGAAATATTTTTAGAGGACATGATGATTCTGTAGACGAAGTATGTTCATCTGATCTGTAGGAATAAAAAAAAACCAAATATTTTCTCTCTTCTCACCTACCCTGTAACCAGATGTTTTTGGCCCTGGTTCTGTAGCCTCCTTCCTCTCTTCTCCATTATTTCAAAACTCTTTCTCTCCTTCATCTTTTAAAGTGCATTCTCATTTTACAGAGACTCTTACCCTCTTCTGCTCTGACAGCCTAAAATCCTTGCTGATCTATTAATTTAATATTCATTGATATAAGCAGAAAGGGCTTCAGTCTCTTACCACCAACCTGTTCCTTGGTCAGGATGAGGGGCAAAGTCTTGCCTGCTGTGATCATTAAGTATTTCTTTTAAGGCCTGGTTAAGTCCATAACAAGTCAACTGCAGGACATACCATTTACTCAGATCTGGGAAATTTAAGACTCAGTGTGAAGCCTATTTTCAGACTTTTGAATATTGACCCCTGCTTATAAGATAGGACACAATTTCTACAAAGTGTTTTGGGAGAATTAAATTGGTTCCTCTTTAATTTCACCCTTTCTCCTCTATCCAATCTTACTTGTTGGAGAATTATCTCAAAATGTAGCCTTGAAACAAACATTGAAAAACAGAAAGGCTCCAGTTACTTCCTAACGTATAAGTTAAGGTACTTATGAAGTGCAGTTGAGTTTTAACTATTGCTTCTGTTATCATGAAGGTATGGAATATACTATAAGCACTTAGAGAAATGTGATGCGGATGAGCAGGTTCCAGAATTGCTGAAGAGTTGGAAAAATATAGGTCTTGCAGCTCTTGAGTATGAAGTAGGTGGGGAGAAAGGAGTAGCCCTTTTTTGGTATAATGCTGGTGTTTGTCCCTGAAATTCATAGTACATCCTAGGCTTTTTAGCTATCTGTTCTCTGAGAGTAGATGAGTTGTACTTTTGTGTGAGTAGGTGACATAAGATGGGACAGTGTAAAATGTATAAACAGCCACTACAGTCTTTTGTAGCTCTTTGACCATGTATTTGGTTTGACGTGGAAATTCCAAGTACTGTTTCTCCCACAAGATTAACCTCAATTTGAAAATGAAGTAACAGTAATATTCAGAAACTCTAGCTATAACAACACCAAAAGATGTTGCTATTTGTGTGCTAGCAGATGAACATGGTCCTCTCGTTGCAATTTAAGCCACATACAACTAGTTACAGTGATATTGTATGACCATCCTGCAACCTACCAATGCTAGTTCCACTGCAATTCAACCTTTCTCTATTCCTTCTCTGTGGATTTTAGAGCCTAGCACTACTATAGCTGAGTCTGACTGCAAGAGCTTGGGAAGATTGATTTGGAATTTCAAAGGCTTTTGATCAAGTGGAGATACTGTCCAAAGTGAATCAGGTGGAATTTGAGACAAGTGTAGAGATTTGCTCTTAGGAAAGAGAAATCAAATGTGTGAATGCAAATGGGGGATGACTTTCTCAGCAGAAGTACTAAGGAAGACCTATTAGATTAAATGATCAGCAAATGGCAAGAGTCTCATTCCATCTTCAAAGGGGAAAAAAAATGGGGAAGGGGAGAAACTGTCCTGAAGGAAGTATTAGAGTAGTGTTTGTTTATAAAGGAGAAAAGTACTTCTAAGGAGGCTTTAGCTGGAACATTTTGCTCAGCACTGGTAACAGCTTTTGAGAAAAGGGCTCCAGGAAAAGGAGCACTGTGAGGACAGCATCCTAGAGGAAGCACTAAAAAACAAAGATGGGAATATAAGAACGCTCCTTTACTGGAGGCTTGGGGGTAGACAGGGAATGGTAAGTAACTTACCCACCGTGTGGATGAGGAGAGTATGAAGTAATGGCAGACAATTCACTTTAATAGCCGTCTCAAGAAGACATTAGAATAAACTTCAGTTTATTAAGTGATTAGATAAGAATTTTCAGAAATAACCAAGGTAGGGCCATCTCTGTTTTCTTAAGGAAAGAAAGGAGGGGGTTTCTGGCCCTACATTTTCATGATCTGTCGATGGTTAATCAAATTGACTACTTCTTTTGACCTCGAGAGAAGATATTCTTAATTTCTAAATCAAAACTGCCATTCAAGAAAGATGAGTAGTGGCTTTGGGACCTTTCTGAGCTAGTTTCTCATTTATTTCTTTCTGTTTGCAAGTCACTGGGTAGGGACCACACAGTTGCTGCAGTGCCAAGACTGTCCTCCAGGGTGCTAGTATTGAAGGCATACCCAGAATTTACAGTCTCTGCTCATCTTTTTGCTTGTCTCAAAGATCAATGTAAATCAAATTCACTTGCATGTCCCCCATTCAGAGTCAGGGTTCAAGAGACGGCTGTTTTCTGAACTCTGTCCCACTCTGTTGTTATGCTTTTCCTTTGAAGAGTTGTTAGGAAATGGGTACTACAGGCACCAGCTGATGAACTACAAGCTAGTAAAACACTGACCTGAGAGACAGCTAGCAACTGAGGCTGGAATATGAAATTAGGAAATCCTGCAAATGCACTGCAGATGAAATGGCCTTCCTTGCATTGCTGCAGCAAGACTAGGGACTTTATCAAAGGTAGCTTCCAGGATACGTCAATCTTGTGTACAGCTGCAGTTAAAGAAAAGACAGGCCTTAATAAATCTCTTCACTGAAATATGCTTTCCTTGCTGCTCACCTCTGCTGACAATGGCTTGCTTTTTGTTACCTTTCTAAAATGAGTAGTGGCATGTGCAGAAGAGTCTCTAGGTTATTTTCCTGCCTTTCCTCTTTCCTTTTTCTTGCTCAGTCTTTCGCTCTGTGCCTTGACAAAGGCTGTTTTCTTAGGGGAAATGGGCGCTAGTCAAAAACCCCCACACTATTTCAATGAAAGTATTGAGTGACTAAACAGAAGGTTTTGGAGTAATGCTTTGCAAGTGTCCTGGTTAGAAGGAAAGGTGTGGGTCAGGCAATAAAGGTGTCTAATCTTGCTTTTCCCTGTGGTTAAGAGGTCTGGGAGCATGATATACCATCATGTACAGCTCTGTTGTAGCAGACACACACCCTTGTTCCCATGAATATGGAGAAAATGTGGGCATCCTTCTTCCCTGTGATGAGAGGGAGAGGGTCTTGCTAAGATGACAAAAAATTCCGTAGAACACAGAAGTGGCAGTCTTCTTTGGAAAATGATATTTCTGAATATCCTGGATAACTTTTATCTGCAGCATCCAATGACAACCGTGGCATGTCTTGAGTTGATAGCCAACTAGCACTGTGACAAATGAAGTCCCAAGGACCTGTGGTCTGGGAGCTCTTCATACAACAATTATCAGAAGTGGAATAGGTCCCAGAGAGCTTCCTGTCATTATGAGCATGAAGCAGAGCAGCTGAACTGGATCACTAACTCAGAATCCTAGTGTGAGGTACTCTTGTAGTACATAGTAAGGCTTTTTCCAAATACTTCCATATTCTGTTTTAATGCCATGCTAATTGCAACAGCCATGTACTGTGAAAACTGCTCAATATGCTCAGTAAAACATCTGCTGACACTTTCAGACTTGTGCTCTTCCTCAGTGGCTTAAGACTCTTGCCCTATTACCTAGGTGTCCAGAAAAGGGTGGAGTAAAGGAGAATGGTGGTAGGGTTACAATTGTTGGTAGTTTATAGTCTGGGTAGTTTCTGACTAGCAGCTGCCGCTAATGCTCAGACCATGGGGGACTGTGACAAAAGCTACTTAGTGTTTTGCCTTAAAAGTATAGTGATAATATACAGTTGCTGGTATGACTGCCTGAGGAGATCTTGACGCTTTCTAATATAACATTAAGCCTTCTCTGTGTACATCTTGCTGCATTCTAAATGTGTCTCAAATGCTTCAGCAGGCAGAGACTACAATCAAAAAGGTATGCTCTGTAAGAATCTGTGTGAGATACTTGGGTTGCAGCTGTCAATACTGGACATTCTTCCCATTGCAGGCATTAACTTCATGCTATGTAGATACAACAGGGCCATCCTTTTACCTGAGGCAGTACACTGGGGGAAATGTACAGATGTGTGTGTTAATAGATTGCATTCCCCCCTTGCCTAACATTTGTCTTATGTGGTATGTCAAAGCGCTGAGGCTTTTTTATTAATGTGCATAGCTAATTCATCCCCTCTGGTGCAATAGAGAAATGAAGATAAAGATTTGAGATGGTATTGAGTGACTGACAGCTCTGAGATCTTGTGTCCTTGATTCCTCATCTACCTTAGCCACTAGTCAAGGTACTTTTTCCTTACAATCAGTGTCTGTCTTATAACTTGATCATCAAATCCACTGTGAAATTCCATAATTACTTTTGGCAGTGGTAGACTACCAAGAGGCAGTAGATGATCTCAGACATAACGGGAAGTGTGGTGTAGCACAAATGGAGGAAGTAGGACATCTGAATTATCAGTGAGGGTTTTGTATCAGCTGCCTTATACCTACTTTTGTTGCCACATTCCTGCCTGTGACCTGATATGCCTTGAAACTCTTGAAATTACCAATGATTTTGGGCTAGTTACAGACCTAAATCAAATGTCTTCCTAAAGGGACCTCTAAGAACTTTAGGTATGGACTGCTTTAATTTGAAAAACACTGACTGACACGAAGCCAGAGAGCAAGATCTCTGTCCACATCTGAATATCAAAATTCAAAACACCCTCACTTCCAAACTCTTGGGGTTCCAAGAGGCTTTTGATACTGGATTACTTTGAATGGAAAACTTCAAACTGGCTGCTAATCTTTTCGGAGTCAAATGTATCAAATTGTACAGTAACACTTACCTTTTTAAGATGCAAGTGCAATAAGGTGAAAGCCTTATAACTACAACTGATTTAATGAAAACCCTTTAATCCCATTAGTTAGCGAAGCACTATGAGAGCCCCTTCTGTCAAACCTGTGCTTCAGACATGCTGTGGCCTCAGGCTATGTTTTGGAATTGAAGTTTTAGCTTTCTGAATTCCAACCTGATCAGCAATTTAAGTGCAGTGATTAGAGTGGCAATTTTGAGCCTCTTCCCCTTCGTGGGCACTGTGGATGTGTTCATTCCAGGGGCAACACAGATCCTGGTGCAGTGAATTGGGCCCTACTGGTAATAAACTTAATTCTCAAAGTCACCTTTTTCAGATTTCCCCCAGGAACAGTTTATACCAGAGCTCCAAGGATTGAGCTGGAAAGAACTGTTAGACTAGAGGCAGAGGTAATATATGGTCTTTCCACTCTGCCTTTTCCATCGGAGTGTTAAAGCTCTGCAACAAAAGGATCCATTCACTGTGGTGTGGATTGCCTTTATGTTTATAAGTCCCTTAGTGCCAGGCTTATCTCTTTTAGGCAGAAATGCAGATTCTTGTTTACTTACCTGTCCCAAATCCAGCTGCACCTCTCAAGCTTTTAATGCATCTCTTCATAGAGAGCAGGTCAGTAAATCTAGTCACAGAGCTTTGTCCATGCTTTCTGCTTTGTCCACGTGCAAGACTTCATGTGTCAATTCACCACACGTCCATTCAGTTACTCATGTGGAGGACAGCAACCCTCATAGTTTTATTTTCACAGATTTGCCTCTGAAGGACAATACTCTGTGTAGCACTTCAACTCTAATGGTATTAAACCAGAAAAAAATGGTGTGAAAATGCTTTTGGGCCCTGGTATGTTGCAGATTAAGAGTCTCTCCTTAATTATTGATAGATTAGTATTTTTCTTTTTTTTTTCCTCTACCCAAGGCACTGGTTCCCCACTGCTTTCTGGGAAATTCTCAGGTTGAGAGTGATCCCTGACAATATCCTTGACAATTACACTTGCCTGGTACGTCTTCACTAAGTACTTCCCTAGCTGTTTTGAGGGAACCAGGGGAGATTGGAAAGAGGAGGTCTAATAGTATGCATTTCTTATTAGAATGGGAGGAGCTACAATAAAGATGCACTAAATGTAACATAACTGAAAAGGATGGGAGAAATCTAATAGAGATGCCAAAGCTGGTATGAATGAAGAAGTAATGGTAAGGTCTGGATGTGGAAGGACTAGAATGAACAGGGGAAGGTAGCCTGTTAAGAGTGGCATGTGGTATTGGCATCTGGAGTAGCAGGTCATTCAGATCCCAGCCCATCTGCATTTAGCTTCCCAGGATGTCTACAAGGGGAGACAAAAAGGAAAGCCTTCAATTTATGAAGAGATGGTAGCAAGAAAGTATGTGGATGAACTAACTCCCATCTTGATGCTTGAATGCTGGTCAGACAACTTCTCCTTGTGTTAGCAGTATGTTGTGAACAGCTAGCAAAAACAATGTGAGTAAAATCAGTTTTTGTTTTGAAACAGACACTCTCTCCCCTGAGATCTCCTATCATGCCCATGAATGTTGCAACTTCATTTGCTCCCCCACCAGTCTCAAAGGCTGGGTTAACACTACACTGCACAGATTTATATTCTCAGTGCCATCTCTAGCTAAGCAACCTCAGTATCTATCTTTCCAGAGCTTTTCCAAATGCTTAAATCAAATCTCTTTTACTGCAATTGTATCTTGAAGGTTCGCTTGGTCTACCGCGAACATTCAGAACACTTAATTCAACTTTTTAATGAAGCTTTACATGTCATCTTATCTCTATCTACTCTCTTTTCTGAATGAGCCCAATACTTGATCTTTATTCATAGTTGTATTTTGTACACCTCCAGTCATGTCTGTTTTCCCCTGGAATAGTTGTAATTGATGAGTGTCTGTCTTTGAGGCAGGATGTCACCAAACCAGGTGCGGTTCTGCAAATAACAATTTGAGAGCACTGAATATGGCGGAAAATGTTTGTATAAACTCACTAATGAGGGGCCAGATCATTAGAGAAAACATAATCTAGAGAGATGACATTTAATTGGTAAATACAAGACATTGGAATTGATTAAAGCTGAATACAGAGCTATGTCTGCAAAAAAAGTCTGGTTTTCCTCTTTTTAAAGAAACTATGGGTCTTTTGAGAGAAGTTAATGAATTTCAGGGAGTTTGGGGATCACACTTCTTGGTTCTGAGTGAAATGATTTGTTTTGCTTTTAAAGTTCTGAAATAAGTGCAATTGTAGGTAAAATATTGTTTCAAAGTATGTTATTTTTTAATACATTGAAGTGAACTCACTTCTATCGATTCCATTAACATGTTTTTATATATACTTTACTTATCCCATCCAAAACGTGTATTCACTTTGCATGAAGCAAAAAAAGCAGTAGGTGATGATGCTGAAAGCAGCTATGGAAGCTTCTAAGCAGAGCGTAATTCTAAGAGTGCCCCATTTTGGGACTTCATGTGTGAATGTGTCACAGCATGAAGGTGAGAAGGGTATCTTCTTTACACAGCCCTAGTACAACCACTTTTAAAATGCAACATTGCAGTTTGGACACCTGACTTCCAGAGTATCTGACAGTTTGAACGGAGTGCAGAACAAGAATGTTATCAGGGGTTGGAGCGGCCTTTATTTATAAAGACAGATTTAGATATGTATAGCTTGGCTAAGTTATGAAAAAAGAATTTGCACTAGGTGTCTATGTATTTGGAGAGCTGTAAAGCTCTGGAAAGCTGGAAAGCACAAGCCTGGTTAAGGTATCTTAATAATCACCTAAGCTAAAACTTCACAATGGATGACAGAAAACTGCACAATGATGAGATGTCTTAACTTGCCAGCTGGTATCCTTGGTGAGACAGAAGGCCTGTGATATGGGGACTTTTATAATGCACCCAATAGGGCAGCAGCAAATGTGGGCACACATCTCTCCCTGTGAAACCTTCTATGCTGGCCAAGAGTTCCAAGACAGCCAATAATTCTTCTTCCAGATAAACATGCTGCATAATGGCAGAGCATAAGTGGAGCAAACTGAGTCACTTTGTTACAAAATATTCAAAGGAAAGCTGTGGTTAAAGGGGTGAGTTTTGATTTCTTCAACTTGAAATCATTCTGAATTTGACATGTCATTTTAGGTTAAATGAACAATCTTTTTTTACTCCTAATTGTCAGCAGGCTGTTCTGAAATCTGTTTGATGTGCGGTCAGTGTTCAGAGAACCTCCTGTCACAGAACTCTGGAAGGAGAGTGTCTAGTTTAACTCCCCTGCTAAATGCAGAGTCAAGTACAGGATGTAGCTCAAGGCTGTATCTGAATGGGTTTTGAATATTGGCTGGACTAGAAACTCCACAGCTTCTCTCGACAACTTCTTCCAGTGTCTGACCACCCTAACTGTAAAAAAAAAAGTTTTGGTTTTCTTTATGTTTAAAGAGAATTTCCTGTGTTTTAGTTTTGCACCCAATGCCTCTTGCTCTTTCATTGGATACCGCTAACTAGAGTCTAACTCTGCCTTCTTTACTGCGTGCCATCAGGACACTTAGATTGAGATTCACCCTAAGCCTGTTCTTCTTGAGGGTAGACAATCCCAACTCTGTCAGGCTCTCATATATCAGATCCTCCAAGTCCTTAATCATCTTAGTTGCCCATTTCTGGACTTACTCCAGTATTCCATGTCTTTATTGCACTGAGGAGCCTGAATCAGGGCACAGCACCTCAAACATATCTGCGGTACTGGGTAGAGGGAATGGATCACCTATCTTGAGTTGTCAATGCTTTTCTTCACAGGAAACAACTGACTGCCTTTGCAGGCACATTGCTGGCTTGTCATCAAGTTGTTGCTCAACAGGAGGCCAAGAGCCTCTTGGCTCTTGCCAAGATGCTTTCCAACCAGCCAGACCCCAGTATGTACTGGTGCATAAGGTTATTTCTCCCCTGGATGCAGGACTCTTCATTTTCCTTTGAACCACTTGAGATTTGCATTGTCTCAATTCCTTAGCCTGACAAAGTCCCTCTGAATGACAGCACAACCTTTTGGTACATCAGCCACTCCTCCTAGTTTTGTATCTTCTGCAAACTTGCTGAGAGTGCACTCTGGCCCATTATCCATGTCATTAGTGAGGATATTAATTGGTCTTGGACTGTCTGGCGTAGCACTGCTGGTGACTATCTTCCAAACAGGCTTTGTCGCACTGGTTATAACACTTTAATCCTAGCACTTCAGTTAGATTTCAGCCTCACTCTCCACTTATCTAGCCTGCAGTTCATCAGTTCACTCTTGAGAATGTTATGGAAAACAGTTTTCAATGCATTGCTAAAGTCGAGATAAACAACATCTATTCCCCTTTCCTGATCTTCTAAATTAGTCATTGTAGAAGGTTGGTCAGGCATGATTTCTACTTCATAAATCCATGTTAACTGCTATTTCCAATTACTCTTTCTTTATCCTTAATATATTTGGAATGGTTTCCAGAAGCATTTGTTCCACTACCTTCCCAAGAATCAAGATAGGGCTGCTGGGCCTATAATTGACCAGTCTCCTCCTTGCCCTTCTTGGAAATAAGAGCAGTATTTGCTGATCTGGAAATTCAGCGGAAACAAGTGTATCAATCCAGTTCCACTTTTTTGATTTGGTTTGGGAAAAATTGCGTTTTACTTGGAAAATATATTAACAAGTTTTAAAGCCATTTCTTAGGCTGGAAGAAACGCTTCCATCGTGAAGCTTGGGTAAGTGTAGGGAAGTCAGGAAGTGGAGTCAAATCCTGCAAGTCATAGTTGGGTGCAGATGAAACTTTGCTCAAGAGCTCGATATCACTGAACTAAGGATCTTGCACTACTACTTCCCTAAGAAGAGTATTTCACTGCTGCTTCCCTTTCTCATCCCAAAGGCAATTAGCATTGGGTAACTTGCCACCACAGCTGTCTGGTCACTGTTTTGCAGTGGCACCAAATGGCTCCCCTTCAAACTGCTGGGCGGGAGGAAACTGCAGGACTGGCCTCTCCTCTTCTTGTTCTCCCTGTTACTTTTGTTCTCTGCCTTAATTCCCTTTTGAAGGGCTGATATTTTATTCAGCAGCCCCTGCTGTGTTGGAGCCAGTGACAGAAGTTTCTCAAAAGCACTCTGTCGACAAAATGCTAACAGCTGGTCTTTGAAACTCTGGGAGTGCTAGTTGGAGAGGTGAGGGTGGCGGGGAGCAATGCGGGGTGGGGTGGGGGGTGGTGGGGCAGAAAATGCAGTATTTGTTAGGAATAATGAGGCAAAAACATGACAGAGGTTTTTATTGCAAATAATAGTGAACTTCAAACAACAGCGGTGAGTCATTAAAAAAAACACAGCAACAGAGTTAAATAAATGCCTAATTAGCCAGTGCCATGAAGGTGGAATTTACTGCTCCAAAGATTCTTAAGGGAGAGTCAATAAATTCACAGCTGTTTATTTTTTTCTTCTTTCTCCTCAGGAACAGGAGAAAATGTGAATGAGCCCAGGGCTGTTCTCAAGGTTTTGGCGGGATTTCTCTCCTTGTTCGCACAAACCTCAGCCTCTGTCTCAGAGGAGACAAGGCTGCCAAATCTGCTCTCTTGAGGGAGTTGGGATGATTTGTGAGTGACAGGACTGAAGGCTATGTGTGCTTGGGATTAAACTGATGAGTAAGCATGTCTGGTCCTCAGGCAATTCCAAGAAAATATAGGAAAAGGTGTTGCAAGTCCTGTATGCACCTTAGCATGAGTGTATAAGACTCTATGATCCTATATATACACATAAACCGAATGATAAAGGTTGGAAGGGACTTTCAGAGATCACCTAATTCAACACCCCTGCCAAAGCAAGTTCACTTAGGACAGGCCACAGAGGAACATGTTCAAGCAGGTTTTGAAAGCCTTCACAACCTCTCTGGGAAGCCTGTTCCAGTGCTCTGTCACTCTGACTGTAAGGAATTTTTTCCTGATATTGAGGTGCAAATTTGTGTCTTCTGGCTGTTGCCATAGCACCTGTCCAATCACAGGGCACCACTGAAAAGAGACTGGCTCTGTGCTTCAAATATTTATAAATATTTCTAAGATCCCCTCTCAGCCTCTCCAGGCTAAATAGTCCCCGGTCTCTCAGCATTTCCTTGTAAGAGATGTTCCAGTCCTTTGATCATTCTTGTAGCCCTCTGTTGGATTCTTTCTGGTAGTTCCCCGTCTCTCTTGAACTTGGGAGCCCAGAACTGGACACAGTACTCCAGATGTGGTCTCACTAGAGCAGAGTGGGAGAAGAACCTCCTTCAATCTGCTGTTCACACTCTTCTTAATACACTCTTCTTAATGCACCTCAGGATATCAATGGCCACCTTGGCCACAAGAGCACACTGCTGACTCGTGGGGGACTTGTCCACCTGAACTCACAGTTCCTTCTCTGCAGAGCTGCTTTTCAGAAGGCCAACCCCTGACTTATACTAGTTCATGGAGTTATTCCTCCCCAGCTTCAGGACTCTACACTTGCCCCTGTTGAACTTTCTTCAGTTTCCCTCTGCCTCACTCTCCAGGTTTCCCTGGATGGCAGCACAGTATTCTGGTGTGTCAGTAACTCCTCCCAGTTTTGTATCATCAGCAAACTTGCTGAGGGCATACTCTGTCTCTTCATCCACATCATTGATGAGTATGTTGAACAAGATTGGACCCAGTACCGACCCCTGGGGAGCACCACTAGCAACAGACTTCAACAGGGTATCAGGCTAAGTTACTCCTATTCTTGACTGGTGTCTGAATCCTGCAGGTTTCTGTGTTATGGGTCTGGGCTGTCACAATGTTAGCTCTGACCCATGTATGCATGTAGAAGCAGGCTGTGGCATGTGGGTACTAGCACAAGAAGTGGTGTTGTGTCTACTTTGCCATGCATGGGCACAAAGTGGGGTTGGCTTAAAAGGTAACTACATGTGTCATTAGAGCAGCGGCACCAAAACGCTATAATGGTATATGTATACAAGACACGACTCCTGTTCTCCTTTCCTCCCCAGTGCCATCCATATTAGACCTATGTGAAAATGTTCCTCACAAACACTCTTTCTCTTTTTCCTTGCGGGGGGAAAAAAATAAAAATAATAATGCAAGTTTGTTCCAAACAGATTCCAAACTCTATTTCCCTAGAAAATTGTTTTCACAGATTTCCTTTCCAGCACCCCCTTCTCCACTCTGTGCTAGGTGCAACTGAAGACCTATAAAACCATAATGCAATGCAGTGAGTTTTGTCTGGTCAACTTGAGGTAGCAGCCTGTGATAGTCTTGTGTCTCAGTGTGTTATCAGAGCCATAATCGAGCCAGGAAGCAATTCCTGTAAGCAGCTGTGTTAGAGGAACATTTAGTTTGTTGAAACAATTTAAGCAGAACATTTTATACTACTACTGTAAAACTAAGTGCTTTGATTTTGACACCATCAAAACGCCATGTTTTGATCAAAAATGCCAACATTCTGAATTGGAATTTACATTCCATGGGAAAGAAAAGAAATTTAAATGTTTCATCACTAGCTTACAATGTAAAAAGTCTTCAGGTTTCCCAAGAGATGAAAAAAAATTGTAATCTTACTGAGTTTTTCTCTGCATTACACAGTAATTCCCACCAAATTATCTACAGAACAGAATTGTTTTCCTTTCCCACTTCTAACCAAAGTGTAGAAAAAGCTGCTGCATCTCATGCCCCTTGATTTGAAGCAGCCAGCTCTAAAGCAGTGGAAGTTCAAAACCAAAATCTGAGTGAAAACAGTGTTGTCTTCTATAGAGTTCTGCCTGCTGGCCTAACCATGCTTCCAGTGGAATGGACACCCACTGTTGTGTGGCTGAGGGCATCTGTAACTTTGCCAACATCAAACCTGCCATGTGAAGGCAGATAGACTTAGTCTAACAGGCAGTTAGGGAGCCTGAACTAAGGAATGCTACTCCTCTACTTTTCCTACACCCAAAATTTTTACACCAAGTCTGATTTATTCTTTATGCTACATGTGCAAAAATACCAACCACAACTTAGAGCTGGATGGCCAGAGCTGAAGTACAGTAGCATAAGAAAGAGGAAAGACTCTGAAATGAGAGAAGAGACTGAAACTGTGAGATACTTCCTACTCCCTTGGCTAAAAGACAAATGATTTCAAGAAGGAGCTTTCTCTCAGATTATCTAGTATGATAAACACTTTTCAGCAAAAAGGTAATGAGAAAAAGCGATGCCTAGCCCCAGGGGAAAAGAGAGAGACAACAGAGATCACATCATGCCACAAATCAGCAATTGATGCTAACGACAACTGGACATAGGAGATAAAATCATAGCTGTTCATTTAAGCCTTGCTCTGAGAAGCCTGTGCCTACCTCTGATAGAGACCTGGAGCTCTGCTTTCTCTTTACACCGTAACAGTGTCTGTGCAGCTTACCTCTCCCAGCAACATGCTGTTGAACAGAATTGTGCATGATTGCTGCTTGGGGTGGGGGTGTGAACAGGTCCACCTGTGGGAGAACATCTGTGTGCTTGCATGTGAGGAGGGTATGAGTGCCCTGTGAGCATCTCGGTACCTGTGGGAGGTATAGGACTGGGTGTATCAACACCTTTGCATCTGCTGCTAGGAGTTAATAGGATTAGTCTGAGGTTTTAAAAGAGCTGGTGTTAAAGGCTTTTTGTATTAGCTGAACTTGTGGGTTACACATGGCACCTAACTCTGCCTTGTAGGGGGTTTGGTGGAAGAAATCAGAATGACCACGTGTACTGAGGTGCTGCTACAGGGTATTATCTTTGCCACAGATGGTATTATTCTTTCAAGTGAAGCAGCCAAGGGGAACAGGAATTGGATATTGAGGTCACGGAAGGAAACAGCATGAGGCACCACTTACATGCTGGGAGCAAATATTAAGGGATACTAGGGTTTGACTCATGAGGTTTCAAAGTAGTACTCTGAAACCACCACACATCATCTATGCCTGGCAGGGATAGAGAGAGGGAGGGCTATGGGAATTAGGGGACAATCGCAGACACATTTTGCCTGTCATCCTGTAAGTCAGTTTCTAGAAGAATTGTGGGAATGACTGGACCACTTGAGTGGATGTTGTGCAGTGCCTGTGATGGGCTGAGAAGTGTTCAGGTCCAGACAGTGTGCTCCACAAGAGACAGGGCTGTCTCTCAGGGCTTTGTCCACAGTACATCCTACGACAAGACCTCAGTATGCTGAGGAAGGCTTCTTATATGGGAGGGTTCCTCATGGCTAGGAGAGTACGAGAGGCAGTCATACCAGAATGGGTGGCAAAACTGAGCCACTGCAGCCTCTCTCCTGCAAGCATGCAGTATAAGATCTTGGAGAGGCAGAACAAAGGTGGTAGATGAGCCAGGTAAAGGAGTAATAGAAAAAAAAAAGGGGTAGGCATGTTCTCAGGTGCTCTGGGCTTGCAGTCCAGCCTGCTGCATAGCAGGAAAGTGCAGTGGCTGGTATGAGTGGGCAAACCAGCCTCCAAGAAGTGTTTTTGTGCTGTGCCAGGGTCATAGTCCTGCTTTGCCCGCCATAGAATTTCTCTGTCAGGTCTGTACAGTCCAGCTGTGGGTGCAGCTGTGCACTCTGCATGCAGCACTGCTGCATCTCCCCTGGCATGCTGTCTGGAGTGGACAAGCCATTGCAAAGATGGAGCCACTGTACCCGTAAGCCATTGTGTGCCTGGCAAATTGCTTTTGCTCTGGCAGGTTCACTCAGCCTGTCTGACCTAGCCCAAGCAGTAATATTACACCATTTGTATCCTGTGCTGATATAGAAAGACAGGCTTCTCTTGGCAAGCAAATGTCTTATTGAGGGATTGTTGCAGAGAGTACAAGGAAAGAAAGTAACTTAAGGCTTTCTTCCAGACCATCTTCTGGCTCAGAAAAGTTCAGGAGGTTTCAAAACAACCTTCTCCTTGCAGAAACCCTGAATCTCCCAACCAAGCTAGTATTGGTTGGATATAAAGCCATAAATCAGGCTCTGACTCCTTTTGAAAGCATTGTGGGTTGTTTTTTTTTCATCCCTGAATTTCCATTTTGTGATAGAATCTAGGACGTTTTTTTCACAGCAAGCCTGCGTAATGCTGTGGAAAGGCAGGATACACTTAAGAGCATGTTCCAGAAAAATGCCCCTGAAATGTTCTAAGTCATTAGACCAGAACTGGCTCAAGGTTTGTTCACTGCTTTACATGACAGTGGAGTGGTCTGGGGGACATACTCACCCCGGACCAGCAGCAGACTGTTTCTTCAACCCCTTGGTTCTGCCTTGCTGACTCCATTTGGCTCCTGCTCAGATTGTGAATTGCCCCGAAGTGCACCCATCACATTTTCTCATGCACCCCCTGTTCTCATAGTGAGGCGGAAGTAGTCATAGGCAAATGAGAAAATAAAGTTGTGCCTTCCCAGGGCTGCTTGGTTGTCCTCATATATGGACAAGGCGTGAGAATTTTAAGCAATTCTTAGCCCTTTTGATGTCCTTTCTGTAATCCTGGAGGAGGTGTTAGTGGGATCATATGGAGAGGAACTGGATGATATACTGAAAGTTAGACTATACTGTCCGCTCTGTGTAGTTAGTGGAAACAAAGACATACATTTTTGGGATACATTTATTTTTAAGCTGCATCTCCTAGAAAGGAACATGTGAAACACTATGTTTAAGTGGCTGCTTACAGCCAGTCCTATGACAATTCTTTGGCAAAACTCAGCTCTTCACGCATCTCACCAGGATCCTCCTTTATCTGGTTATCTTAGCTGCTGCATTGGCATGGATCAGTGCAATTTCACAGACCTACTGAGGACTGTTTTGTATGACCTCCCTGCACAGAGTTCAGGGAGCACTGCTCCAAAATGCACCAGTGCAACAAACTCAGTGTTTGCACAGTACCTTTATCTTCAGTCTGCTGCAAACATCGCATCACTGCAAACATCTGGAGTTTGGCGGCACTGCTGTGAATTTGTGAAGAGCAGTAACCTTTGCTTCACAAAGAAAGGTAAAAGAAACAGACATGCATGTAAATTGAGGTATATGTACAGGAACATGTGGTCCTAGCCACAAAGTTTTGAAATGGCTGCGCTTACCCAGCTGGTGTGGATTTGTATCTATAATTGCAGTGGTTCTCATGACACTCCCTCTTTCCAAAAGCTTTCTGGCAGAGAAAACTTACCTGGCATGAACAACAGTGTGAAATGAAGATAAATGAAGAATATGGACAGATGAATCCCTAGAAGTAGGCTGGGTTGATCACATTCAGATGAAAGCTTTCAGTTACTGTTTTGTACTGTTTTTCCTCCTCTGTCACTAAAACTGCAACAACACAAGTAGCAACTGAAGTAATCAGTAGAGGAAAAAAGCAGCCCGGCAGTTGGTACATCAGTTTAGGGTTTAAAAGAGCCCAGTTCACATTCTGCTTCTCCTGTAAACTGGTATATAGCTGCATTGAAAAAAAGAAGAGACATCCTGGGCCTTCACTTCAAAGTCTTGATTTTAGTGTATTTTGACATGTGGCTTGGAGTGTGTGCGCCATTCTACCAGGTACTAAAGCAGCAACTGTAGCCTAGTGTCTCCCCTTTAAGTGTACAGGTGGCATTAGCATAAGGCATGGCTTTTTGTGGTCCTGCTGCTTCTAAAAGGCAGGGATCAGCACATGTCCAGAGGCACTGTGAAGGGAATTTTGTCTAGGAGGATGGGTGGTATAAGGCTGTGCAGGCTAGCTCAATAATTAAAAGGTAGATAATGCTATAAAAAATAGATAGGTGTTCAGGAGACAGATATGCATATTTGTCCTTAGTCTTTTGACTGTTAATTTGAGAGTGACTCCTGTGATACGGTACGTAAGATGGATGCTCATTGTGTGAAATCCTTTATGTATGCAGTGGAATATGCAGACAGCCGAAGTCCCTGTACCTGAATCCCCTTGGCAGGGTTCATGCCATTCAGGTGTACCCATTTGCATCATTACAGGCAAAGGATGGAAGACCCACATAGCAGGGGCTTCCCTCCCTCCCACCTCTCCCCTCCCCATGAGACCTGGGGCTGTTTAGTCTGGAGAGCAGAAGATTGAGAGGGGATCTTATTAATATTTACAAATATCTCAAGGCTGGATGCCAAGTAGAATGGGCCAGCCTCTTTTCAGTGGTGCCCTGTGATAGGACGAGGGGCAATGGACACAAACTGGAACACAGCAAGTTCCACCTCAACATCAGGAAAAACTTCTTTACTTTGACAGTGACAGAGCACTGGAACAGGCTGCCCAGAGAGGTTGTGGAGTGTCCTTCTCTAGAGATTTTCAAAACCCACCTGGACACATTCCTGTTTGACCTGCCCTAGGTAATTCTGCTTTGGCAGGGGTATTGGACTTGATCTCCAGAGGTCCCTTTCAACCTCTACCATTTTTAGGCAGAAATGCAGAATCCTCATTTTGCAGGGATATTACTTGATTCTGCTCTAGGTACTTTAATACCATCATAGGTCAATCAGGTTCTAATTGGCTTTAATAAGAACCTTATATAAAAGATGTCAAAATCTTTCATATCTTTGGAAAACGTTGAAAGAAATCACATCCTATCTGATCCAACCGATGGCTCCCTAATCAATAGGGCAAAGACACACAGAGACTGTTTTTTGGTGGGGAAGTCAGGTTTTATCTCTTTAAGGGAAGTTCAGTAAAATAGAATTCCACTGTATTATCAAGCTGTAAGTCACAGTAAGAGAAGAGACAAGTACAGATGGGTCACAGATCACTGATTCTCTTTTCTCCTGAATGAAGCTCTCTGAATGTATTAGGAATTTTTGAGAGTCTCCACCTTTCTGCAAGATCTATCTTGTTCCTTAATTTTTGGTTGTCTGCTCTGTGATGAGTGTTTGTGTGCACAATACTGTACATGCTGGAGGAAGATGTACAAAGTAAACCTTATGCCTACTGACTTCTGTCAGATCGGTTTTTCTCCAAGAGCTGATGTTGGTTTGTTGGTGTCTTTTTGTTGTTTGGGTTTTTTTTGTGTGGGGTTTGTTTTTTTTTGTTTGGTTGGTTCTTTTTGCCAGTAATAGAAAGCAGAGTTTTCTGAGGAGGGAAATGAAGCACTTGGTCTAAAACTCAGGATAGTTTGATGCTGCAGTGCTGCTGTAGAAGGTTGTAGTTTGGGTATCAATGAAGTTTGATTCCTAAAATAAACTCTATTCCTGAGATCATGGAGGGTTTTTTTTGCAAGCTGGCAATATGTTTTATGGAAGTTAGAGCTAGACTTCATCTGCCAAGACTTTAAACATCTACATTTTAGATTTCTGGGTCTGAGCTCCTCACCCTACCACCCTGTGCAGTGTTGATGTAGTTCTCATTGCCAAAGGGCAGTTCTCATCAGACAGGCTGGCTAATGAAAAGAGCTAGGAGGCCTTCTGCTCCTGTGTCCTCCTCTTTGATAAAAAGAGAAATATAAACTCCTTCAGCCATGTACAGAAAAGTCTTTCTGCAGAGGCTGAGGAGTCAGGAGTAGGATGGGTGAAGGGAGCAAATGATTACTCTTTCTTCTCTCTGATAAATGTTGTGATACTCATTATAATAGTTCTTAGGTGTTTGTGTGGAGTTGTTCTTTTCCTATCAGGGTATTTTTGCCACATTTTATTGCTTAAGAGGACAGACTTTTATACTAGCTTCTTGAGACACTTCAAGAAGAAGCAGGTTCTAAAGCTGTATTTGAATAGAGTAAGTGGGCCCCGGGAGAGTAGAAGGTCTGTGTGGTTAACAGGAATGTGAGGGTGGTAGAACCAGTTGTACTGTCCACAGTTTATTGAAAACTTGCTTTGTGACAAATTTTGGTACTGAAATACAAAGCCTTGTTCATTTCTAGCCCTCCTACTGAAAGGGGAGTGGAAATCTAAACCCATGTAAACCAACTCTGATGAGTAGCGGTTTCCATCTGCATTTGGAGGCAGCCTGAAACACCTCTGAAGGGTTATTCAGAGGCTTTGTTCATCTTTGACTTGTCTAATTTTGCTTGATTGACTTGCTTTGTTTTGGTCCGAAACTGAACCTTGAATACTTTTGATAGAACCATTTCTCCAGCATGTCTATTTCTCTCCTCCTCTGCCCTACATATACAAACCTTTCTCTTGCCTTAAGATGAAACAACCACATCTTTGCTTCCCCTGGTGTGACCTATGTTTGGGAGGCTTTTGGTTTGCCTTTATTTCCTGCCATGCAAATTTCCTTTTGTTTCAACACACTGAGTTTCGGGCTGGATTGATGATACTGCAGAGCAATGTTTTTCTCTGTGATAAATAACACAAGGGCTCCCTGTACTGATCAAATGAAGCTGGGATTTCCAAGGTTACAGAGTCCACAGATTTCTCGAAGGGTTTAGATTTAGCATGTGCTGAAAAAATATTGGTATTGTAATTGTAGCACATTAAAAGGGCTCGGCTAGCTGTTTGCTTTCTCCTCTGACTCTGGGATGGTTGTGTGCTGGAGTAGATGTTGTCTCCTTTGCTTGTCAACCTGAACATCACTACTTCTTTCAAACAACCTTAGAGTAATCTGATCTAGTGGTAGGTGTTCCTGTCCATGACAGGTGAGTTGGAACTAGATGATCTTTAAGGTTCCTTCCAACTCAAAGCATTCTATGATTTGAAGAGAGAGCTAATGCTCAAAACAGAGGTTGCTCTGTTCACGTTTTTAATTTTTCATGCTTGTTTTGGTGGATGTGACTTTTTACCCTCCAGACCTCAAGCACTCATGTGGCTACATGTATGCAAATTGGCAGGATGTCTAATGCTTTTCACCTTTGGCCTCTGACCCTGCTCCACATCTGAAAATCATGATTTGATGGCTGATTAGTTGCCTATCAGATGGGTAGATGAGATACAGCAGAACTCTTCACCCACCTTCTGGAAAAAAAATCTGTTGGTATAAATAGACTTCCTGTTGGGCAGTTAGCCAGAAAGGGCTGGGAGAGAATGAGACACAAAGATTACAATTTTTCTCCCTTCTGTGAATCTCTTCTCAATGTAATTGCTGGGATTTTTATTTTTTTTTTAATTTATTTTTTTTTAGGGTAGGAAAGAAGTGAGTGAAAGAGAGAGATGAGATAATGGATAGAGAAGGAAGTGCTGATATTGCTTGCAGATCTAAATATGTAGGATCCCTTTACTCTTGCAGTTTGGCAGTCTGATATCTTATTCTACCACAAAATTAACTTCAAACAACCACAAACCTTTGGGAGATAAATAGTCAGAGTAAGGTAGAGCAGACAACAGAAAAAGTCCTGTAAGGTCCAACTAATCAGATACCCTGAGATCTCAGTGTTGCTCAATCCTCTTTGCAAAATTAAGCTGATGACTTTGACCTTTTTAGGGCCTTAATTTTACTGATGTAATGCCAGCACTTAATACTTTCCATGTGTAAGATTCAAAGTAGCTTAAAAAATGAGGGAACTTGCAACAATCCTTTATTACAGACAGATTTGCTAAGAGAAATGATTTAACAAAGCCATTAACAGTCACAAGGCTTGCCCATTCTATATATGCACAAAGTTAATGTATCCTCCAGACTCTGCTTGCCTCATCCAAAGTTATCGAGTAGCTCAGTGAAAGTGCTTTGCTAATAATGTTCTACCCTCCAGCTTGCTGGTGTTGTATTCCCTACCTGAAATCCCACGATATACTGGTTTTGCCCTGTCTCATAAAGGCATACCAGGTTCTGCAGCCTGCATTTATCTGATGGCCTTCTCTATAGTGCATGAGTTACTCTTGGCTAATTGCTGATCTCCAAAAAGTAAATGCACAAAGTAACATGTTTGGATCTAGATACCTGTTTGGTTCACTATAGGGACACAACCAGCTGCAAAATTCAATTATGACATGGCACCAAGAAATATCATCAGGGCTGACTCTGAGGTCCTCAATTCAAGTCTGAGCCCAAACCGTGTTTTTTCAGTAAAGACAGTTACCCACCCAGCACCACCTGAAATCATCCAAGGAAAACCTCTGTTACCATCTGGAAGAAACTGATGGATAAAGTCAAGCATTGTAGCTTCTTTAATGTTTTTATTTTGTAACCTGGTGAGTCCTGACCTGAGCAGAGCAGTCAGCGATGAACCACAAGAAGACCATTTTAGAGAAGTGGGGAGCTGAGTGAACTCGTCGGTTGCTCATTATAGTAGCCACTTATAATGGTGTTTGACAGGAGAGGACCTGATAAATTCTCTTCTGTTAACAGACCCCTAGTTTTCCCTTTTTTGCATTCTGTATTTGGCAGTGTTAGATGAGGAACATAGGCACCTGAAGCAGTGGCTCATGTGAGGTGTGAATCAGCAGAGATCACAGCTACATTTCAAAGTCTTTTCAGATTCTCCGTTGCTGCTTGTTCCATCTCCTCAGGACCTTCCTTCTGCCTGAAATGTTGGAATGCAGCATTCTCTGAAACTCTGATTGTACAGTCTGTTTCCCCCAGTGGTGCCTAGCAGAAGAAATCTTGTCTCTTGGATATCAAATTTGAAAGCAAAAGCGAGAGAGAAAATAACAGTTGCTTTAAATAATGAACAAAAGTACCAGGAGATTTATTTCCCCCATCTTCTTCCCCTCTCTCATGCAGATATTCTCTTCTTTAAAAACAGTTTTCCAAAGTGAACTTCATGCTGGATCGACAGCCCTGCAAAGCAGCATCCTCTGTTCACATATCAAATTGGAATAACTAATGTGTGGGAGTGCAGACTTTCACTCAGCAGTAGCAGCATGCCTTGGACTTAATATAGGTAGAAGGTTACGTATATGTGAAGAACTAGGGTTACTTCCCTGGTCCATTCACTGATAAAGCCCTGTGCTTTTCTGAACAGCAAGGATGAGAGCAGAGGTGATGACTTACTGATTTCTAAGGGGGCAATAAATGATCAGTTAATGATTTCACTATAGTAACTAAAAAGAGTTTACATCAAAAAAATGTGTCTGTGGTTTGCCTTGAACATGTGTCCTCCAGGCAAAAAAAAAAAAATGTAGATATTGCTACAAATTTTCCTGAACCTGTTTTGCCTTTGAAATTTGGCAGATTGGAACTGATCATGAGCATTGTTCAACTCATATTCTGTCTTTAGAAAAGTGTAATGCTGCTACTTTGCCTCCTGGGATTTTTTCCCTTCTACCGTATAGCTCTTTCTATCTTCACTCAGTCTGCAGTTGTGATTGGTCATCTAACTCACAATACTGTTTCTTATTTAAGGGCACCAAGCATGTAGGAGCTCCTGGTGTAAACACTTGCCTACAGAAACTTACAGTTAATTGCTGAAAGTTCTTGTGTCAGTTAAAAAAAAAATAAATAATAAAAGTGATGCTTAAAGCACAGCACAAAAGTGAGTGTAAGGCCACTTCAAGTGCAAACATTTAACAACTCAATCAATTATTTTTGATAATTTTCTGTGTCATTTTTCAGATATCTTAAAAGCGTGAAATATAGTTAAGGCTATTTTTATGACAGAGTTAATCAGCTACAATAAAAATCAAATCTGAATTTCCTCCAAATCTGAAGCTGGACAGTTTCTGAGGTTTGAAAAGTTTTTCAACTAACTTTGTAATTTTTTTCATTCTCATCATACTTTCAGATGTCCGGGTGTCAACCGATACCAGATTCAGGGAGCACTGATATGGTATATTATTGTGTTCTATCTAAGCTAGCTTAAAGTAGGAAGATTTTGAAATCTTCTCTTGAAAAACTTTGTTCTGATAAGAATTCTTTCCCTGTTTTCTAGAAGACTGGATATTTCAAAGGAGAGCAGGAGTAGATCAAGCATATTAACTGAAAAGAGTATGAACAAAATCATACCCTTTCACGCATTGAGAAAGTCAGTCTTTCACTAGCTGAACCTGCATATATTGTTTCTTGCTGTATACCAACTATATGTATAATGTTATTTCCAAACAGATTAGCAGATGAAGTTTTATCCTGAACTTAGAGGTCCCTGAATTTAGGAATCTTGTCTACAAGCTCCCTATGGAGGGGAAAGAAAAAATGCAATAGAAGGCTTTAAGTGACAAGCAAATTCCAACATTACCAGGAAAGTTTTGACACCCTGGATTTTTTGTGATGAAAGTTCAGCCAAGGGTGTGACATAGAGACAGCCCTAATAGTGTTGATGGATAGAGGAGATAAAACTGAGCCAAAGATCGACTGTTTTTCCAAGCATTTTACAGGACTTGCTTGTTTGTCACAGCCTGCTTGCAGTAACCAAAACCAACAAATCATAAACGCATACACAAACAAAACCACAGAATTTAGCAAAGAAAGCTGCTGAAAAGTTAAGAGAAATGAGGAGGAGACCCACTCTGAAGAATGCTGTGGAATCTTAACTGCAGTATAGTGCACTGAGACGGTGGAGATGTATGGATGCCTTAAACAGATGTGTGAGTGGACAAATAGGATGGAAGGCACTCAGGAACCCTCAGTGGGAAGGCACTCCAGAAGTCAGTCATTTATCATTTACTAGAGGTGGGAAAGGGCAGGGCAGTCTAGGAGATATTTCTTCACTAATATGCATGAGTTGGTGATCTATTTTCCTGGTGATTTTGCAAATGAAAAAAATGTTTGGAGTCAGGAGGGTGACTGTTGCAGGAACCATCCCCTGCTTGCCTTAGATCCATAAGCACACCAGAATGAGAGGGAGAAGAGGCAGGATTTACAGCTGGAATACTGGAAGACAAGTAGATAGATCATCTTCCCTTAACAGGTGTTGGAATTTCCCCCTGACAAAACCGAAATGTCCACATCTACCTTTCTGAGGGCAGAGTCCCCTGTGTGGATTTCCTTCTCCTCACGCTGTCTCTCTCAGTCTGGATACTTGTCAAATCCCCAGCATGCAGCTGCCTGCATCTCACACTCCATTATTATTGCTGATGCTAATCTCTGACCGCTGAACACGGGTCAGAACCAGGAGATAATTGCAGCTCCGATCCGCCATGCACGGTCCTTTGTGAGTAGTTAATGAGTGTTCAGGAAAATAAAGCAGAAAGAAGAAAAGGGGGGTTGTGGTTTGCATACAGTGAGATAGTGAGTGAATAGGAGATGGAAGGAGGGGACAATTCACTGATGGGGGAAAATGAAAGAGTTAGGAAAAAAGAAATCATTTGTACTAGAGCTACTACTGCCTTATTCTTGTTTCGCCCAAGTGAATGCATCTAACTCTGCTAAAAAGAGGACTAAGCAAGCAGGATACAGTGACATCCCCGGTCTGTTTGCAGTGCTTTTGTTCTGGATGCCATGAACGCAGATGTGGGGATCATTGTCTCCCTGGTCAGTCAAGGGGTTACACCCACCAGACAAATATTCTCTGAGTTACTTCCTCTCCTTTACTTTGCATCTTACAGTCTGTGTAGATGAAGGTGCCCTCTAGAGATTGGCTATCTACTCCTAAAATTGACTTTAGCACTCTCTCAGCTTGAGTGGCAGTGACCTGTATCTCTGTATCTGAATTACCAAACTTTATTCCCAGCTCTATCTTTATATGGTATATAGAGGAATCCTTTTTCACATCTGAATCAAAAAGGTGACATTTATCAAATCTTTGTCAGGTCCTTACTCCAAAGAAAAGATAGCCACATCTAGTGATCCACATGACATGACTCCTTGTGGAGATCCCAGAGAGCATGTGTGTTCTTTTATTATGAAGAAGATGGCTCTACCTGCTCCTGTGACATCTTTCACAGGGGACAAGTGATGCAATATAGTGTCACAACAGCTTGGTGGCCTAGGCATGTCTGGGCTTCTGGAAACCAGAAACTACCTCAATGGAAGGGAAGGAAAACTGCTTCCTGCAAAAGAATTACAGTCACTAGGGATGGAGTTTGAGGGGGAAATAAATGATTGTGGTACGTGTTTGTGTCCATATGAGTCCCCTCTTCCTAACGACCATGTTAATGTGCTCATAAAAAGATATGGTGCAGGGGGGACGTGACTGTTCAGGCTTATTAGCATTTTATGGCAGAACTAAGCTCCATGACAAATGGCTGGCTGAGTGGGCTGTTTTTACAACCCAGAAACCTCTACTTTTAGACGCTGGAAGTGTGAGTTCCTTTTCCATACTTTGAATATTAATACATTAATAATAATATTTGTTTTTATTGATCTCTGAAGGGTCATGAAACTCCTATGAATACACAAGATGATGAGAGAGTTTTGGGGTGGCAGAGGTGAGTCCTAACCAGAGTGATCTGGTCTGGCGTAGCAGAGCAGGGCATTGGGCTGATGGAAGTGCCTATAACCAATTGCAAAGTATGAGTGAGTGACATCCTGGGGCCTCTTGAACCTGTTAACCAGAAAACTTACTAAGTCCTACTGTCTTGGCCATACCAAATCTCCCTCTGCAGTTTGCTGTTCAGTTTCAGTGATGTATTAACTCTGCTTTACTTTCAGTCCAAACTCATGTGTACCAGGGTTCTGTATTGCTCTGCAGTTTGGAGGCATGTGTGTTTCTTTGTTGTGTTAAATGGCCTACACCTCTTTGTTAGGAAAGAGGTCAGGGTTTCCTCAAGATGAGAGATACCATGGATGCATATCCAGGCTTGGAACAGTCTGTGGGATCTTGCTCCAGTCCCAAAAGCTGCTGGGTCTGATTTATGTCCAACAATAATGCCTGAGAGAGGAGGTATAAATTGATAATATGAGAGAGCAGTAAAAAGACGGTCTGAATCTACCTATGAATGCCATAAAGAGAACCAGCCTTTCCAGCACTCGGACTTTTGCAGTTATTCATGTAGAGTCTGTTCCTCAGAGCTGTGGAGCAAGTTCAAACATCAGAGGTTTGTGAAGCAAGGAGCAGTTCCTTCTGTAAGGCAGAGAGCAGAGGGACTATGCGATGGTGAGCATTTATCTTACGTACTCTGTGTTGTTTCCAGTGATGGAAGGGCTCCATCTGGTTAGAAGTCTCAGTATATAACTGCTTATCATATAATGTCACTTGGAAGTCAATTTTTTCTAAGGGACAAAAGTGACAGATATTGAATGGCCTAATGTCAAGAGAATAACAGGTTTTACGCCAAGAGATTTAGAAAGGCGAGAGAAGTGGTTTTCAGGGCAGATCAATTCTGTGAGTGAATGTGGCACATTGTGCTGGAGAAGGGATGCAAGCCTAGCTACAGTGATGACTCTCAAGGGGTAGTGTAGCAGAACAGGCAAGACAAGGCCATGTGTCCTCTGTGTGTGTACACATGTATACATTAATAATGAAGATCTCAGTCCAGTACTCTGCCTTTATTCAGCCATGTATGTAAGCATATGTCTCTTTATGCTTATGCCAAAGATAGGACTTTCTGGAAAAGCTGGAAACAGCTTTCTGCAGAAGAAAGAACCTAAGTACATACTCAAGTGTGTACTGAATGAAGGACCAGAGCTGTGTGAGATACTTGCAAGGAAACCTGAAATATGTAAGACTGACTGCATTTCTCTTGCTGCTGACTCCGCTCTGAGGCTTGGCAAACCATTAAGAAAACATGCAATTGCAGAAATGTATCCAGTTCTTCTCCAGATTGCAAAATGGGCTCATCTGGCATGTGGTTTCTTTCCCTTCCTCCAGCCCCTTCTCTCTCAACTGTCTTGTCTAGGAATATAAGGGGTGTGAGATATTACTGATACAATGAAATGAATTGCTGACTCTCTTAATTTGAGGACTTGCAGAAAAAGCTTGCACTCAAGAGAATTTAGCTGAAAACCCTACAAGTAGGTTTTCACGCTGGAAATGCTCATGAGCTCACCTTATAGATAAGCCGGAAGTTACCAAGGGGCAAGTATGGCCAGCTGGGACTAAGGACTGCAGCTCAAAACCTGAACTTTTGGGATCACATCACCATCAAAATATATGATATAATATGGGTATTTCTCATATAGATTCTGATAACAAAGATGTAAGGAAACAGTTGTTTGCACAGGAATATTCCATTATCTGGGATAGAAAAGAAAAAACCCTCAAACTTTATTGAGTAAAATATTTGTTATTAATAATTTGCTCCATTTGCCTTAGTCTGTTAGAATGAATTAACCCTTTGATTAATTCAGGGGACCCAAGCCCACTTATGGTTGCCTTTCAAACTCATGAGTGTTGTAGGCAACAACAAAACGAATGAAAATTGAAATGTTTATCAAGCTTCATCTGTGAGCCATAAATGCTATACTGAGGTGCCAAGATTAAATCCTTGCTGTAGTTCTCAGTATGGTGCTTTTGTTTTTTCCTTTTATCAGCCAACAGTGAAATAGTTAATGAGAGTGACCTTTCTACTGCCAGGGAGACATGGATGCCCATG
Source organism: Baryphthengus martii (assembly GCA_013396935.1). Lineage (NCBI taxonomy): Eukaryota > Metazoa > Chordata > Aves > Coraciiformes > Momotidae > Baryphthengus > Baryphthengus martii. Next base: position 518,932 of record VWZK01004986.1, read on the forward strand.
AAAGGAGTAGGAGGGTTCACATATGTCAGAGATGTAGTTTTGAGGTGCATTTTTGTCACACGTTTCAGATGAGAAACTTAAAATCTCACTCATATTTTTATCCCTCATTCAGATTATGACAGCTCCACAGCCCTGTAGTTATGGTTCCCTGAAACAACTGCCCTGAGGGCACCCACAAATGCTCTTGCATACTGTAATGGGCCTTGGTAAAGCTGAATCCCACCTTCAGTCCCTGCCTTGCAAATGACTGCTGTTCCATCAACTTTGTTGATGGGCTGTCAGAGGGTGTTAGTAAACACATGGGAACCCAGGCTGGAGTACAAGACAGCAGGAGATGTCCTTGCATGGGCTTGTTTGCCATTGGCTACTAGGCCTGCTCCCCTGACTGAAAATTCTAGCATTGCAGACCAGCACACTCAGAATGAGCCAGCAGCCTGCCTGGGCTGCACATGGTGACTGGAGACTGGGTACATTTGGTGAGAAAAAGGAAAGTTGTAATGATAAGGAATAATAGTGGGTATTTCTGCTACAGGATTGGTACGTCTTGAACAAAGGTATGCTTTTCACGAGAGCACTATGAGTAGTAGCAAATTTTGGCTTATCATGCCTATAGCCTTGTTCAACTCTTGTGAATGCATGTGTGTAGTGCTATATGTGCATCAATGTCTTGCTTCTGGGGAGGGGATGACTTTTTAGTTCCATAGCAGAAGCAATGAAGGATCTGCCTAAAAGGAGTCCCATACAGAAGCCATAAGAGTAACATCCTTCTTGGCAGAAATATGATGAAAGTCGATGGTTGTGACTTGGATTTTTCTTCCGGGCAAAATGCAGCTGTTCTTTCTGGAGATGAAGAAAAGACTACTGATTAAGTCATGAGGTAAATGTTATGAGAGTCAAGAGGTTTCTAGGGTAATAACAGCAAAATCAGGGATAAAATGAAGGGAGGAAAGCAGCTGTGAATGTGGCACTAGAAGCCAGCAGGTAGACAGGATGTATTGGACACAGAACTAACTGGAAAAGCAGACTTGAAAATAATGAGGAAGAAAACCGCTGTTCATTATGGTTTCTGCTGCATTCAGGGAGATAGGACTTGATACTAGCATTCTTTGCAAACAATCAGGATTATGCCAGTGGACTGACCTGATTCAACTCCAGGGCTGGAGTTCTCCACCTGTGAATACTGCTTAATTGCTCAATGCAAAGGAAGAGCAGTGCTGAGCCCACCACTGAGATAGCAATCTCAATGCCACCATCTTGATCTTTGTTCTCCTGACAGAGACTCGTGGGAATGAAACAGCTTTGCTTGAGTTTTTTGTATGGACCATATTCTGCTCTTTGAAGGCTTTAAGAAGAGCACGCTTCATACTCAGAACTTTGAGCACACCAGGTAGCTTTTTCTTCTATCAAGCTTTCTCTTTCCCTCAGGAAAGATCTGGTTTTCTTCTTTGCTGGTGGCATGGGTTGCCTCATGCTGTAATCTCCTGAGAGTGGACTTTTCCAAGGCACCCTGCAGAAGAGACTGGAGTATGAATTTTGTGATTTAAAGCAGCGTATTGCAGGCTTCTCACATGGGGAGAGGGATATGTGCTTGAGGGATTTCCATGTGCTACTCTGTGACCTCTGCAAGTTCTTCTCAGGTGCCAGGAAGGTCTCTGTTAAAAGCAGGTCCAAATCTTTCTGGTGAAGAAAGACCTTACTACTCCTTTGAGACTGTGGATCAATCAAGGAAAGTTGCTTCTTTAATGCCAATCAGACCACTCTTCCCATTGCTTGTGCCTTCCGTGCTAGTACTCCGTTTAGTCCTGAACCAGGAGGTACTTAGTGCCCATATAAGCCAGGACACTTATTTAGACCTATGTATACAGGTAGCACATGAGTCACCCACATCTGTGAATCACTCTAAGAGCACAGGTTCTGTAAATCCACAATCATGAATCTAGACAAGGACTACTGGAACTGGAACAAAATGTTTAGTGTTGCACTGAACAATGTAAGAAATAACACACTCAGAGTTGGTACACAGGGCTTCAGTCCAAGGAGTAAAATCAGATTCCTGGTTCAGTCTCCATATCATCTTTGTAGTCTCTTGCCATCTCCTGATGGTCAAGAAGCCTCAGTGACGCTGCTCAGGGTGCATACCTTGTATCTAACCTACTGTATATGGGGAGTTTGAGCCAGTAATGGTGCTGGAAGATGGCCTTTCTGACATGGAATTGCCTGCCGTGTGTGCTCTTGAAAGTGTGGCTAGAAAGAGTTAATGCTGGGGAGGTTGCCAAAACATTGCAACATCCAGATTTATGTTCAGGTCTGAGCCCATCCCTCCTCTTTTCCAGTGCGCAGCGCTCCATTCACAGAGCAGGATTCATATGCTGCGTGCGAGGAGGCTGGAGCACTGCAGAAGAAACCGAATGTAAAAGGTTTATTGAAGAGCTGATATCTGAAACCCACTAACTCCAGCCTGGCCTGAACTAACTTCTTTACTAACTGAAATGATTGCATCCTACCACCCTTTGATGACAGAAAGAACGAGACTGTCTCTTTAAATAGAGGAGAAAATGATAGGGGTGAGGTGATCTGATTAGGCTGTAAGATGAGCGGAAATTAGTTATTTTCATCCTTAATCACCCACAGGATGGGCCAATTATTGAGCTGTTAGAGACCTATTAGATGGTTGGGAACTCACCCTTTCTCACCTCCCTCCCATAACCCGGCATGAAATTATTGAAGTCACTCAATTTCACTCTCATTGAAACCCACGAAGGAAGATCTCACAGCAGAGCATGGGGTGGCTGCAGAGGCCTTTTTCTAATTACTAGCAGCACTCCAGCTTCCAGAAATTGGTTTATTGATTTCACCCACACTGCCTCCCTGAAAATGCAACCTTCAGGTTTGCAGGAACAATCCTATCTACCTGTTTGTCTGTCAGCCTATCTGCTTGTCTATCTATCCTCTTGTTTGACTAATCTGGGAGAGACAAACAAACTTTTAACAGCCGCCTGTCTAATCAGTGCAGCTTTAAGTTGAACAAACTTTAATTTTACACATGTATTTGCTAATGTGTTCAGTGAGTGCTGTTTATGAACAAGTTGCAACCTGTGGATTCCCCATTAATTGGATTTCCTAAGTGTATTTGTTATTTGGTATTGCTGTGGAGAAAGACAATTGGTCAGATTCCATTCGCATAGCATTGGCCGCCTCCTCACCTGCCTCTGACTGGGTAAGAGAGTTTTCAAAATAAAGAAGACATGCATTAGTCATTGTGCTTTGGGAGACAGAATAAACAATTTGGGGATTGAGGAGGAGTGAAATTAGGGATGATTTTTCTTTCTTGCGAACTGGATTTAAACTTAAGTTCCTAGTACCAGGAATAAAAAAGTTACATGCTGGGGTAAGAGTTAAAATATTTTTTTTTCGCATTGCATGAACAGAAAGTAATCATTAGAGCTGATTGCACAGTATCGGTAGCAAAACTGTGGTTTCATCCTTGCCCAGCTTGCCCAGCTGCATGTGCTCTTTGGTCTTTAGCAAAGTGTTGTGCAGCACGAGCTGCAGAGGGTGTAGTTGTGTGCTGTTATCTCTTCTGCCTGACTGCATTTGTGCCAGACGTCCATCTGGGGGGTTGCAAATTCTGCTCCTGCTTGGAGCTCTAGGTTGCTACACAGTGTGAGGAGCTGGAGTTTTGAAAGGCATCGAAGGTACCTAACATGATGCTTGAAATTACCTTGGCACTGATTTCGGCACAAGTTAGGGTCCTGTAAGCTGGCTGCTAAATGCGTTGGAAAATCCCAGTATGTGTCTAGCTGCATCATTTGGCCTTTCAGATGCAGGCCCACATTCCTCAGGTGTCCACATTGTTTTGCATAACATTTGAAAGTGTATTTGAACATGGCTTAGCAAGTGTTGCCTCTGGCTGATGCTTGCCGTAACCATTGTCAGAAAAAAATTCTGAATTGCTGAGCTAATAGTTCAGTTGTGTAAATTCAGCTGCTGGTTCCCACTAAAGATGCTCTAGGGTGTCTGAGACAGCTGCAGATTCCCAAAGACCAATGGAACACCTGTGCTCTTTTAAAGTGGTAGCTTGAGGTCACGTGGCTCTCATCCCATGTCATCTCTCTCTCAACCCATGGCTCTAGATGACTATTTAAGCTACCAAATTGAGCCGCCTAGACTCTGTAGGGAAAGACCTGTGTAGCTACTGTACCTTTCAGCACTGTGGCAAGCAAGCTGGAGGCCTCTCCTGCAAGCCTCCCCCTTCATTGCAGGAGTACGTCACCATTCCTCTGAAAACTGGCAGCAGTGCATCCTGGGAGACAGAAAAGTAGCTAGAGAGATGAGGGGATTATGTCAAAAAAAGAAGCTTCTGATTCTTTTTAGAAATAAGATGATTAGTCCTAGTCTAATTCGGAGTGCATGTCCCTTTCTGGATCCAGCTGGAGCAGCGGAAGAGGTTGCCTACCCTTTGTAGCAGGCTATGCCACACAGATGTTAGTGTGAGTCGTCTGCCAAAGCAATGCCTGTCAAAATGATCCCACTAAGCTCTAATCTGCTTTGTTTCAACTGCTGCAGGTTAGGGAATGTTCACCCAAGCAATTTCACTGCCAGGGCTGAGAAGGTGGCACCTTTCCCCTGTGCATTTGATAACAGGCAGCTTTGCAGGCCCTGCAGACAGTAGCATTTTCAAGTAAACCCAGTAGACATCTGGTCTGTCTTACACCTTCTGCCACCAGATGATAGCTCGGCGAGTCACAGACCTTCTACTCACATCGTGAAAAGGCTGTAGCCTCTGTCTTTTGTAGACCTTGGGATAAATGCTCATATTATACGCAATGCAAATTAAATCAGGAGGAGTGTGTGAGGTTTGTTATTTTTAACTGAAGGGGCAAAAAAGACCCTGGGAAAATTCTGTGAAATATTTGTACAACAGATCTGTTTAGCTTAATACACAGCACTATAGCTACAGCTAAGAGCAGCTTTGATACAGGAATCTGGGAAATCTTGCACCCTCTACCTGACACTATGGTTCTGCTGTTACTGCAACTATTCTTTGAGATTTAAGGAACAGAGCTTAGTTTCACTTTTAGCAGCCTTTGGATAGATTTTGATCACAATCATAGCAATGCCCTCTGAAAGACTTTCTTCAGGGTGGTGCCTGTGTAACGAAGATGAGAATTATCCTCTGCCTGCCTTTAGCTTCATTTTATCTGTGCGAGGGAGAAGGGGAGATTGCTCTTGGCTACTTCTACCATCTTTAATTAGTCTTTCATTAATTTACAGCTGCTGTTCATTTTCAAAACATATTCTATTCTGGATTTGTAAGACTGCATGGACACATGCTGAGCCATCACAGCAGGTGTTTGTGGACACAAAAGGTAAGGCCAGGTTTGTTTAAACCAGTCTTCTGTTGCAGAGTGTGTTTTCTAGATTTTTTTCACACGACTCTGCTTTTTCTTTAGCCATCTATACAGTGGGGTAGCTAATGTACTGTGGATCGTACATTGGGTGAACAAGCACAGGGCCAGCCGTAATGATCTGCCACCATCTGTAGAAAGCATTTAGGTACTACGGTTTTGGGTAGCCTGTAAACACCTGATAAGTATTGTTTCTGTGTGTTGAAAGTGATTTGATTGAACTGGCTGTTGTCGTTATGGTCAGTTCCTCAGCTATTAGTTCATCTTTCTTCTTGTGGCATAGCCATGGTCCACTTTTGACAGGAGCTTCCTACTCTTCCTCACTCCCGTTTTCACGGCAGGGTCCTGAGAGCCCCTGTCTCCATGCTCTCTTCAGCTGGCAGCTCCTCTTCATACTCCTATTTGACCCCACCTGGACCAAACCTACAGGCACAAAAATTCATTCCCTTCTAGCTCCCTGCTTCTGGCTTTTAACCTTCATCTCCCTCTGTTTCCTTGCTTAGAATTACCCCAATCGAAGGGCAGCATATCCTTGACCCAGACTAAACAGATGGCATCTCCCTATGTAACATTCAGACATGAACTTCGCACAGGTTGAAGGAGAGGGCTCAGACAGGTCTGTTCCCCCTCATTAGCTTTGCCTGACATCACGCTCCAAGTCATGGGGCACAGGAATGGTTGTGTGGCTGTGCAGAGCTGTGCCCCTATCCATTTCACACCTGAATGTGGTCCTGGCAACACCCATGGCTGGCTTTGTCTGTCATTACATACAGATCTCATGAGGCTGGGCCTTCTAAGATCCACAGTTTAATCACAGAGAACTGACATGATGCTCAAAGTGATTTGTCGTGTCCATGCTGGCAGTTAAGTCATTGCCAGCAATTGCATCCAAACACAATAAATTGCTAGAGTGTGGATTGTTGATGAGAAAGTATCATGGCTGTAATTTCAGCACAGGCATGGACTGCATAGTTTTTCACCCCATCCAGGAGTTTGAGCCTGGGTATCTAATGGGCTTCATATCCCATATGATCATTAGTATCACTTCATTTCATTACTCCTTGGGAAAATTTTGACCTCGGTACTCTATGAGAAAACAGTCTAAAACGGAAGAGTCTTACAGGGGAAAAAGGTGGAACTGTGATTCGAGTATAAAAAGCAGATGGTAGGTTTCTTTCAAAACAATTCAATATTACAAAGAAGAGCTGGAACACAGAAGACGACCATCCTGCTTCTCTATGCCAGAAAGTCAGAGAAGGAAATGTTCGTAACCCAGATCTTGTGTTTATTTAAGAGTAGGCTGGGATTTACCTAACTTATTATGGCTCTTGCGCACAGCAGCAGCATCAGCAGCAAGGGCATGAAGAATATTAGATCCAGGCAAATATAATGTGTCAATCCAAAGTGGTAACAACTGTAAATCTTATCTACTTATTTTTTTTTTAGAGCTAGAAGGGGAAAATACATATATTTTTGACAAATCCTCACCCCTTCCCCGGTAAACCATGGCTTTGGACAGTACATGTCAGCTTTGGACAGCTTTGCCAAACAGAAATTTGGGTACATTGCTCATTTCCATGTAATGGGGGGATTTTGACAGTACTTTCAAACTCATCTCGTTCTGTGATCCTGGACTTTCAGACCTTGTTCCAAAATTCACTACAAATGTCCATGAGATATGGATTTGGTTTATATGTATTTATACTCTACTACACCAGGTATTTTACTAGAGAAAGATCTGCAGCATCAGAACTGTTCTGTCTAGAATAATTAATAGAAAATTGTTCTCCATGGAGAAAATGTATCTCTGACTGTCATGAGAGATGATGTTCTCTGAAGTAAGTTAGAGACAGACAGATGCTTGGCTGGACATCACTGAGATTTTTCAAGTGTGTATGTTTTCCGGTGAACTTAATATTTTGGAAGGGGCCAAATGGAGGACTGTGAAGACTGATAGACTCAGATTACCACCTACAAAGTTTCATATGAGCAAACTTTTCTTTATCCAGATCTAGACCTACCAATAGCCCTTTCTCCTTTCCACCTTTGTTTTTGTTCTAAGGAAGACCACCTGTCCTTTCAACTCCTTTTCAGTTCTAAAAAACGTGTAACTGTAGCAACAATGACTTCAATAGGGTTGCTCGTGCCTGGACTTTGGATTTAGTGAGAGATGGTATAGATCTCCTGAGCAGAGAAGGAGATCAAATACCTGCAGACTTGGGCTGGATCCCCAATTTGATCACTGATTTGCAACATGATCTTGGATGAGACGTGTGCTGTTTACATGATTTCCTTCCTACACCTGTAGCTAATGGTCCTTACCTATGGCCAAATAGCCCTTGCGGTGTTTGCTACTGTCAGTGTACTAAATCTTATTTATTAAGCACCAGGAAGTGTTTAACCCCATGCAGGTGTCCTATTAGCTGTGGACTAATTTCTTCACACGTTATATGCATTGTGGTGGTTTCTGTACACTGCCCAGTACCTGAGCACATTGCTTCCATTCCAGTGTCCAGAAAGAAGACAGCACCCCCCCTTATATCCCACTTCTGGGGAGCGCAGCTCTCTGAGATGCCACAGAGCATCTCTTAGATGGGTGTTCTATCTGGTGGCTTCCCCGTCCCAAGGGACAATCACTTCTGTCATTCCCTAAATGCTTCAGCAGTTTGTAATATCATCCCCATCTTGCAGGTGTTTTTTTTTTTGTTTTTTTTTTGTAGGGCTTCCTTTTCTTATCATAGCATTGTGAGGAGGAATAAAATAGAAACAAAAAAAGGTGTCAGGCCAGAAAGAAGCTAGCAAGAGTTGCCTACTCCAACGCCCCGTCCTCTCCCCTCTCTGTACACTGAGAAGTTGATTTCTTTGCAGCCAATCCCCATGGAGGCCTGCCTAGTGACATGTCTTGTAATACGCTTCTCTTTCTTCCATTTTCTTGGTCCTCGTGGTCAATGGGAAAGAGGAGGATAATGTGGCTGCATCTACTCAAGATCCAGGCACATGAGTTGCTTGGAAAAGGCAACTGAAGAACAGGTATAGAAGAAACAATTTGGGGCAAGTGCCTTGTAACCAAGACAAACCTACTCTGAGGTTGTAGGTTGTCAGAGGGAGGAAGATTACTCTGTCAGTGTGTAAGACAGAGATTTGATAGCCCTGTTTAACAGCATGATTTCATTCTTTAAAGAGCATCCAAACCAGATACAGACAACCTAAGGCCTCCTGCTTGTTTCTCAATCAGTGTTTAGTACTGCAGCCTGTTACTGTAATTTGTGTTCTGTCATCCCTCCTCCTCCAACTTTGCCTTAGGCCACCTACATTTTCACCTTCCTAGGAAGCCCTCGCACCTCAAAAATCTAGCCCAATAACCCTTTTAGACTCCTTTTTAAGCTTCCTTACCTAATCCTCACAGCTAGCTGTTCCTCTGAAAAATCTCACATGTGTAGATTTTTTCTTTTCCCATGGAGAGCCAAGCCCCGTCCAGTTCCCTCTGTCACCTGTTCATAGAGGTTTTATTTATCTTATAAATTTCCAATGCTGGAAGTCTGGGATCCCAATCTCTATTGTACATAGATTTTGTAGTTTACTAGATTTCAAACAGGACTACAACATGATGTTATTCTCAATGGTATGGTAATGATGTGTCCCCCTTTCAGTCTAGGAAATGGACCTTCAAGGTAAACAACATGTTTAGGCCATTGCAGTTTTCACAGGGAACTTGGATCCTTAGCTTTATGTGGATATCAACAAAAAGAAAGAAGGCTGTTTATTTTTCCATATAAGTATGATCAGGGATGGGTGTGCATAAGAGAGGCAGGGGAAGGGGCTGAGCAAAGGTTTACAAAAATAATTAGCTTCTCTGCCCTCCTTTGCAGACATGTCAACCCTCTCTATCGCAGCTCAGCCATATGGAGAGTTGATTTCTCTCCACAATGACAGAGGTGGAAGAAAACAGCAGGCTGGGGATCAGAAAGTGTAGATGAGAGCAGAGTAGGGCAGCAATGTGGTTTTACAGCTGGTTCAAGTTTCTGTTTCACCAGCAGTCCATCTGCTTTGGAAAATTCCTGCCCCCTTTCCTTCCTTCCACTCTCCCCTCTCCCCACCTCTTACCAGAGGCTTCTCTCCGTCTTTGCTTCATTGAGTCAATGGGCAGTACAGCTGCAATAGATACAACCAAGGGAGCACAAATTTCTGGTGTAGTAGTGGGACCTTTTAAAATGATAATGGAAAGCTTTTAACTGGTTCACACCTAATTAACAAGGCTAGTTCCGGATTTAGCAAAGCTGGGGACTGCTGCATCTCACCCTGCACACTAATGTAGATAAGGACTAGAGATTATTTTCAGTCTTGGGGTTGCTGCCTTGCACAATGTCCTGTCAGATGGATGAGCTCCCCAGACTGCCAGGGCCCATGGAGAAGAGTAAGTTGCTGCTCTGTGCGTTTTCCTGCTCAAGCTCCTCTCCTGCTGAGACGGAGTGTACAATTTGCTTAGCAGCTGAAGGTTCAGTGCAAGGCTTTTTGAAGAATCTCTGTGCAATTAATATGGCAAATTGAAGCCTCCCAGGAGGATACACAGCATCACGCTCACCAGCAACAAGATCTCAGCTCCTTGGTACAGAAGGAACTGCATTTAATGTATTAAATATTTAATTAATGAACTGAAGCTTTAATGAGCTGGTGATAAAGATGCCAAACAAGATACTGAGATAGGAATACCCCACCCCAGAGGAAGAAAACAGTTAGCTACTATTCTCCCAGTAGTATTTTTTTTTTTTTACTGGCAGCACTACTGCCTAGGGAAGCTCTCAGTACCTTTAGGTCTCATTCTGCCTAATTGAAGTGAATTGCACAGGTGGGATGCATCCCACATGTAGGATGGAAAGCTCCTTTATTGCCTCTTTTATTGAGCTGGAATAGATGAAGAAGCTTTGACTGGGGAGAACAAGAGTGCTATAGCCTCTCTGCTGCATGTGGCATTTTGCTAATACAAACAGAGATGGCGTGAAAAATCATGTGCGTAGGGATGCCATTGCTAGATCCATGGAAGATCCAGATTTCTTAGAGGAGGAAAGGGAAGGGGAAAGTGTTAGGTTGAAATTGTGTCCTGCTTGTTTCTTGTGTTGAATCTACCCAATGCCACCCATGCTAAGTATGGTACAAGTACCAAAATGCTGCTGGTATGGTTCAGACATCTCCCCAGAGGTGCTGAGAGTGGAATTCTCATGTTTCAGGTAGGGAAAGTGTTCATTTCTTCTCCTTTGTATGGGGCGCTGCTAAAATTCTACCTGAGCACTGTCTTTGGGGTGGGTCAGATTCTCCTACCTGGAGGGATAAGGGCCGAGGGGCTAAAAGACACTAAGGGCCTGGGACCTTCTTCAGGCAGGAGGTGCTTGAAGAAGAGGCTATAGGGAATTCTGGTGATGTGACAGAAGGATGCAAGAGCCAAGATAATCCTCACTGTTTCCTCTCTGTGTGAGAATTGCTTTAGCTGATCAGCCTCTGTTATGGGAACCTTGGGATTTGGAAAGGAATAATAAAAGATTAATCGAGAAACTCCTGAATGAATTCAATAAAAACGACATATGGAGCATGCACCGTGATGTTTTTATGATTAGGCTGGCAGATAATTGGAATGAGCAGATTCTGCCCCATGCTTGGTCTGGTCTGGTGTGTCAGAGATCCTTCTGGTTTCAGTATTTCCTCACAAAGTAAAAAATATAGAGGAAAATGGAAAGAACAAAAAAAGAGGTAGACCAAATGCTTCTCTACTAACTTCAGGAGAAAGCTCTGAGAAATTTGTTGTTTAAAATGCATTTCAGATTTCAGTATACAACCCTCTACGCCACAGGTTTTGGCTTAACTTGCACATTAGCACCCTTGAAACCCAGGGCTGGGCTGGGATCAGGGATCCTCTGATCATTTGGCCTTTCTCCTCTTGCTTCCAACTGGTATTTGTGAGTAGCCAGACCCAGCATAATGGTTAATAGACAAAATTTAGCCCGCATGTGCGCGCGCACACACACACACACACACATATCCCAGCTTCTACAGTTGTAGATCATTTCTCAAGATCAGCATCTCTAAGCCAGGGCCTCAGCGCAGAACTAAGCCCTCTCTTCCCCTGGGTGTTACAGAGCATTTTGCTTGGACCTTGCCATAGACTATACAGAACGCTGTTGCAAAGTCTACCCTCTGCTCCTCTGCTTTGAGAACCCTCTGTTTAACTTTCCTCAACACTTCTCTAACATAACAAGCTTGCTTTTGATTCAGGGCCCATTACAGCCTCCCTGACTAGCCACAGCACGTCAGCTCTGTCCCCTTGTCAATTCTCCGTGCTGGCACCAGTCACACACTTGTCAAGTTTACAGAAGAGCATCTTTTTGCCTTCTTCTCTGTTCCCTGCCAATATCTGCAAAGGCACCTCTCTCCTGCTCTCAGATCCGTCTTTATTATAACATGTATTTCTCACCCCTCTCAAAGAAACTGAGCCAAAATAACCCACCCACAAGCAAAAGCAAGATAACTGTTAGGCACTCAATGTACAGAGGTCTGCCTGTTACAGTGACATGTATGGTCTCACTGCCTCCTTCTTCCCCATCTGTCTCTAGCCACCCACTCTCTTGCCTTATATTCAGATTTTCCTTTGGGCGAAGACTGTCTTTTTGATCTCTGCTTGTACAGCACCAGGTGGAATGGGACCTTGCTCCATACTTAATGGATCAGTGAGTGTTGCAGCTTTTGTGATAATAAGTGATAATAAAAAGTATTGACTGGTTCACAGCATGAAGCTGTGCTGAAATGATTGAAGGTTATATTACACCTTTTGTCTTAGAAAGGCAAAAAAGAGAGGGGGAGAGATGCATGAACACATGGCTTTAATTTTTTTTTTTTTCGTGGTGTGGATGGAGTTCTTGAGCCCTAAGGTTCTATACTCTCTTTTCACCCTATGTTATTATCCTGCCACTTTTTCTTTAAGGCCTTGTGTGGGATAACTTTCTTAGGAAAATTCATCTGTAAGGTCTCATTTCACCTGTTTGAGATATTCTTAGATACTGTCCATGTTGGAGCCAACCACATGATTTCAGGATAAACAGAAATAACCACCCTAGCTAATTTAAATCAGCGATGAGCTCCATGACTGCTAGCATGGGTTAATGGTTTATTTACACAGCTTCTCCCATGAACGTATACAGGTTTTTTGTAACTTAATTTCTACTCATATCAACAATGTGTTAGATCAAGCTAGCTCCTGTGCATCCACATGCTTCCTGCAATTTATCCTGCAGTTTAATTGCAGTGAAGATGTACCCTGTGTGAAAGGGAAGAAGAGCTTTTATCCAGTCTTTTATCTTCCAGAACTGCCCCAAGCATAAGATTTCCCATGGAAATGATTCTCAAAGGGAAAACACTGTTTTCTTTGCTATCATAAATAAGACATAGCAACATTTGACAGCTTTAAAATGTTAGACACTGAACAGAATGTTTTGACTTGGATCGGTTCAAGCATTTGCACTTGCTGGAATGAATCAAAGCATTTTGCTGTACATTTATTTGACACCAGGCGACATTTGCCCACGGGGCTGCAGTGCCTCATGGGAGTTGTAGTTTGGATGCATTGTACATACATCTCTCATGGATGTGTCTGCTTGCCTGAAATACATTTCCAATAATATACTGCAGACACTCTCTTCAAGAATTACTTCAATTACTTGAAGTAATTTTTTTTTCTGAAATTTGGAATTCATTCATGGTGGACAGAGAGCCAACCTACTTGCTTTACAAACAGTGTAGCCCTAGCCTTCTCATATAGTTCATATCATCAAAATTAAGAAAAAAAGAAAGCATCTTCCTTTCAATAAAACATCATGGGAGGGAAAAACCCAACCCTTTCTCACTTTCTGTCTGTAATGTTGCCACCTCTAGACTGGTGCACCTACTGTTAAGCAACAGAGCACAGCAGAGTAACATTTATTAGAGCAATGAAAACTAGTGTCTTCCTCAGCTGACACTGCAGGAAAGACTTAGAGGGAGATGAATTATTACTCCTGGAATTTGCCCGGGATGTGTAGACTAAAATCTGGGGAGGGAAAGCAAGCCAGGAGATCATAAATGACGGCAGGTGAGCAAGGCCTAAATTACGTTTTGCTTCTGAAGCGAGATACCTTTGCCGGGATCCCTTAGACATGGTTGCACACAAAGGCAGTTCTGTGCATACTGAGTGGGGCTGCTCTGAGCCTGTGATTAGAATGCACCTATTTAATCCTCTGAAGCTGCTGGATTAGGGTACGGCACTCTGATTTATTTTGTCTATTTGAGCTGTGTACACACTGTGTAGTGGAATTTGGATCTAATCTTTGCCATCATCATAATTAATTAGATGCTATTCTCCAGCATGTAATGGTGGCGATAGAGCTTTTATGTGGATCTGTGTGTTCCTCACATACTCTGCCGCAAGAAGAGATCTGCTGGGGAGATATTTGTTAATTAATTGTTTAGTTCATCAAAACACCACGCTGGGCCAACTTCAGCTCTGGTATTGTGCTGTTGATTTTAGCTGCCTGGCACCCAGTGAGGGATTTGCCCCTGAAATTTTTCACCCTTTCATTTAACTTCTAATGTTTTTTTTGGATTGTGCTGCGACTGGCTGCTAGATATGCATTTGTCCAAGTGGACAAGGGGCAGGCATGAACGGAAGGCCATCTAGGCTATTAGCTCAACTGCATCTAGGCTATTAGTTCAGCCACATTATTCTTCTCTGAAGATAACTTCAGAGGGAAGGAGACATGAAGGAATGGAGGCAGCTTTTGCAGACAAATAAAAAAAAACAAGTTGATGAAGAAACTGAACCTTGAAGAGAAGGGATGAGTTCCTAGGAGCAAGGCAGACCTTCATCAATGAGGTGGTGGTTCCTGGTCATTCACTGTAATAGTGTGATAAGCAGGTATTTCCATGCCTACAACTGACCTTTATCTGGCTGGACAAGTGTCCCATTTGCCTGTGCATGTGTGGGTTCCTCTCTTAAGAGGAAATGCTGAGACACGTGATTCTGTTTAGCCCAGAGATGAGAAGGCTGAGAAGGGATCTTATCAATGTTTATAAATATCTAAAGGGCAGGAATCAAGAGGATGGGACCAGTTTATTTTTGGTGGTGTCCAGTGATAGGATGAGGGGCAATGGACACAAACAAGAACACAGGCAGTTCCACCTCAGCATGAGGAAAAACTTCTTTCCTGTGAGAGTAATGGAGCCTGAAACAGGCTACTCAGAGAGGTTGTGGAGTCTCCTTCCCTGAAGACTTTCAAAACTCACCTGGACCTGTTCCTGTGCAACCTGCCCTAGTTGAAGCTGCTTTAGCAGGGGGTTGGACTGGATGATCTCCAGAGGTCCCTTCCAACCCCTCACATTCTGTGAGTCTGAGATTCTGTGATTTCTAACTACTTCTCTATAGCCAGTTATGGCTGGAATTTCTTCCAAGCATGTAAACTTTTGTGGTAGACTGACAGAAGAGCACAATGTACATATCAACAGGTGGATTTGACTAACCGAGATTCATATTTGAGTGGAGCATCAGTGAACACAAGGTACCAGCTCCCAGAAGAACTCAAACACATACCATTGACCATAGCAGATGATACTGTGGAAGCAGTTTTTGTAATGATGAGTCTCACACAGCTGTATTCTCCATGCAAATTTCCCATTAGGCCAGGGGAAGCAGTACTGGCACTTGTATTGTGAAGGTCTAACTGTGGGAGAACTGCATCTTTCCAAGAAAGTGCAGCACAATTACCTTTTTCAACAAAGAAAGCTGAGAGAAGGGAAAATAAAGAAAAGAATAGGCAAGACACAGAAGTCTTATTCCTTTATGCTCTGGATTCTTTGTAGTTTTCTTTGCAAAGGTTAGAGTTGTCTCAAGAAATGAGAAAGTCTCTGAATCCTTTAAACTCTAGTCCCCTTTCTTCTTAAAGTGGCCTAATTCCAGGGAGCTTAAGGTCTAATGAGGGATTTGATCCAACCTCAATCTCTCTCTCTTTCTCTCTCACAGCAGGTTTGATGACAGTCAGATTGCTCATTTGTATTTTCTTTTTTTGAGACAAAGCACTTTGGTTTGCCTGAGCTATTCCAGCTGTCATATGTGTTCTTTCCTTTGCCTGTCTGGAAGACAGCATTCCTAGAGAGGTAGCTTTACACTTTCATTATAAGAAAAGAGGTCAGAAAAATGTACTGAGTTAAGCTTTGTTTGAACATCCCTGAGGTGTGAAGATCTAATGTCTGAGGGTGACATCCAATCCAGCATGCCTGTGGTACCCCATGAGATGCTGCAGCCCTTGTCCTCATTATAGTCATAGCTCTCTTGGTAGGGCTTTACTGTGCTTCAGTAGGGCCAGCTGGTTTCCTTTTGCCCATGAGGCTTATGCATTCTTTCAGTAAAGATGTCCAGCTTAGAAGAACTCACACCTGTCTTTCTATTGAACATTCGCCTCCATAAAATTGACGTACTTGTTTACCCACGGTCATAGCAAAGCTAGCAAGGTGCTAAATGGCACAGAGATGTTCCTGGGCTCCTTTCCAGATGCTGGAGAATAGACAGAGTGTAACACATTTTTTTCCTCTTATCTTTATACTGGGTCAGTCCCCAGAGCGATGAGAAGGTTCAACCTTGCAAACAGAGATAGGCAAAACCCTTTAACAAGCACGAAGAGAGGTGGGGCAGGGTCTAGAATGAGGAGAGAAGTGGAGAGTCAAAACTGTGGATATGTTTGGTCCAAATCTGACCAAGAGTTTTAGCAAAAAAAACCCAAACCCCCAAAAACCCAGAGGGAGAAGAGAGGTAAGAATTACTGTAAATGTCAAAACATCTTGAGTTTAACTGTAATGTTTCATTTCTGAAACACTCAAATGTTTAATTTTGACATTCTTCTCACAGAAATATCTTTGTGGGTTGTTTTTTTTTGAAACAGCATTAACTATGATCTACATTTAAAAGAAAAGATTAGGCAGCAGTTTCAATAACTCAGAGAAGAAATAAAACATTGTGTTTGGGTTGACCCAGTTTGAGATTGGCCCAAGATGAAATGGTTGTGATTTACTTTGCTGAAAACCTTTACAGCGTTTTGTTTCTCTTTGGATCAAACCAATTGTTTCTTTCACTGGGATTTTCACTGTGACACTGCAAGAAACAAGAAAAGTCCTTCTTTGGTCCCTTTGACCCCTGCCTACTCTAACTTCTCATTCGAGCAGAAAGAGAAGGGCAAACTAGAGAATCCTAAAAGTGTCAGACTTGAGAGGTACCAGCTCCAATGTCCAAATCCCCTTGGCTCGCTCCCGAGATATGTATGTCCCTCATGATATAGAGGATATTAAGAAAAGACCGTATCCTCAAGACATCCTTTACTTAAGTGACACGTTGTCTCCAGTATTTTTATAGGACAGTACAAATTTTTCATAATGAGACACAGTAGGCTCCAGCTCTGTAATAGACTTGTCAAGTCTCATGTATTCAGGGTGAAATTAGCTCATTTGGTTCCTGCCTCTCATTCTCCCATTGTGGTGCTGCTAAGATGCAGATATGCAGTGCCATGACCTTCTGCTGCTCCACAAGGATGTGTCGAAATGCAGCCGAGAGGTCTGGTGCTTCCAGGAAACCAAAAAGCACACTTGGCTGCAGGAATCCTGCAAATAGCACAGCCTGTTCAGTGACTGCTGCAAAATAATCTAGGATCATGGGATCACAGAATTGTCAGAGTTGGAAGGGACCTATCATCTAGTCCAACTCCCCTGCTAAAGCAGGGTGGCCTAGAGCACATGACACAGGACTGCATCCAGGCGGGTTTTGAATGTCTCCAGAGAAAAGGACTCCACACTCTCCCTGAGCAGCCTGTTCCAGTGCTTTATTAACCTCATGTTAAAGAAGTTTTTTCTCATATTTAAATGGAACTTCCTCTGTTCCAGCTTGTGCCTGTTGCCCCTCGTCCTGTCACAGGGAACTACTGAAAAGAGTCTGGCTCCATCATCCTTGCACCCATCCTTTAGATACTTATAGGCATTAATAAAGTCTCCTCTCAGCTTTCTCTTCTCCAGGCTAAAGAGTGCCAACTCTCTCAGCCTTTCCTCATAAGAGAGGTGCTCCAAGCCCCCATTCATCTTCATTGCCCTCCACTGAACTCTCTCTAGTAGTTCCCTGTCTCCTGTTCATGTCACCTCTGCTCTCTTGCCATGTTACTCAGTCAGTGCATGCATGTCTGTGGGAATGCTGTGTGCTGATTCAGAACAGGGATGGGAAGGGAGGTCCCTTAGCCTGCGACCTTGCTTTGCTTTATCCAGTGTTAGAAAGGATCCATCACCATTCCTCTCTCCTGTGGATAGTTCTTCTAGAAGTGACTGCTCCCACCACCTCTTCTATCTGAGGCAGGACCTTCCCAGCACAATCTGGTAGGGCAGTCCCAGTTTAGGATTTACCACAAGCATTCTGAGCGGGGCTTTACAGCTCACCTCCTCTGCTGGGGTGGACTTGCTCCTGTCAACAGTAAGGGCTCAATGGCAGCTATTCTGTAAGGCCCTTGTTAACCTGGAAACTAGGACCTAATAATTTGCAGGCAGGTAGATTGCTTGGAGGAAAGGTGCGAGGCCAGTGGTGGGAAGAGAAGATTTGAAGGCTCTAAAGTGTCACCACACCAAGAAGCTGTGTGTGGCAGCATTATGGCTGAGAAACTGGCTACTCTCCTGTTGCCGAGAGACTTATTGTGACAAAATCCCACAGCTTTTAGAAGGAATAATACTAAAAGAAAAAAATATTTCCAGTATGTCACCAGCACACTGCAGAATGGCCTCAGAGTGGCATTCCTCAGCATAGTCTGTGACACCTACCATTAGTAATTCACAGCAGCAATGCTCCTGAGAGACTCAAGCCCAAGCAGGCGAGAGGTTGGGAAGGTAAGCTTGCCCTTCCTGGCTCTGCTGGGATTTGCTGTGCGTGCCTTCAGATCACTTCATCTCTAGGGGGCTGTTGAGAGACTCATCTAACAACATCACATATGCTGAGATCAAGGAAGGAGGGAGGGACCGAAAAAAGAAGAGAGGATAAAAATGGCTTTGGTTAGGGCTTGAGCCTGCTAAGTCGTGCTCTTTTTCAGCTTTCCCTCATGTGTGCTGGTAAGCAGTCCCCTGCCACCCATCCCTGCTTTCTCGCAGCTTTCTTTGGTCCTGGCACAAGTCAGTATCTTGGCATGTTGCACAGCAGCACATGTCGGCAGGCGCACTTGCCACCCCTGTGTGTGTGTGTGCTTGAAGTAACACGTGTGCAATGGTGTCTCTGCAGTGGGCACCCTTGCACCCGGTCTTGTGTGAATGCCAGTCAAAAAGCATGCCAGTTCCCGTCTAACAGCTGGCACAGCCAAATAGCTTGCCTGCCTTATTAACAGTCCACTTATCTGGAATCTGCTCACTGAGCAGAAACTGCTCCATAAATCCTCCTGCAATTTGCATTCCTCTTCGCTGTCGCTCATTACCACTGACCTCACTTCTCCTGCTAGAGCTGATCAGCCTCCCACCGTCCTGCCTGCGAGACGCCTCTCCATTACCACAACCTATTAGCAATGGCAGCAGCAGTGCCTCTGCGAATGAACGCACTACTGCTGAGTCAGGAAACGTACCCAGCTCAACTCCTCGCTCTTTGCTCCCTCCCCAGGCCCTGGGAAGGAGGCAGTGACAGTCAATGCAGCTCAATTGCTCTCCCTTGTGTGTCTCAAGGCCAGGCTTCATGTTCCCAGAGAGCTCAGCAGGGTTGTTACTGGACTTGCATTCTTGCAGGCATGGGTGGGAAATGAGGTGCATCGGCTGGAAGCATCTGAAACCAGACGTGCTTGCTAATCAGCTGTGGGGTTTCTCAATTAGCAGCTCACCCACTTGGAGCATGTGGATGCAAGTTTCTAGTTTAATACCTGACTCCTCAGTGTGTGGGAAATGTGTCTGTTCTGCTGCCTTCCTCAGGAGTAGAGGAGAAACACATACCTACGGACAAACACATTTCACCACAGTCACAGGCTGAGAGGGTGCATGAGGACATTGAAGCAGCTCAGCCTGCTTTGCTGTGTTCACCCATCTGAGATCCAAGCTGTCATCTAGGCTATGGGCTTGTGATGGGCAGGTCAGGAACGAAGCAAGCAAGGATCCATGTTAGTGCTCTCCTTCCTGCGTGCCAGGGCAGCTGAAAGTGTAGAGGTTCATGCTGCCTCCTCTTTCCTTGCAGAAATGTGGCAGCAGCAGGTGAGTTCTAGGCTTCCAGGCAGAGGAGGTAAAGGGATGGCCATGCTCCAGTTCTTTGGTCCTGCTCAATGCTGCCATGAAGGGCTGAAAAGGGGCTTATGTTGTAGTTATATACTGAACCAGTTACACTAACCCTTCCGTATTGTGCTGGGGCTCTCATAGCAAAGCATCACACAAGATGTGTCCCAGAGCCTCAAAACAGTCACGTAATGTTCCTGTTTTTCAGTTCTCTGTTGAAATCGTAAGTGGCCAGAGTGGCTGGAGGTATGCACTGACTCAATTGCCTCAGTTCAGAGCATGCTGGAGGAAATGAGCTGGCTATTTTGTTTAAATCCAGGTGTGATTCTCTAGGTTTTAGAAAGTGAAACATGATTTTTAGGCGAGTCCCTTGATCTCTGATTTCCTGTAAAGGTCCAAATGCATTGTGAGTTGTATGGAAATAGCTTATATTGCCTTTACTCTGTAAACAAGCATTCCTTCTGTAATGTAAGGAAGATTTTTATTTTAGTAGGAATGGAGGAAGGGGTGTGGGCAGAGGAAAATCCTCCTAGTATTCTCCAAGCTCTTTTCCCTTCGGCCTAGGCAAGCAAAGCCTTTCTTTGCAGGGGGAGAAACATGTTTACTTAGTATAGCAGAGGGACCAAGATGCTGCCTCATTAAAACACAACTCACGTATAGCCAGGGGTTTCATATATAGCTTTTTTTTCTATTTTAACCTTCCCTGTCTTGATGGAAACAAAAGGAGGAGAAGAGGAAAAAAAAAAAGAAAGAAAAGGAAGTAAGTGAATTGCTTAATGGAGGTGCTCTGCCTGCATATTTAATACACTGATTTTATTGAATAGAAGGTGAAAAAGTGCACCTTGTTTGTTGCTTGCCTGTCAACCCATGGCAAGAAGGCATCCTTTCCCCTGACTGGTGCCTTTTATTAGTCAATGGTTTCCAGAGTGTAATTATACCATAGATCTGAGGTGCATTATACACACAATTACAATTCCCCAGCCAAGTCTGTTATTTATTAACCGGGGAGATATTTGTTCAATTGTTTTGGAGGCCTAAGGTTTTCTTTTGTTTCTTTCTCTTTCCTTTTCTTCCCTCCCTTTTAAATTGTAACACAGATCCTTGCAAAAAGTCTGTCCTTTGTGGCTCAGTGGGAGCAAGGTGAATGGCCCATTCTCTTTTAGCCAACTAAATGCCTTGGCAAGAGGAGCTGCAGCGTGGGGCTGCATTTGCAGGGGCAGAGCAGAAAGCCCTCAGAGCTTGCATGCGAAGTTTTCTTTGCTGGCGTCTTGATTTGCTTTCACACAAGTGACCTCTGGGCTTTACAGAGCCCCTGTGGAGGGACTATTTGTGGCTAAAAGGCTGGCACAGCCTTGCCAAAATCTATTCCTTCTTGTGCATTTGTGTAGGTCAGAGCCCCATGTTTGTGACTAGGTCAGCTTTACCATGCCTGGTTACCCACCCAAAGCCTGTTTTGACTTCTTGTGCATTGAGACTGCTTGAGAGGATCCCTTATTAAAATAGAAAAGCTTGGCCTAATAGTTGAAAACTGGATTTTAGGAGTCCTTTTAGGCAAACAGCATTTCTTTCCAGATTGTATAGGCCACTCTGGATGTGCAGAAAGAATATCCTGGCTTACATTATTTTAACAACTTCCGTTCTTTATCTCACTAAGAACCCAAAGGGCAAAGGAGAATGGCAACAAAAGCATAAAGACAAGGTTACTGGTTTAGCCAAGCATTTTAGGGCCACAGAGCATAACATAATTGGCCACCAGTTGGTCAGAGCAAGGGTCCAACTCTTCTCATCCTGTCCTGTCTCTGATAGCAGCTGGTAGCAGCAGAGTAGGAAAGGAATATAAAAACCTTTTCAGTCACTCTCCCCTCAGAAATACGTTTCCTGAAATGTAGTGAGTGTAGTTAAAAATGCATCCCATCCATCTATCATCCCAGGTGCTGTCCTGCTGGGATTTTTCCATTTCCACAATATCCTCGCTTTAATAAGGTGACCAGAACAGGGCGAGAATCATTTCCTTGTTATTAATTATAACCATGACTGTTGCACGCCAGTGTGCTCAAGGGTGTAGAGCTATAATACCCAAAAACCTCCTCCTGAAGGGCATTTTATCTTCCCTCACACTCCTAACCACTGGTATGTCAGGCCTGTCCTCTCAGCTTCCTCTCAAGTTGTGCTTCAGTCCTTCTCCCCTTGACCTTGCATAACTGGCCACCATATCCCCAGCTCCTCCTGACGTGTGTTTTATCCCTTCTTCAGATTCTGCTTGTATGGGAATGTGCTTCTAATATGGCTGCAGAAGTAGAGTTAAACTGATAAGGTTTACAGGTATAATCCTTGTGCAGGGTGCATTTTTTTTTTAGCTATTAGAGGAGCTTATTTCAAGTTAGCTGATGTCACTTGGAAAGGTGTTTGCAATACCCCAGCTCTCTGCCCCTGAGCCCCCTTTTCTCATATGAGGATAACAGTGTTCACGCTGGGATTCATTCTGCTAGATTGTGTATCTGCATCCCCACTGACATAACTGCTGCAGCTTCCCCTTGCAGGCAAGATCTCAGATAGCACTTTGAGTTCTTGTTTCAGTGTGGCTAAGAGCTTCTGGTTTTGGCAGCTCGGGTGTTGGGTGTTTGGCAGATATTACTGCTACCACAGCCACCCCTTGGTGCCTGTTCTACCCTTCTGCTGAATGTATCTGCATCTGGAACCAATCAAAAGGCAGAGATGGCATATCTGCTGGTCAGCCATTTCAACTGGCAGCCCAAGATGACAACAGAAGCTGCTGGTGAAGGTGGGTCTGGGTTGCCGCTGTGTATGGCAGTGGCTAAAGCTTAGGCAGAAGAACAAGGCAAGCAGACTGACTTTGAAGCAGGCAGCCAGGAGGACGTGACTTTGGAGACCACCACAGCTGTTTGCTTATGTGCGCCTGAGTCAGATTCCCACAGCACTTTCTACTTGCAGACATCCTGGCAGTATTTTCTCCTGGAAAGGAAGGACAGCAACTAGCAAAAAAATCTTAGGAGAAACAATGCAGTCATTGTTTACACATGAGCAAGGAGCTGGCATCCAGTCCTGGTTTGCACTTTGTGAAAGTGGCTTCATCTTTACAAGCCTTTTGCACCTGTGTGGTTACAGCGAGTTAAGAACCTGACTTTTTTTTTTTTCCTAACAAAGACATGGTCCACTTGGGACTGGGTTTTACTTGTTTCTGTTTACACTGACGATATGCTTGAAAGAGAAGTAAGAGGAGACCCTGCTATTCGAAAACAGCATCTGTATTTTACTCCATTTCATTAAGTGAAACGCAATGTCCATACACTACACTGTGCACAAAGGTCTCTTTCTCACCTTGATGCATAGCAGAGCATGGTGTTGATGACAGCTCTTGCATCTATTGGTTTTCTCTGCCAGGCTAAATCTAGTTGCAAAAAATGATAGAAATAACTTTTAAAGGTCTTCGTTTCAAGTCCCAATACCTGCCCCATGGCTGAAAGATTGTAAAGATGAGATACTGGGTGAAATGTCATGTGTGCACAGCATGTATGATTTAAGATAGTGAAACTGAAAGAAATACGAGAAAAACAGGCCTGAATTTCAATAGACATCTTTAAATATCTGCTTTGTAAGAGTTTCTAAACCTTCAACTGGAGCAATTATTTAATAAATCCATTTGCCCGTGGTGCCAAATTTGAAAATTGAATTCAGTAATTATGTATCAGTCAGTGGAAATCTCCATACATAACCTTAGCTATGGAGCAAGTCTGATGCCTGTATACTAGATCTCACAAAACCTTCGGATTGGAATTAAGACCTATGACTAAAGTTAAAACTGTTAGTCAGTACATTCCACCAAACAGAAAGATCAAGGAAAAAGCTGATTAAATTAGTAAATATTTAGGTTTTAATTTTCTTTCGCCAGTCTCTGGCACTTTCTGTCTGTCACCTGCAGCAGATGCAGTTCATGTCTCAGCTGAACACACAAATAGTGCAAGTTCATTTTGGATATGTTTATTTGTTAGGCATCCATTTGTTTGCGTGAGTTATATGGCTTCCATCAATTACACTGTACGTGGTTCATTATGTGAGATCATTTTGCAGTAACATAAGAGCGTGAACTGTAGTGTGATTCCTAATAGTGGCTGGGGGATATGTTGCCGCTACTATTCAGAGAAAATAATGGGAGTGGGGAAGCCTGCACCATTATTGTTTTTGTAATTGTTGGTTTACATGATAGTAGTTCCAGTGCAGAAATTACAAAAAGTAATAAGTTATTTTAGGGCTAGAGTCTGAGTTTTACACCAGAGTCTGCACCTCTCAGGATATAATGCAGAATTCTTTCAAGAACAGGGGGACTATGGTTTTCATGGAAGACATTTTGCTTTCATTACGAAAAATGCTGCTGCTCATTTCCTTTTGGAGGCTTGCTATTAAAATGTCTCCCTGAATAGCAATTACAGGAGAGCTACAAAAGTTTATAATTTTTGATTCAATGCAACCATTTCACCAGTATTAAACATTCTTATAGAAATGCCACTACATACTGCATATACAACGATTAATTTGTCCGTGACCAAATCAGCAACAACGTTCTTAGACACATATATCTTAGGAAGAGGAAGGTGATGACTAATTAGCATTAGGAGTATGATCAAGGGTTTATATCGTGTAGCGTCTCAGATCAAAGATGATGTAGGCTTGGTGTTCTCAGCCTGGATCCCTATGGGCATGTGTCTAAGTTAGGAAGCCACATTAAAATCTGGCATAATTCTGTATGATTAGCTGGTTCTGTTCAAGGAAAAGATGGTTTAACAGGCAAGGATCTCAGAAAAGTGGAGAGACAGGCTTCAGATTCAGGATAAGAGGCAGAACTGTGTGAGGGTAGCTCAGGGCTGGAATAACAGGGGAAAAGCAAGGAAAATAGGCACAGCTGCTAATGGAGGTGCCAGCTCTGGAGCAGAGGGAGAACTATGAGGTGGGAATGAGTGGTACCAGGAGTGGGCTGGGTACAGGGACACAGAGCTGCAAAGGTGGTAGGGAGAAAGGGGGCTACAAATCAGAGGAGAGCTGAATTCATTCTAATTAATGGTACAAGTATTAAGGAGGGTGAAGTCACCTCAACACCAGCTCACTAGATGTATGGGATTAGTTTGTATAATGATGAAAGGGTAATAACCGGTATTTAATTGATATAGTTGTTAAACTAGCTGACCCTTCAGCCCAGTAGACATTCAGATAATGTTCAGAACAGCACTGAGTCTAGACAGTCCTTTATTTGGGATGGGAAGAGAGGGATAGGATGGGAGAAGGGGAGACTAGCAAGAAATATTTAATGAAAAGCAAAATATAGTTAATTACATGCTGCATTCTCATGTTTCCCCTGGTGTTTTAAATCAGATGCAGGGATCTTTGCCATCCAGCACTGTCTTTGTGCATCAGACCAGCAGTGTGTCCAGCTTGATGTCTTGCTGTGTGACAGGGCCCAATATGAGATGCCTGAGAAATTACAAGACACCCCAGAGAACACAGATTTGACTGCCTAAATCCAGACTACCTTTTGCCACTGATTGCCTAAAGACACCCACAGATAGGTGAGAAGTCCTGTAGCCACTTGAGCTGCCTCTCTGGAAGGGAAGGGCTCTCCCGTGGGTTTTTTGTCACATTCACTCAACCTGTACAGACATTTCAGCAATCCTAGGGCATCTCAGATAGTGCTACAGTTTGGTGTTTATACACTTGAATCACTCCCCAGATGTCTGCAGGATTTGTTTCTGTTCTTCTAGGTCCAGAAAAATACCTAGTCCTTCTACTCCTCTGTTGTAGTTCCTTGGATGAATTAAGGTCCTCAAGGCTTTCTGGAGTTCGGGTGGTAGGGAACAAATGTGCTGAGTGGCATGTCTTCCCAAGCCTTCTCCCGAGCTGATAGTTTTCCTTCAGCGCAGTGTCCCCTTGTGAACGGTGACTCACTGTTACAGTGCACCCACGAGGATGTCACTGCTCAGGCACTCATTTCCACCCGGCTGTGTAGTTCTGAAGGACCTGTCCATGGAGAACTCCAAGCTCTTGAGTGATTTCTTCACCTCTTAGGCAAAATCTGTTGGAGTCAGTAGGAGTATGCTTAAGAACTGATTAAAAAAGGAAGGACAAGTTCTCCTGGTTAGAGGTTTTACCTGACTTGCAAGAGAAGCTGGGATATGACATTGGGAGGGTTTTTTAATTCAGTCCTTTAGGTTTATGGCATTACCTTGATTAGCCTAGGAAGCAAACTAAGAGAGCCTTCAAAATCTGTGGAAACCAAAACTGTCAGTACCTCTGCCCTTCTTGGGACTGATATTAGAGTACTCTCTTCAAGTAGCCATTTTATCTAAAATTTGCTTATTTGTCAACTGTTGTCATTTTTCTTAGTGCTTTGCATCTTGCCCTGCAGAGTTTAGTGGTGCTACGTAGAGCAGAGTAACATCTTACTGAGCAGGCTTTTGGGAAGCAGCTGAGTGGAACTGGAAGGGCAATTGTAATGAAAATTGCTAAAAGGGGGAATGCTGAATCTCCTAAGCCATTCAGGCTCTTTCGAACATTCCACAAAACCAAAGGTAGTAGGACTGGTCTCTGTTGGAAGGGTGCCAGGTCATAGATGTTCCTTCAACAATATTCAAGTTATACATGTCAGCACGTGCCTGCAAACATTCCTCCGTGCATTTGGATGTGCACACAAACGCAAAGAAATTCACTATTAACATATTAATATAAGGAATAATAATCCTAGTGATTGTAGGACTAGATGACACATGTTATAACGGACATTATTTAGTCTTGGCTACCGTGGTTCTCTGTTGCTGGCAGTACCACTTACGAAGGCCGTGGTACTACCTGACTGGCTTCAGGGAGCAGAGGCCGTGACCCTAGCTAGTTTCTGAATAGAAGTGTTTAGGAAGACTGCCAGGAAACAGCTATTTGTTGGAGAATGCTGAGTTTTCCATCCATTGAAACCTAAATACTCTGTGGGAAGATAGCAGATGCTGTGAATTTCTAAAGGAACACTCCACTGGAAATTGTCTGTAGCATCGGCACCCATGATGTCCCAACTTTGATGTCTTCAGCAGGCAGCTGCACAGCTGGCATTGCTGGGGCAGCAGTCTGGTACTTAGACCACAAGACCACAGGGAAATGTGAAGAGATTTGTGGATGTCCCATGCTGTGCAGGGATGCTGGCCAGCTGAGAGGGAATTGTTGGCAGGAGATCAGGGAGCCAGAACCTCTGTCGTGATGGAGAATGGTAAGGGGCAGGTGGAGAGGTGTCAAATGACACTGAGTCTTTTGCACAGAGCATGTTGGGGACAGCAGATTGCCCCAAGCGGAAACTTCAACTTCTGAGACCTCTTCCAGGCTGGACATTTTATTTCCTCATCATCAGCTGTACAGAGGAAGAGGAAGGGCTGATGTATCTTGTTGGAAAGTGATTGCTACAGCATCTTTTGATTGAGCATTGCATTATATTGAATTGAGGACATTATTATTCATGAAAAGGCATCCTAGAAAGCTTCAAAGAGTGGTGGAAAAAAGCTTCAGGTTTTAATACTAATTAGAGGAGCCTGTATCCCAGGTGTGAGGTGTTTATCTGTAAAAAGCAGAAGATAGTGTAGCAAAGAAGAAATGCACACTGGAGAATAGAAGATCCAATAAATGGTTGAATGGATTAAAAAAATAAAAGGAGGAGGAGGAAGAAAGAAAACTAGCAACAAAAAGGCAGATAATAAAATAAGATGTTTGCACTGAATATGAAGGGTTTGCAAAACAGCTTGGAGTTTATTTCCAAACCTGCAAAACAAATAACTGTGAAAATAATACAGTAATGTGGAGCAATAAGAAGTTTCTTTTTTTTTCTTCTCTTCCTATTAGCAATGTTTGTGAACTCCATATTTCTCTTTCACACCAAACAGTACTTCTGTCATGACAGCTCAGAGCTGGCTTTAAGTACAACCAAAATGAGCTATTCCTGGAGCTGTTGCACTACCTTAACCAAGCACTGACCGTAGTCATGCTGTGCCTCTCTCAGGAATACTGTCTGCTTCAGCTTGCACCTACTCAACAGAGGAGGGCAGAAGTGGATGTCGTGGTGCCATCCTTCCCCTGGCAGTGCCAGGAGCTTAGCCTTGGCTCCAAGACCTTTCCTACTACATCTTCTCTTTTTGGCCCTTGTGGCTGGGCTCATCCTTCTAGTGACTTCAGATGAATTTTATTGAGGGGAGGAGAGAAGGGGCATCTGGGACCAGAGAGACCACTTTTCTGTGTGGTGCCATAGCTGCTGCTGCAATTTACCCATAGCCATGTGGCTGGTAGTGCTGTGACAGATTTTTCTATACATGTACCTTACACTTTTCCTGCTGCTTTATCCCCACTCTCTTATGACCTAAGGATTCAAGGTGTGGAAGCCTTGAGAGAATGGATGTGATTTCATAGATGACTGAGTGACAGCTGGCAAGGTTTAATTGCCCTTTGGTGTGCTCCTAGAAGGTAGTTTAAGTGAAAAGATTTTATTTTGTTGTCTCTGTGGACATGAAATGCCGGCATCTTAGCTTCTACGGTTCAGGTGATGAACAGTAACTAGTTAAGCATCAGAAACTTGACCGCTTGTGATAGCCTACCCATAGCCTCTGCTAGTGATAAGATCAAATGAGGGAGCAGAAGGGAGAACAGAGCAGGGATTTGACTCTTCCCACCATAGTGCTTTGCACTAGTCCTATCACCCATGCAGTCCTACTCTGAACATCACTTCAGAACAGAATTTAACAGAGGAGAGAAAAACAGCATTTTTTTTCAGTGTTTTTTCCTTGTGGAGCATTCCCTTAGATGACTACAGAGACATGCATTCAAACAGAACATTAAAGTTAAACGAGGCGGTACAAGGCTGTATTTAAAAATAACAGAAAAGTGTTTCGTATTCTCTTTTGATAGGAGTTGGGCAGCTATATAATCCTAGTAGGTCGTCACTGTAATGACAATCCCCAACAAGAAACACAGCCTGATAACGTGCACTAAGACAGAAGATGAGAGCTGTAATCTCAGGCATGAGGAACGGTGGGAGATAGCTGTTGCACAAAGATGCTTATTCAGAGAAGTTAGACCCCTCCATTTTCCCTTGAACTTTGCATAACTAGATGCACAGCAAAAATATCTACAGCGTAGGACAGAAATTAACATTAAAGATGTAATACCATCATAGAGTTACTGATAAACTTTCACCTTTCGTACTTAGCTAATTTCTCATCAGCTTCTCTTAAAAAAAAGAATATATCAGGACTTGGAGATAGGCAGTGAAAATGGTTTGGAGGCTTGGAAGGATTTTCAGATAAGGAGAGACTGAAAAAGATGAAGAAAGATCTTGTTCAGAGAAGAGATGAATAAGAAGGGGTAATGTTAGAAATATATAAATAATAGTATTTAAAAAGGTTGTCAGTACTGGGACAAAAGGGTATCCTTTCAAATTAAAAGGCAACACAGATCTGGAAGTGTTGAGAATAGTATTTTTTTTTGTGATACTGTATTAAACTGTGGAACTCCCTGCTGTAGGGTGTTATCCACTGAGCTCATAGGTTTTGTGGGAAAAAAAAAATAATAAAAAAAATGAAGCTATTTCTGTGGATAGCAAGAACATTCGCAGTTACATTAGAGAAAATAAAAAAATTATACTACTAGTCCTTGAGATTCAGGGCATAAATCCAACCACTAACTGCCTGGGGTTATAAAGGAAGTTACCCCATGGATATATTAGTTAGTTCCCATTTCAGGGGTTTTACATCTGTGCTTGATGCTAGCCATTGCCTGAGATAAAGCGTTATAACAGTTGGACAATTGATTGAAGGTTGGACAATTGACTATGAAGGTTGCTATGTCCTTGAAAAATGTTCCAGCTCTCTCCTGCCCTTCCTTACTGTCTCCAGCTGTGTCTCTGAACTGCCCTACCCTGGCATGAAGCAAATGGCTGACAAGACACAGCTTCTCTTTTACTCTCAGTATTTTAGTGCATGGGTAACCTAGGGGCTGGCACAGTCCTGATGTGAACATGAGATCGGCATGGCCAGAGACCAGGCTCTCCACTGCAACCCTGGCCACAACAGGCTGGTTCCAAACTGCTCTGGTGGAGACCTAGCTGACACAGTGTAGGTGTTAAAAGAGCTGCTCCACATCTTTGGCCCCAATGAGAACCTATAGCCCCTAATTGGTACCTATTTTCATCTCCCTTGCTGCAGCTTTGACATCGCTTATCCTCTCTGTGCAGCAGTGGGGTTTCTCTGGTCCATGGCAATGTGGCAGCGCTCACACTATAGCAAACAAGCAGGACATGCAGCCCAGTGAGGGAAGGCAAGGCAAAGTACCTGGCTTTCTTTCCTTTCTCCCTGCTTGCTTAAATTTGTTCTTGGTCTGATCTCCTCTATCAGCTGATTTGAGATAACCAGTGTGTCTTTTCTGCTGTTCATCTATCTGAGCCTTTCACAATTTTTTATTTTTTTTTTTGAATACTGCCTCTTATCATTTACTTCATTTCTCTTCACGTGGTACTTCAAATGGAGAAAGCTCTGTTCCTCCAAGGCACAGGAGTGCACACTGGTTGTGACCACCCTACCAACATTCACTGGCCTGTGCTGGAGAAGCTGAGCCACTGCCAGCAATTAAAGTTGTTTAGCAGTTCCCTGGTTAGAGTAATCACTTGAGGGAAGTAATTGCAACTTCTTCTCACCCAGGGAGGAAGGTGTTACATTGTTCTTGACCTCAGAAACAGTTGTGACTGGTATACTAAGAAACATCGATCTGTAACACTGAAGTCGTCATGTGAATGATGCAGCGTGTCTTTTGTAACGGGTCAGCTGCAGCTGCTCCAGGAAACGTTCTCACTTCCTGGCCCATCTCTTTACACTGATTCAGAGATTGACAAGTGCCAGCTACATTGCTGTGCAGGACATGGAATTGCCGTTCATGTGCCCTCAGATGCTGAATTGCCGAGGCTAGGAGAAGAAACAGTACATAAAGTACTCTGTTCCTTTCTAGAAGCAGGACTGCAAAAGGTAAAAGGGGAGAGAGTCTTAGGAGGTAGAAAATGGGAGATTTTATTTTCCTTACAGGCAAATTCTGTTACATCATTTTAATCACCTGCTTTCACAGCCTCATGGAAGGATTGCCTACATACACATACTCATGCAGACATCCTTACCTAGAAGGACTGATCGTACAGAGGGTTGACAGGTTACTCTGGTGAGTTAATTTATTCTTCAGATCTCTTTACTATGAAACTTATAACTTAGTTCCTAATTTATTTCTTAAATATCACAGCATGGTGCTGGTCATTGCTGGAAAGGCCTGAAGGGGGGTCCACACGTCCTTCAACTTTCACCATAATAATCTCCACATCAGATTCTGCTTTGGTCCTCTTTCTATAGAACATTTGGGGTGGGGTGTGGCAGAGAAGTAGGGGGAAGTTTTCCAGTTTACAAACCGTGCATTAATTTCCTGATTCCTCTCTCAGTTCAGCCTGGTCTCTTGGTTTTGAATAGTCACTTGTGCATTCTGTTCGTCTCCTTCTTGCTGAAGCCTTCCTGACCTTGAATGTAACCCAACATGTTACACCCTCACTCAGATAAACACTTAAGCCTAGGCTGAATAGCTGAGCAATTGGGCCTCAGATTCGGCAAACCGAGATTGACACTTGGACTTTCCCACAACTTTTACCCTGCATAACCAACAGCAGCCAGACTGGACTTGCCTCAGTCTTCACCAGCAAGTGTTCTAGCCACACTAACCAAGTTGCATAAGGCAAAGGTAAGGGCTAGGAGAAGGAAGATCTGCCCACTGTAAGTGAAGATCAGGTTCGAGAACATCTAAAGAACGTGAAGGTGCACAAGGCCGTGGGACCAGGCAAGATCCATCTGCAGGCCCCGAGGGAACTGGTAGATGAAGTTGCTAAGCTGCTTTTTATCATATTTGAAAAGTCATGGCAGTGCTGAAATTTCCACTGACTGGAAAAGGGGAAACATAACCCCCATTTTAGAAAAGGGAAAAAAAGAGCACATGGGAAACTGCAGGCCAGTCAGTCTCACCTCTGTGTCTGGCAAGATAATGAAGGCACTGCTAAGGCACATGGAAAATGAGGAGGTGAGTGGCGGCATCTAGCATGGCTTCAAAAATGGCAAATTGTACCTGGCCGATTTGGTGGCTTTCCACAATGTAGTTTCAGTATTGTTGGATAAGGGAAGAGCAACTTACATTATCTATCTGGACTTGTACAAAGTGTTTGACACAGTTCCTCATGATATTCTGATTTCTAAGTCAGAAAGATATGGACTTGATGGATGGACCACTCAGTGGATAAAAAATTGATTGGATGTTCTCACTCAAAGAGTTGCGATCAACAACAACTTTGACAGGCTTGAGAAGTGGGCCTGTGCCAACTTCGTGAAGTTCAACAAGGCCAAGTGCCAGGTCCTGCACCTGGATCAGGCAATCCCAAGCACAAATATAGTCTGGGCAGAGTATGGATTGAGAGCAGTCCTAAGGAGGAAGACTTGGTGGTGCTGGTTGATGAAAAGCTCAACACGAGCCAACAGTGTATGAGTACAGCTCAGAAAGTCAATCATATCCATGGCTGCATCTAAAGAAGTGTGGCCAGGAGGTCGAGATAGATGATTCTCTCCTTCTACTTTGCTCTGGGAAGATCCCACGTGAAGTACTATGCCCAGCTCTGAAACTCCCAACACAAGAAGGACGGATGGAATGGGTCCAGAGGAGGGCCACGAAGATGGTTGGAGAGCTGAAGCACCTCTCCTACAAGGACAGACTGAGACAGTTGAGGTTGTTCAGCCTGGTGAAGAAAAGGCTTCAGGGAGGCCTTATTGTGACCTTCCAGTACCTGAAGTGGGCCTACAAGAAAGCTGGGGAGGGACTTTTTTTGCAAGTGGTTATAGTGATAGAACAAGGTGTAATGACTTCAGACTGAAAGAGTATAGATTTAGATTAAAAATTAAGAAGAAGTTCTTTAGTATGAAGATGGTGAGACACTGGAACGGGTTGCCCAGGGAAGCTGTGGATGCCTCATTGCTGGAAGTGTTCAAAGCCAAGTTGATAATGGAGCAACCTGGTCTAGTGAGAGGTGTCCTTTCCCACAGCAGGGGGATTGGAACTAGATGATTTTTAAGGTTCCCTCCAATTCAAACCATTCTGTGATTCTATGACCCAATATTGTATGTCTGTGTGGGCAGCTGGACACCTTCCACCATGCCTGACTATATCCTCACAGAAAGAGGCCAGGGAAGCCCCTGTTTTCCTGACTTTTCCTGTGTCCTCAGTCAAACTACTGTTGGAACACCTTGCAAATGTTACCATGTCCTTCCTGCTTCTT
The DNA here is from genome assembly GCA_013396935.1 of Baryphthengus martii. Classification (NCBI taxonomy): domain Eukaryota; kingdom Metazoa; phylum Chordata; class Aves; order Coraciiformes; family Momotidae; genus Baryphthengus; species Baryphthengus martii. The sequence goes on from VWZK01004986.1 coordinate 551,989, forward strand.
CTGAAGTAGTTAATGGGCATTATTGCTCTCTCTTATAATTAAGGAAATCAAGGTTTAGAACAAAGTTGACTAATGGTGCCCAAGTCATTCATAAAAAATGTGCCAGGGCTGAAAATAAATCCTAGCTCTCCAGCTTCTCTGCATAATGTTTTGACTGCAAAACAGGGTTAACCTTAGAATTTCTCTTTGCCTGCCTAGATACATGAATTTAAATTCCCTGTTTACTTCTTTACACTCTATTTCACAGAATCACAGTATATCTTTGGTTGGAAGAGACCTTCAAGATCATCCAGTCCAACCCTTGACCCAACACTGCAAGCTTGCCAGTAAATCATGTCCCTAAGCACCAGGTCCACACGCCATTTAAATACCTCCAGGGATGGTGACTCCACCACTGCCCTGGGCAGACTATTCCAATGTTTGATAACTCTTTCAGTGAAGAAATGTTTCCTAATAGCCAGCTTAAACCTCCCCTGGCTCAGCTTGCATCTATTTCCTCTTGTCGTGTCACATGCCACCAGGGAAAAGAGGCTGTCCCCCTCCTCGCTCCAATCCCCTTTCAGGTAGTTGTAGAGAGCGATAAGGTCTCCCCTCAGCCTCCTCTTCTCCAGACTAAACAACCCCAGATCCCTCAGCTGCTCCTCACTGGACTTTTTCTCTAGGCCCTTCGCGAGCCTCCTTGCCCTTCTCTGGACCTGCTCCAGCACTTCTATGTCCTTCATATCACAGTTTTCTGCTGGCATCACTGTATATTGGAAGGTGTTGCTCAGATGACATCCCTTTGAATCGAATGAACTATTGCACTCTTCCACTTCAGCTCTTTCAGAGTTTTCTTAGATTTGATTTTGGTTTTAAAGTCCATGAACAGAGCTGGGGCTGTTTTCCTAAGATGTGATCCTTTCTGAAGATAGTGTTTGTCTGGGGGTCAGGCTTATGTGATAAGTTAGAATGAGCCTGAGCTCTTCAGTTTGGTTCCAGTTTTGATGGCTCCCGCATAAGAAAGGTGTCTGGATGATAGGGCTTTTATTCATTACACTGCAAATGCAGAAGCATGATGTGATGCGATGTTCTGAATGAGAAGTTTCTCACTGTATCAAGCTGCTCATAATCTCAGTTCTGTCCCTATAATTACCAGAATAACCTAGTACTGAGCTCTAGCCATCTTCCTGTTCCACCCTTCACCTTCCTTATACTACAGAAGAATGGAGTTCATCTCAGTAGGAAGAAGGAAGCCTGAACACAGTGCAAAGGAGCAAGCTCCCAATTAGGGCAGAAAAAATTAGCTTTGGCAGAGTGCCCTTGCTTGGCACTGGTCAAAACAAGCATGTGGAAAAGGGAAGTGAATGAGGAATGCTCTATCTGGGAGGATCAGTACATGGTGTGGAGTCCTGCAAGATGGTCTTTTAGACATGAATTCGCTGCTGTTTGATGTGCCCTGTGCAAATCTGAGTGCTTCCACGCTTCTGAACTTTCCTCTGGACAGTGTTTACCAGGAGGGCAGTGCAGGGAGCATCCTCTTTTCCCATTTTTCTTTCCCCTCCCTTTTTCTTGCTCTCTATTTTACACTCAGCCAAGCAGAATCTGCAGTGGTTGGCAAATACAGCTGCTGCTTTGTTTTATTCCTCCCTGCCCATGTTTGACAGTTGTCTGTGCTCAGCCAGTAGATGTTTTATGCTGTGGGTTTTCATTGACTGACCTGTAGCCTCAGTTTATGCATTTTTTTTTGGTCTGGGAGCTACCTGCAAACTCTTTGCTCTGAGTAGTCAATATTCATGATTCGATATTCGGGTGGCATCATTGGTCAATGAGGTGACAGAGCCGTGCCTCTATTCCTTGATTAGATAGCTGAACCTTTGTTAATTACTTCTGCCAGAAATGAAGTCTGTTGTGTGATTAAGTGGTTCTAAGCTACAGGCCTGAGATTTACTCCCTGTGAACTCTTGTTCCAATGGGACTTTGCACGTGTGAGGGCTCTCTAAAGCAAGTATAAACAGAGCATAAAAATGACCGGAGTCATATGCTATTTCTAAGTTATTAAAAATGGTTGACCTGCATGTCTTTGCTATACATTTGGCTCTAGTAATGAGAGCCTGCCTTTGCAGAACACAAGCCCTTATTTGGGACATGTCCTCCCAGGATGTCTGCAGTACCAAAGCCACATTGCACCACAGCATGGAATAAACTGGCTAAAATCCCTGTACCAACACAACAGCAGCACATAATCTTGCACTGACAATCAGATGGAGTGAGCTGGGAAGAAAACAATGTCTCTCAACTCTGAGACCATGTGCCCTGCTGCATTAGCCCCTGTTTTATTTTTGGTCTGGATTGGAAGTGAACAAAAAAAGTACCTGTCTGTTAAATTAGCAAGAGTAGAAGTTATGGAGTCTGAGGTGGCTTTTAAGGTGTTTTTTTTTATGCCGACTTAATGCCCATAGGGGAGGACAGGTGGTATCTGATACCATATGTAGTCCTTTCAAGCAAAGTTAAACCACTAAAAAATCCTGTACAAATTCTCAATCAGCTGAATGGATGAATACTGAGTTGGTTCTTTGTGTCATGTAGGCACAGCATTTTTGACCCATTGGCAAAATAATGGATGCTCTGTGCTCAGAACCCCAGTATTATACCAGAGGAGTATCTGAACACTGAACTATTTGGGTGAGATATGAGTCATTCCAATTGCATCCACTTTCTTTAGTACGTGAGAAAGCATATACCTGTATGCAGTTCCTCCCAACCACAAAAACCCCAAGTCCAAGTGTTACACTTGATCTGATGGAATACGAAGCAATGATTTCAGCATTTGTTCCAGGTTTTGTGAATTTCAGTAACTGTCACCCCAGTGGACCAGAATAAACCTCTGGCAACAAGACACTTCCACCCAGCATGTGGAAAACTTGGGCGACGAGTGTTTTATAAATTCCTTGGAGACGCAGACAGAAAGAGAACTCGTTTTTATTTAGCCCCCCTGCTCAACCTTTTTACTGCTTGAACGGAAAAAGGCCAGAGTTAAGATTCAGAGCAACCGCACATACAAGAACTGGCTTAATTTGAATGTCCTGTTGAATACAATGTGGTCTTAAAATGATGCATGATGGAAATTCCTCGCAGACTTGCACAGTACATTAGCATTAGTCATTGCAGTAGGACTGGGTGGAGCATGTTAGAAGCCCTCATTGTGATGGATACGTGTCATGCATTAGAATGAGATTCATAACAATGAACCAAGTGAAAAACACAGGAATTAAAGTTTCTGTAGTGGACCCCATGAAACACATCAGAATTTGAGTCACTGTGAGTCATGAAAGGTACAAGGACCTGAACGTAATTCATCCTTGCACAGGCACTTTGAAAAGGATGAATGACTTGGCTGGCTGTTATATCACGTGCAGCACTGTGGATAGACTCATGGATGAAGTAAATGATGAGTCAGGATTCCTTAGTTCTTCTGCCAGCTCTGTTGCTGACTCATTTTATACCCTTGAGGGATAAACTTCCCTGTCTCTTCCCCTTCATGCACATAACACTGTAGTTATCCTTCTTCATAAAGTACTGAGACCTGTTTCTGCCACGACTCTCGCGTATGACTAATATTATGCATTGGAAATAGTCCCAGTGCCTTTATGAATGAATCTTTGGAGGGTGGAAGCTGTAGAATATGCAGATGAAAGGTGCCAAATATAGTCACATCCCATCAGATTTGTGCGATTTTTATTTTTGCTATTTGATGATGTTTCTCATTTTTAGCAATTGTTTCTTCTTTTGAAAAGTCCATATGAGACTGACTAGATACTAAGAACCCTTTCCGTTCTGCTGGACTCTAGCTTGGGTCCTAAAGATGAATGCTCTGTTTCATGACTTTATCCACCTATCTACAATATGTTCCTGAGCTAGTTAAAATTAAACTTAGCTATCAAAATGCTAAACTTGATAGCTCATTTATCTTTCTGTCTCCCAACTCTACATTACAATACAGCAGTGATTGATCTTGCGTCTTCAAGGTACCATATAGTATAAAAACTAAGAGAAGATTAATTAAAAGCCGTCGCATCCAGACAGGTTTTTAAATAAGTTTTAGATTTAGACAATATATCAGCTGAAGCAGAAAGATTCTGCGACTGTAAGCCTGTAACTCTAAGTGAGGTTTGCGTTCCTTCGGGACATAGAAAACCCCATCACACCACAGACTAATATCAAAGTCTGCTTTGGCCAGGCAGGCCCATGGCAGGTGGCAGGATGCTGTCACATTCATGGATTCTCTCTCCATTAGTGTTGAAAATGATGTCCTTGAGGACTTCTGCTAGCTCAGGGGAGAATGTCAGGCTTGTGGCTGGACACTGAGTTGGAGACAGTTCCGAAGCAACTTTTTTAAGTAGCCCCCAGCTCCTGCAGTCATGGAGCAACTTGTCTGGCCAGCATTTAGAAACTGTGCAGATGATTAATCCCTGAGTGATTAGACTGAAACAGAACATCCTGATACGGCACAGATATTTAACCTTCCCATCATCGCTGGACTTTTCTGAAAAAGTTTTCAGACAAAGGCCCACATTTTCAGCTGGAGTGTCTGCTTTCGTACTGATGGCTTACTTTGTCACCAAAGCTAGACCTTTTGGAAGATCTAGGTATTTGATGTTCAGGCACAATCAAGTACTTACACATCTAAATTACTTAAATTGAGCCCAAATTCAGTGACAGCTGTATCACTGAGCTGTCAATGTTTGAGCGTGGAATCTGCGAACAACACTAAACAATCTAGGTTTGTGGTATTTTTGGCTAAAGACAGACACATGATTACTGGTCAGTATGAGATTTCTGGCACCACTGCTTATCCGAGTAGTTCACCTATGCAAGGTCCTCAGAAGCCCTCAGCGCTTGCAGTTTTTGTGTGTGCATTGAGGTTTGGGAGCATTCAGAAACCTGGCTGCCTCCTTCCGTGGCCTACTAGGATCTGAGTCTTTTGGGAAGACTCTTACTGGGCCACTCACTGGATACTGGACTCCTGAATACCTGCCCTTTAGGCCATTGGGTGTTTAATGAGTCCAAATGATGTAAACTTGTCTCTTGCTCACTTTTAACCTGAGACAGAAAACTTGTCTTGAGAAAGACAAAATGGTGCAGTTCTTACATTTTCATGAGTTTGCTTAAAGGGTGATATTTAATTCTCCTGACAGCTGAAATATACTAGTGAGATGTGGGACGACGGCCATGAGTGTTCAAGAACTCCCCATTTTGTTTGTATAGTGGCAAAATGCCTTGATTGCATACGGCTGATTCAGGAATTTTGCCTTAGGGGAGGGCAAGGGATGAGAACAAAAATTAATACAAGGTGACAGCAGCAATTCCACTAATACAGGAGGTCAGCAAAAATCCCCATGGCATCAGTTTGGCCCAGCTCTGTCCTCTGTTATACATTGATGTAACTCTTGGCAGAATAGGGCTCTTTATCTCTAACTTACAGCATTCCATTCATTATCCAGTGTTAAAAAAAATTATATATATCTTTTCTCTCTTTCTCTCTTTCTCTCTCTTTGTTTTTGTTCCACTTCAGTTAATTTCAATGAGTAGACAGTTTCCGTGATGTTTGGTCTACTCCCTGACACAAGTAATTAACTATTTGTATGAAATGAGAGAACTCTTTTGAATTTTCACTAGTTCCATATTCATATTTTTAAATGTTAGTTGTCCAGGATACATCATGCTCTGTTGTTTGGGGTTTTTTGTGTTGTTTTTATTTCCTGTGTTTTGTAAATGGGATATGTTTTACTTTCAGTGCTGAAAAGCAATTTGACTCAGAACGGATACCAAAAAGACATCTCCTTTCACTCTTTGAGGACTTGATTGTGTGGGTTTTTTATCAATCCCAAATTCATTTTATTTCCCTTAACTGAGCTGACCGTACCATGTACTTCCCTCTTGAAGAAAAATCTGCTGCTAGGAAGATGGCAGTCAAAGAACTAATAGCTAGGGATATGGCAGACTTCTCATGTGTCATATCAAGCTCTTGCATGTATCAGATGTGCATACATTTTAATTCAGATGTTTCCCAGTTCATGCTCCCCTTAGGAAAGAGAAAAGCAGAGAGACTAGTGAGAAAGAGGAAACAGCTATTGAAAAAAAAAAAGAAGTGGTGAAAAGGCAGTTGGGAATAAGGTAGAGTGAAAAACAAATAGAGTGAATGTGAAATACAGGACAGAAATGGGGAGAGGGAAAATTAAAAAAGGGAAAACAGACAATGCGTCTGCAGAACATGGGCAATACATCTGCAGAAAGTTAGGGGCTTATGGCACACTAACATAAGTAAACCAGGGAAGTTTGTGTACATCCTCCAACATATTTTTGGGAAATATTCACAAGACATCTACATGCTAATAACAATAAAAGAAAATATGGGGATTTTCAATGTCATTGTAATGTCATGCACACATACAACACATACACATAGAGAAAAGTTGAGAGTCAGAGATGGAGGGATGAACAGTGATGGCACAGCACTTTGCCTGCTCTGCTATGTCCACTTCTGATCACAGGCAGTAAATTTTAGTTTGAAAACAACTGATTATTCTTGGCTTTAGTTAAAACTTTTCCATACTGTCTTATTTGGTTGTGGCTGAAAGCAAGGAGAAAAATTGAAAAGGTGAAGAGGCCAAAGACATTTTCTACTCTCAAACTGCCAAAGTTTTCTAAAATGATTTCAGGTGGAGCAGTCAGTTTTAGACAAAAGTTTTAGTCTTGTTTAATTTGAGAAATTCATTGTGGTTCTAAAATCAGTTTAATTTGGTCTTATGTCACTCCTGGCATGTTTGATGACATGCTGTTCAGTTCAAGCTGGAACAGCGCTCTGCAAAATCTGAATTTACTTATAAACTTCCTCAGGGTGCTTACATTTTGCAACAGGTGCATCTAATAGCCTCGATGGATTGTACCAACATCTCCTGCTCCTAAGTGGGAACATAGGAGAAGCATCACCAGCAAGGGAAGAAACTAAGCAATGAAGAAAACCACCATGTGGCTGTCGGACAGGCCACAGAAACTCATATACTTCCAGATTTAGCCTGGTTACAAATTGCTATCAGTCTGCTGTAAGTTTAGAATCAGATCTGGGTCAAAGTTAGGGTGCAGTGGTGATGCAAACATTTTTTGGGGTAGAATGACAAAGTTTTTAGTGTGCAGTGTTGCCTTAAACCTTGGCTTCTTGTAGGAGACATCCAACAAAGGTGCTGTTGAGCAGGTATTACAGTGAGGCGGAAGTTACCTTTGGAAATTCACTTTCACTGCTCCCTTCCATTCAATTGGACTCAAAGACCAGCATGTCTGCCTCTGGACATCTGGGAAATGGAACTGACATGTGTGTTTCTCTTTCCTGATCAGGAAAAAAAATCCACAACAAACCCACACCTCTCCACCCAGCATGCAAAGAAGGCAGGAATGACAGTGTGTGAGAATGACTGCCAGAAAAAAAGCTATAGTCACAGGAAATTACCTTAATAGAGTGAAAATTAAGAAATGACCGACAACGCAGTCTGTCTCCAGGATACGAGCCGTATTTTCACGCCTTGCCAATTATTCTGTTTGCATCCATTTTGGTTTATTTTTATTAAGTTTCATGTTTCTTTTTTTTTTTTTTTTTTTTTATTTTTTTTTTTTTTTTTTTTTTTTTTTTTTTTTATTAAGAGATGGTATAATGAAGACAAAAAAGGATGAACTCTCAGAAAACATTTAATTTTTGTTTTAGTAAGGAATTAGTTACTCCTTATTCCATGAACAGGAAAGGAATGAACCAATTGGATTTTTCCATCTTTTTCATGTTGTTTTCTGCCCGTAGAAAGGTTGGGAACTCTATTTAAGTGGATTATTTTGCCACAGAAAGGGAAGTGGGAAATGATTTAGAGAGAGAGGGTTAATTTCTTTCACAAATATCTAAATGTGTGCATACATATATTTGCTGTGTGCTATTTGAGAAATGCACTTATTTAGCTTTACAAGGTCACCTTAACCTTAAGAATTAATGGAACAGACCATTAGCTATGAGACAATATAGAAGCAAAGTCCCTAACAAATTGTTCACAGATAATGCAAGCCTATTCCCCGCTGGCCTACCAGAGCTCCATTTATAGCTCAGAAAGAAAGGTAGGAAGGACTTGTCTCTCTTAGTCATGAGTATCTACAGCACAGGTGTCTATGTCCTAGATACACCCCTGCTAGACGTCTGTATGCCATTATTGTTAATGGATACTGAGGAGAGTGCTTCAGCAGATAAAACATAGGTGTTTATTTTAGGATGCAATGAACTGTACACTAAACAGCATTAGTTATATTGATTAGAGCTTTACTGACTTACAAGGAAAGCCTAGGATGACTTCTGCTGATGTAAATTTCTACAGCGCATGTCCTTGTATTTGCTTGGGCAAATCCCACTGTCCATATGATAATTAATCCTTCACTTAGACCAAAATGGTTGTCGAAGTACAAGCTGTGGTGATTTCTCTGATGGTTCACTCATTAGTTACCAGATTGTGACCCATTTTCTGTCGTACTCACTCTTCACTGATACTAGACCACTACTTGATCTGAAGTGAAACACTCCTCTCAGGATAAGAGGTGTCACTTCTTTCAGAAGCAGAAAAGGTCTCCATGACAAAAGTGAGCAGTGGATTACATCCCTCAAGAACTTTTCCCATGTTGTACATGATCTGTTGAGCAAGGAGCATAGATCTGACACATCAACAGCCCAAACATTTCCCCCAGGTGATAACTATCTAAAACAACTGCTGTATTTCAAAGTCCTTCATCTGCTGAACCACAGCAGCTAAGATTTGTAGAGTTTGATCTCCTGAATTTGCAGATTTCCTGATTTCCAGGTTTAATAGGAAGAGAGTTGCATTTGTTAATGTATTTATCACTCTCCAAAATCATAGGCAAGAGTAACTACGCAAGAAAAAAAGAAGAATGATTTCAATAATACAAGGGAAAAGTAACATCAGACACATAGTGGAGATTAACTATTAAAGCCAAAGAAAGGCACCACCCCCAATCCATGTATGTGCTGGAGACAGAGAAAAGCGTGGCTTTCAAAGGAAGCTGCCAATGTCATCTCCCTCCTTTGGAAAGCTTTTCTCCTCATCAGAGGAGGAGGTTTTCCCTGGGGCTATCGACTAGCTAGCCAGTACATTTTCCTTTGCTCTGTGGCATGGTAAAGCTTGGTGCAGTGACTCTCCATCCTCTGTCGTTCTGCAAGGGACAGCCATGCTTTTCAAAATCATAAACAACCAAACATTTTCACCAGAAATTTGACCTCTTATATCAAGATCAACCCTAGCAAAAGCCACCATGCTTCATAGGTATCTTGCATCAACTGTTAAAGACAAGCTGTGGATGATCTGTAGGTCACAAGTATGAAAACATATGAATTTGAGCATACTCTTTAGAATATCTGGCCACAGGAACTGCTGAGATCATTGCCACTCACACCTAGAAGGCTGTTCAGTGACACAAGTGACAGTGATTGTATTCCCAGTGATGAAGGTTGGAAACTCAATAGGAGAGGTACTTAGAGGTACTTGATTTTATTATTTTTTTTTAGTATAATACTTTTCCATTTGTAAAGGCTGATTTTATGAAAGCTTCAGGGTCTGTAGAAATGTGCCCCATTTGATGAAATTTCACTCAGAAAACATATCAACACTTTCAGTAGGTTGAAATGTTTCATTTAAGCTTTTTTATAACTTCTTGCTTGGATTCCTATTTTCTCTTTGAAACCACAGTATAATGTAACCTTGAAGTTAAGATACAGACAAAACATTCTGATTGACCTAAAATGAAAGATTTTTTTACTGAGATTTCTGTATTTTGTTCTTTTTTTATTTTTATTTTTTAACAGAAGCATATTTGAAATTGCAGAACTTCCTCTGACATAGAGATTCCAAATTTTGTTCAGGTCTATTAAATCACTAGATTAGACAAAATACACAGCTCAGATTTGTTATACTCCCACCTTACATGAAAAAGCTGCCATCCCATAATGATAGAGATTCACAATTGCCTTGTAAAATTGGAAAAGATCATGGGAGCTGCAAGCATGTATAGAGTAAATTCTGTGTTATTTCCCACTAGGTATGGTGTTTGGAAATCTCCCTTTGAGGTAGTGTAATTGACTTGTGCATCTGCTGTTCCTTGGAGACTCAGAGATTCTAAATATAATTTTTTAATAGCATGTCTCTAGGACCCTATCTCCCTCTGTTATTTCTCCTACTCTTTTTTTTTTTTTTTTTTTTTTTCTGGTTGATTATGGATATTGTGTTCCAGGTGCTAACGGAATATAAGCTGGTTTCCTTACTGAGCTACAATTCAAAAGATCTTGTGTCATTTTCCCCTGGCTTATAATAACATCTAATAATCTGAGGCTAGGCATTTTAAGAGAAAAATTCTCCTCCTTTAATTTTCTCTCAAGAATATTTATAATTGTTCTTAAAACTTCTTGATGTCCTAAACCTCCAGGCTTTTGGAGAAGCTCTTCAGATGACTGCTTACTTTGCTTTCCACATTGTCACAAACTTTTCTCCAGGACAGTTCCCCTGCTACCACTATGCTTCACTTCTGTTCAGTGAAGATTTCTCCATAAGGCTTAGATGTGGTTATCTGATAGTTCCCGATCCATGGTCTCAGTTGAATGGAATGACCTTGAGGCTAGGTGAGGGTATGTGCAGAGGAAGAGACAGGCTGATGAAGCACAAATGGAGTGGAGAACATGCTTGCTGCACTGGAACAGAAACAGAGAAAGAGGCAAAGAATGGAATAGCAAGAGAGTCAATCTGAAGAAAAGAAAAAGGATGGACATAGTTGGAAGCACAGAGGAAGCATAAGGGTCATTCACAGAGGAAAGTGAGATGAAAACCTGTAGCAGAAAAATCAGCAAATGAGGACAGCGCTCTGTCACAAGTCTGAAACGTCTGCTGTGTTTTTCAAGAGATGTGTGAAGCAACACAGATTTCTCAGTCCATGCACCTCTCAGAGCAGGCTGCGGGGACATAATAGAAAAGCATACATAGCATAGAGCCTCTCTTGCAGCAGAGACTCCAGACCTTCCCCTTCCTTCTACCTTGCTCTGTATTTGCTAGAATGACTATCTCTTGTTCCACTTCATCTGAGCTACGGTTTGCTGCATGGCTGCAAGGGTCACAAGTGGCTGAGTCTAGGGAACTAATATCCCGTGAACACTTACCTGCAGATGCTCTACCTGTCTATCCAGGCTCTACCTTTCTGTCCATGCTTCTGCAAGGCATTCACCTGGGCCATGGCACAGGAAGTTGCTCACCTTAGCAACTTGCTTACCTTTGAAAACGTGGACTTTGTATGGTGTGGTATGTGCTTCAACAGACTCAGCCCAGGACTGATGGCTTTGTTTTGTCTTAACAAATATATTAGTACCTGGTGCATTCAGTGGTGAATCCCACTATGAAGATCTGTGAACCCAAAGACCATCCTGTGAAAAAAAAATAGTGGTTGACCTTCATGCCGTGACAAGCATTGCTGCCAGAATCCCATCAGAGAAGGTTAAAAATACTTGTGCTATACTAAGGAAAGTGCTCAGAGCAGCAAGTGAAGCTCAGATGAATTACAGTGGGATTTCTTGTGTGCACAGAGACACTAAGAGTAACTAGGCTGATCTTACTGGGAGTTTTCGGAAAGACTGACTACTGAGAGACATTCTCAAAAGATGAGCCGTCCTTCAGGGAGGGACAACTCCTGTTTGCCTGAGAAACTGATTTCTGGCATTGAAGTAGCACAATTAATAAGATCTTAGTCCGGGAAACAGAATGGAAGTTTGGGAAAGGCTTGTACAGCATTTGTCCCAATGTTCATTTATTTAATACACAGAAGGAGCAACACTGGGTAGAAGAAAGAATATAGAAATAGGTGGATATATAGCAAGGAATAAAATGAAAAGGCAAAGAAAATGAGAGTACAGATGTTGACTGGAACAGTCAGAACTGGTGATACAGACTGGGCAATGTTTGTACACAATTTAGCTAGAAAAATGGGCAATATTAGACTGAAACAACCAAAGTGCATTAACATTAGTCCAAGGAACATGAACAAGCAAAATACCTGTTAGTTATTAATGAGTTATTATAGAAAGATATCAGAGTAACAGTCATGACTGGAACATAGGTATCGAAGGGTATGTGGTTTTCAGGAACAACAGAAACAGAGATAAAATTAGCTGGGGTTATGCATATTAAGGGTGTGCTGGGCAAATAAGTAGTAGCAAAGCTAAAAGAGAATTGGCTTGGCTTAAAAATTGCTTTGGGGAGAAACTGGAAAAATGTTACCCTTGAGTGTCTCTTCTAGTCCACGGGATCATAAAGCTCTTCAGCATGTATGAGAGAGAGACACAAATGTATCTAGGACTTGAGTCAGTTTAGAAGACTGCATTTTCTGAAATGTAGATTGTAAAATAAGTGCTATTAATAAAAGTAGGGCCTGGTTATTCTTGAATGTGATAGCTAAAAGACTTCATCACCAAATAATCACTGAGCTTCATCAAAAGTGCTGCCATTGTAGCCTTGATTTCAGTTAGCTGAGAGAATTTTGCAGGAGGGCTTTATGTGGGACCTAACAATAGATTGATCATGAGTTGGATAGCAACATGGTAAATAACAGGCAATTTGATTTTGTCAGGAACAAATTGTATAAAGCCAACCTGATTTCCTACTCTGACAGGTAACAAGCCTTGTAGATAACGACAAAGCACCTTAACTTGTTAGGTTTTGACACTGCACTATGTGAGACTTCCATTAGCAAGCTAGAGCAATGCAGCCTGGATAAAATTACTATGATATGGATTCAAAACTGTTTGGGAAACTGTACTTGTAGAACAGTTATCAGAGATTCACTGGGTGACTAGAAGGATGCATCGAATTGGGTGCTATGGTCACTGATAACTTAGGTCATGGCATAATTCATGCCCTTAATAAATGATAGAAACCTTGTTGCAAAACACATATGTGGTGCAGGAGACAGGATTTAAATTCAAAATTATCTAGATGGATTGGAGAAATAATCTGCAAAAAATGGGATGCAAATCAATGAAGATGAGTACAGGGTGCTGAGGAGCAATCAATAGTACCAGCACAAAATGAGAGTAGCTGTGTATAGTTCTGCTGAGGATATAGAGGGTTAGAGTGGATCACAAACTGCTTGTGAGTCAATAATATTAAATCACCTGTTGCAAAGAAAGCAAACATCATGCTGGGGTGTATAAATAGGAGCGTAATGTGTAAGATATGTGAACTAATACATTTTCAATTTAGCCTCAACTGCATTAAGTTTTGGACGCTACAGTTTAAGAAAGACGCAGATTTCCCAGACTTAGTTCAGAAAACAAAAGCAGGAATGCTCAGAGATGCAGAAATCACAACTAGCAAGGAAAGACTGAATGAGCTGGGAGCTGCTTAGCCTGGGAAGAGAAGATTGAAAGGGTTTATGAGGAGAGAGGAAGCTGCCATGAAGACAATAACCTTTTCTTTGCATCTGTGGTGGAGAGGACAAGCAATAATGGTCTTAAATTGCAAGAGAAGAGATTCAGATGAGACATTGGGGAACACTTTTTGAGGGCAGGGAGAGTAATACAAGGAACAGATTGCTTGGGGAGGTTATGGAGTATCTGCCAGTGGAGGTTTAAAAGAGAAGGTTAAACACATGCCTGTCAGGAGTGATGGAGGTCTGGACAGCTGATCATTGCTTGGGGCAGAGATGGACTACATAAGCTCTCAAGGACCCTTCAAGTCCTACAGCTATATGGCTCAGTTCAAACGGTGTGGTCAGAGAAATAAAAATGAATCATAACTGAGAGTTTCCTTTTATTTCCAAAGGGTAAACTGTGCAAGCAAAGAAATCTGTAAGTCAGATGGACTTGGAAACTCAGAGACTTTGAAGGAGGAGTGGGGAAATACATTTAAGTGGATTGTGCAAAATTATTTGGAATTTATATCCCAGGAAAAGGGAGATAACTTGGAGGATATGAATGACCAGCTTCTTTAAAAAGCTTAACTTTAAAAATGTCTCAGCCACAAGCAGAGAGTCTAGAGGGAACAGAGGAGGGCAGAAGCAGCGCGTTGTCTACAGTATTAACAAATTTCTCAATGCTGCCATCCCTGAATATGAAGATCAAAGGAGACATTTGTGGTGGCAATGCAGAGTGGATTTGAGGTGAGTGAAAACAAGATTTGTTGGGAAGCTGCAAAGGAGTTGTGAGTTTCAGAGGACTGTAGTTAGAGAAAGGAGTTTTCCTGTCTCCCTGCACCACTCAATACCCTTGCAATCACTGTCATCTCAAAATGCAGATCTGCCGCTATTTCCCCCCCGGCTTCAAAGGAGCCACAAAAGTTCCTTGTTTCTACTCTGAACCCAAAGCATCTACCCATCTGTGCCTCTCAGGCTACTACTTGTGATGGCATTTGTGAAAGGGGGTTCATGTCTCTAGAAAGGGAAGCAAAGAATCAGAACTGCGAGGAGGATGTGAGAGAAAAATCTAACTTACTTCTCTAACTGACTTCCAGAGTAGCAGAGGGTGGGAGCAGCAGCTCCCATTGCTCAGAAGGCATTTTTCAGCAGCAGTAGCAGCCACCCTGACCCTGTCTGTGTTGGCAATTGCAGCAAGGCTAACTCTGCAGCGTGTGGCATAGGCCATGAAAGCCATAGGTCTGTGGCCCTTTTATTACCCTCCCCCAGCAGTGTGCTGCACTTGATAACTGCCTAGTCCACCTGCACATCAAGGCAGCGTTGGAAAGGGGATTAAGCAGCAAAGAAAAGTATGTCTTGGGAGGTCAGAAAGTGCGAGGATGAAGTGAGAATTGCCAGAAGTCAAACTGAGTTAGTCCCTGCAAACGAAATTAAACAACAGAAGGATCCTTAACACTATGAATGAAAAAAAGAAGTGGAGCCTTGGTATGTAGTAAGAAAAACTTGCAAAGCTCTAAACTAGAGGGATACTTTGTCACTAAGAGTAGAAATATGTGGGGGGGCAAAATCGAGTGGGCTAATGGGAATAAGTGTACTGAAAAGTCAATGATTACATGCAAGATAGAAGCGATTAAGAGAGCTTACTGTGCTCAAACCAGGAAGGCCAGGAAAACACCCTTCCCAGCATGCTAAAAGAAGTGGCCCGTGAAATCATAGGTCTAGTAGATGGGATTTTTAATAAATCTGTCCAATCACTGGGGGTTCCTCTGCCTCAGTAATAGCAAATGTGGTACCCATATTTAAGAAAGAGAGGGAGAGTGATCCAGGCAGCTATGGGCTTGTATTTTTTTCCTCAAGGGCATAAATGGATTCAGAGCAAATTATGTCAGAAAGAATAATTGAAGACATGGAATAGAAAATGGGATATAGTGCAATATGCCATTATCAAAAAGAGATTGTGCCAGACTAACTCGATATCTGTCTTTGATAAGGTAACTGATGTTCTAGACAAGGGAAAAGTAGTAGATCTTCTCTATCTATACCTCATTAAAATCTGGTGTGGTGCCACCTGGGAAATTATTAGTTATATGAGAGAAGATGAGGATTAGTACAAGAATTGTGAAGGAAGGAATTGGTGAAAGAGGGGAAGGAGGGAGCTATGATGCAATGAGGTTGCTAGGTAAGTTCTTAAGCCCTGGTCTTAGAACCAATGTTTTCAATGATGACTTTTGGACTAAAATTAGCAGTGAGTTAACAGGCAGCATCATCAATGCCTATAACCACCAGAATATCTCATAAGGTTTTGTGGGGATTGAGCTAACAGTGATGTGAGGGAATGCAGCAGCATGAAATGGAAGATCTCAGATTTGGGCACTGCCAGCAAGAGTTTCACCTGCGTGCTGAAAGCTTATCAGTGTGAAACAAGAAAACAGAAGACAGACTTGCTTGTAGCAGTCAATCACAACATGACTATGAGCTTGCAACTTGAAACAGCCATGCAAGAAGTAAATGAGGTCTTAGGATGTGCCAGGGGAGAAGCACGTGCTATACACAGTGGGGTGCCATGGTGGTTGTACGAAGGAGGTGTAGACATCAACCTGGAACAGTCAGTGTCATTCTTGTCAATCATTTTCAGGAGAGAAGTATTAAACCTAGAGCAAATGTCAACATGGGAAAAGTGTATAATCAGGGGAATGGCAAGCCCATCATGTCAGAGGAAATGAGCCCACCCTGTTCACCCTAGGCAAAAGGATACTGGGGAGACACAATTAGTCTCTGTAAACACATAATTGGGTCAAACACAAGGGAAGCAGAAAAGCTACTTTAATTGAAGTTCATTGTTCTCACAAAAGACATCAGCTAAACTTGCACTGGGAATTAGATAATTTCTGTCTATCAAAGCAGAGTAGTCTGAGGATAGCTCTTCAAGGGTTACTGTAGAAACAGTGTAAGGTGCTATGAGCACACTGCGCTGAGGGATGAGACTGTATGAAACCAAGAGGCAGAGCTCAGTGCCTCAGGAGGTCACTTTCTGCTGTTGTATCCTATATAGGCTGGTGAGCAATTTCAGGACAGTTATAATTAATGTCTGGATCCCAAGGAGCTGTGTTGCTACTAGTAATATCTAGCAGCATATATAAAAGTGTTGTGTCCATGTCTCCTCTCCTTGGGCTGTGGCCCCCTTCCCTTGCCTGCACGTAAAGTATGCATTTATAGGGACAGGGGAATGGATGGTGGTCAGAAGCGGCGCCAGCAGGGTGCCCACAACAGAGAAGACGTTGCAGACAAGCTCAGTGACCCTACTTGTCGTACCAAGGGGAAGAGGCAGCAGGATCTACCTCTTTTCCTGTTGCTTATGAGACCTGTGGTCATTAACAGGTACCCGTGACACCTCTTCCTCTTCCTCACCCCAGCTGTGAAAGATATTGCTTCCTAATGGAAATGGACAGGAGGGTGAGGTTGCAGACCTCCCAACTGGTCCAGTAAATGCTCTTAAAAACTGTGCTGGTTCCCTGAGATGGGATGTGCCAGGGTGTTGCATATCCATGATGGTACCACAGACTGCATAGGGACTAAGGTGATGTAAGCAGGCCAGATTTTTAAGAAGGGCCAGGAATAGAGATTTCTACCTCCTTTTCTCCTGAAATCAGTCTCTGTGTGTGTGTGAAACAGTTATGGAAATAAGAGAGCTGTTGATGGAAATAGAGCCACATCCTTTGTGAGGATAGCAAGGAAAAAATCCACCTCGTTGCCTTATGCACTCAGAGGTAAATCCCACCTCAGAAACCCTGCCACTACCAGTAGTGACTGATGGCTCTCCTGTAGTGGTTGGTGGCTCTTTGCTGAAACTAGTGTAAACATCACAGCTACCATTGCTGAGAACAGTTGCTCCTTCTATCCTTCATCCCCCAGGGATTTACTCCTGTCATCCCCCTGTTTTAAGCTAGTGAAGAGAGTATCACAGCCTCTCTTAGTCAAAAGAGGAGGGGGTGGAGGCCCATCTGGGCCCTTGGTTTGATTTTATATTTATGAAAAAGCTTAAATGTCAGCTTGAGTGAAAAATGACACCGTCCCAAGTTTCTCATATTAATGCCTGTGGCTGCCACTGGTTTCTTTAGGAAGGCAGATTGTGGTTTTTCCTCTCATTCTTCCCCAAAGGCTGAAGGGAAAGATGAATTGGACTGATAGATGAGACTGTAAATGCTGATAAACTGCTTTGCTGACAGGAGAGAGAGGGTGAGATGGAGGGGTTACCTATACTGAGGAAGGAGGGAGGGGGAAAGGGAGAAAGAGAGGGAGGCAAGAAGGGAGAGGGAGGGAGAAAGCCAAGGAGAGAGTGAGGGCGGTAAGGAGAGGAAAGGGAGTTGGGAGAGGATAGCCTATATTGCAGAGAGCTGTGAGAGTAGTCTAAACTGAAGAGGAGAGAGATGGGGAGGGACGAGGGTCGACTGTGGAGAAAAATAAGAATAAACTGGAAGGTGCTAAGATGAGGGAGATGCAATGGGAAAAATAAAAATCACGTGCAAAAAAACACTGTGGAAGCATTAATTATACATGGAAATGTATATATGCAAAAAGGACTAAATAAAAATAGACACACCATCAGCAGAGAAATCTCCTCTCGGGTCTGTGCTGAGCACTGTTCTGAGTTGCTGGAGGCCACAGATCGTTGCAAGGCTTTCTTCTGCAGATGAATTTGCATGACACACTACTGAATCCTGAAGAGATGTCCAAGACAGAGCCAAGCCAGCCAGTTCTATAAGATGGCAAACCACTCGGGTACTGTGCTGCATGCTCAGTTAGCTAGCCAAGGCCATTCTCCCAAGAGCATCTCTCTTCATGTCTGCTCACTGATATAGGTATAGTATCTTCCTTGGCTATAACTTGGATATCTACACATTTCATGATGCAGTTCCAATGGACATGGTTTGTCTTCTTCTCTATATGCCTGAAGGGGCTGAAACAGAAAGTTCCCCTCATAAGGACTAGGTTAGGAGGCTTCTGCTTGAAGCCATCTGAACAAGCAGGTTATTTGGGCCAGCAAAAGGTGAAGGCTGAACCTCTCCAGAAAGTTAGTAAGTTAATAAGAAAAGAGCTCTCAGTTCCTTGAAAAAGAAAATTACCTGTTATTCTCTCTGGGAGGAGTCTGATACAGGTTTCTTTTAATGAAAAACCCAGAACCTGTTGGAGTGAGTCTGAATAACATGGTTGGAAACGAGGATATTGGAGTAGAGAAACAGTGGGAAAGTGGAGGAGGGACAATATCCTTTCTTTTGCACTGACATGAGGGGCCAGGAAGTGAAAGATTTTTCTTCTTGGCCCTTCTGGGCTAGTTCTTGAGAGACATCGTTTGTCCTAGATAAGAATAAAGAAAGGTGAGGGCTCACTGTGAGTATGCTGGTATAAGGACAGACTCTACTGCATTTATATTCCAGGGGAGAGACACAGCTGCCTTTTTCACCAGGAGTTGCTGGTGGCAGTCTCCAAAGTCACCTGTGGAGTCTAGTGCTCTCAGCGCTAGCATCTGCTCCCTTTTCTGTTGCTGAAGGCCTTTGGTTAGTTTGTTGGCTGTTTTTTCCCTTTAACTGAGAGATGTCTCTGAAGTCTTATTCTGTCTGGGTTCACAACGCTCAGTACCTCTATCAGCTGTTACAGTGTTTTGAGCATTATTCTTGGCAATAGCATATCACTCACTTTTCAGTGTCTCAGTCAGTTCTTGTCACTTTTTTTCTCCCTGATTGAGATAGTGAAAAGTCTGCTTCCTTTTCATCTTTATCCCCCGTGGTCAGCTCTGTTTACAGACTCACTTCTTGCTTCTTTTTTCCTTGGCAAAGCCTTTTCCTATGGTCTAAATCTCCTGTGCTGCTAGGGATCCAAGTCTCTCTGTGCTCTTTTGTGACTTTCGTCAGCTCTGTTTCATTTCCCTGTTTAATCATCCCCCTTCTTTTTGTGGGTCGTGCTAGATTCGTTCCTGACATCACATTTATATACCATCTGCTGACTAATAACATGCAAGGGCTTGGTTTCTGCTAATAACAAGCCAGTCTAGTGTAAGACTATTTAGATACTGAACCTTACTTCCTAGAGAGGGGCATACAAGGTGGAGCTGTACGCTTCTCCTGTCGCATCTGTGCTTGTCATACAGGCTCTACTTTTTAATAGCATAAAGGACTTTTTTCCCTTGTATCTTAGATTCTTTGCTCCACTGCTAAACTCAACTAGATCTGTCTGTTCCCTCAATGCTTGAAAGGTCATGTCCAAGTTTCAGGCGAAGGTCTCACTCCTTTATGGAGCTCAGCTCAGCCAGGGGAAGGGGATTTTCACTTCTATCATTGAGTGGTCCTGACCAGACAGTCAGTGAAAAAGCCTGTTTCTGGACCAGGCCCATGCTAAATCACAGGCTGTGTCCAGGAGTCCTCTGGGATGCTGCTGTCTGGCCAGGGCCAAAACCATGCCAGGAGCCATGCCAGCAATTTGGCAATCTGGACAGTTACTGGGAGCACTCATTGTGTCTATTTAAGTCACTAGTCAGAAAGAAGAAGATCCATTTGCTTCACAGCACCAAGAACCCTGAGGCTTAATACCAGTTTACACCCCAGTCCTGACACTGAAGCATTTATAGGAAGCTGCAAACTTTTACTTAGTATCAGGATTTCAAAACCATCTCTGACAAGGACAAGTGAGAGGTTCCCAGGAGCTACATCTTGCCTCCTTGTTCATCCTGCTGTACCAGTGACTTCAGCATCTTTCTTGGGAAAGCAGTCAGTTGAGACAATGTAAATTAGACAAAAAGGTTGGAAAAGGAGCCTCAAACTGAAGTGAAGAATCACATCTAATTTTATTTTCTCAGAAAAGCTTCTGGTGTGACTGCAGAGATGAGTGAGATCCTCCGCTTGGAGACAGCATCGTGTTGGCTACTAGCACATTGCAGCACGCTGGAAGGGTGCACTGTGCAAGGGATGGCTGCCTAATCCCATGACACTGGGTAACTGGCAGCAAAGCTGCGTGTGGTCCAGATGCAAACATAGCTCTGAGGCACAGCCTTCTCCCACGGATAGTGGCCAGCGGGTGGCAGGAGGTTTTGGCTCAATAGGTCCTTCTTTGCTTAGCCTCTCTTTCCTCCATATCGTTGCTGCATACCTGTAATTATTCACTTTACCCGCACAGCACATGCCTGGCTCCCCACAAGCCTGGGGAATTAAAGGTGTTAAATGCTGGAAGGAAGTGCCAGGGCTGTAGCTGGGGCATGAGTGAGGAGCTAATTCTGGGGATAAGCGCTCCTGGGCACCCTGCTCTTCCAGCGAATCCTGGCCGGTAGCATCTGCTATGAGCAGCTGGGGAAGCAGGCAGGCTCCTGCTGTCTCCAGGTGGAGCTTTTACTCTAGCTCCCACAAGGCGCTGGCTGAGCTCGTCAAATGATGCAGCAAAGCACAATTTGAAATTACCTCAGTGCTTGAGCACACAAGTTCTAAACAAAACCCAGCCTAATTCTCAATACCTATCACTCAAAGCCTAATTAAACATCCACCAGTAATTCTTCTGTTAACTCTCTCCAGTCAGGGCCAAATCAGGATCTTTTGAATTGGGCCTCTGGGCTCTTTATGCTTCTCCTCTAGATCCCCTACCTACAGGATTTAATTAAAGTGACCCAGTTTACGACTGGGAAGGCGGCAAAGAGTAGCACTCTGCTCCTTCCCACATGAGCCCTTTTAATAACGTTTGTCAGCACTGGCGATGTTGCTCTGCACTTTGGAGAGTTGGGGAGAGACACTACAAGATCCACAGGTGGACCTTTTCCCCTCACATTTTGCATATTGTTCTTTCTTTTTAAAATAAATAAATAAATAAATGAGTGCTCTCTGGCTTCTTAGTCTTGGAGCAAGTCGACGCTGGCATGGGAACTCACGGAGAAGAGTGAGCCAGTACCTGCTGTCTAAAATTGGTTTAGGGGTGGGAAGGCCCCCAGGGTATCAGCTGCCTCCTGTTTCCTCTGGATGAGCAAAGGAACATGAGTGTCTTCTGAGGAGAAACAGGTCAGGTATTTTTGCTACAATGGCCATTTGTCAGAAATGAGCTTTCATATGATGTCGTAAAATCAGGATGCCATCACTGATGTTTTTATTTTATTGATTGAGGGAAGGAAAATGGATAAAAGTGCCAGTGAAAGAGAACTATGATGGAGGAAAGAGGTTACACAATGTTTAAGCATATGCATGATAGTTTTCCTTTTTTAAAATGACTCAGTCATTGAGAAATAAACCTTTCATTTTAATCCTTTATTTTTATTAAGAAATATAATTATAATTTCATTACAACTAGAGCTCTTATCGACCCAAAATGTTACCTCTGCATTTTTTTTGCTCTATTTAAAAACAGATGAACTAGGTTATGTTTTTACCCAACTCTAGGCAACCTCTTTGTGGTGGACCTTCTCTTGTGGTGTTCATTCCTTCTCCCCTTTCTGCAGCCCTTGGCTCTGAAACTGTTTGTTTTAGGAAGCCATTCACCTGCTGTAAAAAACAGACCATGTTTAAAAATGTATTTGTTAGGACATTTGCACCAGCTAGAGAAGACATATAAATTAACCAGGATGTTATACTATAGCCTGGGCTGGATTAAGCCCCTTTCATGCACAGGGAAGAGAAGAATGCAGTTGTGTTGGAAAAGCAGCAAAACCCAGTGTGTTATTTTGTCACCAGTAGAAAGGACCCAGGAACACCTAGACTCTGATGGGGAGATGTGGTAGCCTTTTGGGATCATCATCAGCCTTGGCTATAGGTCTAGCTAGGATCCAGCTTTGCAAGCCCCTCTGTATGTTAACTAGGTCGAGAGTCTCTCCTCTCCCAGCAACTGCACTACTTCCTTGCACACAGAGATGGGGCAGCGAGGGTGTGTAATTTCATACGACTTGCTCTAGTATTAATATCTCCATATGCAGCAGTCACTGCAGTGAGAATAAACTGTTATTTTTTATTTTAAATAGTTAATATTCATCAAATGTTTATGAAAATACTTAACCCATAATGATGACAAACACAGTGCCTAATAAAGATAGAAGTGAAGATCCTCTTTGTGAATATGTAATCAGAAGAGTAAAGAAAATTACATTAAAAAGACTTCATTATGCCATTAAATGTGTGAAATGACTTTTTCTTCTCCATTTTAATTTTAGCATATTTCTTTTTTTTTTTCTTTTTAAATATCTCTGACACTTTCATGAGACAAGTATATAAAGAGGCATTGGCTGCTGTAACAAGAACTCTGACTGGCAGCATCCATCATTCTCATCCAGTTTTTCATTTCATTTATCATTAAGAAAAATCAACACCATTTCTATCAATGATTGTCATTTTTTTTCCTTTATTTTCCTTAGGGAGAGAGAGATTCTCATTACTGTTCCAAATGCAACACGTTGCTTCAAAACCCTCTGTAGAGCTGCAGGCTCAGAGTTGTTCCCCCCAAAGCAGGGGCTTACTGGTGTGCAAGTACGTGTGCACCTATTTTTGTCTGACACTGTGGGGCTTGTAACTGGCTTCTCGGGAACTAATAGGGTGAATCTCTAATGTTTGAAATAAGTAAGGGTTTTTGATAGACTCCTTTATGGCTATGTGCTGATACATGCAGGCAAAGACTGTAGGTGCATGTGTTTCACTACCTAGGAAGTTGCCCAAAACTTCACAGTACCAGACCAGTCCTAAATGACGTGCAATCTCCCATCTTGCTGATATCCATCTTGCTGATTGCCCATCTTGCTGATTGCCCATCTTACGCTACGATGGTAAACCCCTCCAGACTAAAGGAGGGAGCATGGTTACTGAGATAGGGGCTGTGACGGACCTCTTTGGGGAGATGGCAAAAAAAGGTGCCACTGAGCACAGCCTTGATGACAAAAAAAGTATTCATGAGAAAGCACAAATCTAGGTGCATCCAAAGGCCTGGAAGATCCCCAGCCTGCAATGTCCAGCCTCACTGACCCTACAGGAGAAGAGGCTGCACGGCTCCATTTTAAAGATCAGCACAACATGTGTGCTCCCAGGGGAGGCTTGTGAAGAAATGGATTGCAGCTTGCTTTTAAGAAACAAGGAAAAGGAAAAAAAGACAGTATTTATGTTAGTTGCTTGCTAATTGCAGTGTTAATTTAAACAATTAATGTTAGCTTTTGGCAAGAAACTCCAGAAGCTCTGTATTTAACATGCAACTTCTTTGCAACAACGCTTCAAAACAAAACATGTTCTCTTCTATTTAGGCTCTTCTGTTGTACTCATCTCCATGGCAGCCAAGTACCATAGACCTCTGCTGCATCATGTGAGTGTTGGACTCTTCCATCAAGTAAGAAGCAATAGGACAAGAGAAAATGACCTCAAGTTGCACCAGGAGAGGTTTATATTGGACATTAGGAAAAATTCGTTCTCCAAAAGGATTTTCAAGCACTAGAAGGGGCTCCTCAGAGAAATAGTGGTGTTACCATCCATGGAGGTATTTAAAATACATGTAAATGTGATGCTTAGGGACATGGGTTAGTGGTGGACTTGGAAGTGTTAGGATGATGGTTAGACTTGATCTCAAAGGCCTTTTCCAACCTAAATCTGTGATTCCTAAATCTAAAGATTCCAACCTAAATCTTTTCCAACCAGAATCTGTGATTCTGTGGCCTCCCAAGGCATTGTTTCCTATGTAGAGGTCTAGGGAGCAGGTATGTCTGCCCTTATCAAGACTTTTACTAAGAAATATTAAACTGATGCTGGATCTCTTCCCCGTTTTGGTAAGGTAAGCTTGAAAAACGACAAATCTGATGGCTCCCAATTTATGAAAGATGTGAAGATCACTGCATTTTTTTTCATCTGTGTATTTTCAGAAACATGGCCTCTGTTGTGTGAGGACGCTGTGTCCTTTCACAACATTGTCCTGCTAGCTGTCTCCCCAAAGCTCAGGAGGAGCTTTAATGGGAGATGAGTCAAGTAAAGGTATTCTTTGGATAAACAGCTTGTGAAGAAGGCTTGAAGAGTTATGAGGGGGAGGAGGGTCCACAAATCAAACCTGTAATGAAGAGGCTTCCCAATCAAAATGTGATCAAAGAGGCTTCTGTCTACTCCTTTTCATTGGAAACAGCTGACAAATGGTTATGTTTTGTTTGCAATTACAGTTCTCTGAAAGTGATAAATTATTGCGATTATTACCTAAATACAAGACTTTTACGTGTATAATTAATACACAGAAGAGAATATCTGATAAGTGATAGGCCACATTCCACTTCCGTTTACACCATAATAGATCTAGAGTAGCTCAAACCATCCCTGTTCATGAAAAGCTGCCGTTAAATTGAAAGGAGGTTAAATTGAAAGGAGGTGGTAGAGAGGTGGCTCTTCTCAGAAGTAACAAGAGATAGAACAAGAGGAATCAGACTCAAGTTGCACCAGAGATGGTTTAGATTGGATATTAGGAAAAACTTCTTCACTGAAAGGAGTGTCAAGCACTGGAATAGACTGCCCAGGGAAGTGGTTGAATTACCATCCCTAAGCGTGTTTAAAGGTCTTGTACATGTGGTTCTTTGAGACACGGTTTAGCAATGGAATTGGTAGAGTTATGTTAATGGTTGGACCCAATGATCTTAAAGGTCTTCTCCAAATTAAACTATTCTATCGAGCTTTCACACTTGGAATACCTTGCAGAAGTCTTCCCTGCCAAACAACAACAGGGAACGTTGTACAACCCATGTGTTCTAGACTACACATCTGAAAATCTCATATCTAAGGTCTTTCTTTCCCAGTGACCTGCTGACAACCTTCTGCAACAATAAGAGGGAGTTTACCTGTCATGTAATGCACTGATATGTCCAATAGAAAGTCCTAATCTACTGGCTTCAGACTCTGAATGCAGTCTATCCCCAAAGTCACCTTGTTGTGGGTGAAATACATGTGTACGTAGCATGTATCAAACCACCTGTGCCAAAGGGCAAGATCTGCAGCCTCTGTCACAAGAACCTACCTTCTCTCTCGTTGTCTGTCAGTGGTGAGGAAATGCCCGCCCTACATTTCTTCCAGCTGAGTGCTTCCCTAGGGCGTAAGTACTGCGCTCAGAGCTCAAAGCCTGTGATGTAAGGCTGACACACCAGCATTAACAGCAACATGTGCACTAACAGCAAAAAATACTCTAAACGCAGAGCCAGCATAAGAATGGGAAAAGGAAATTGTACAGTAATATAGTCTCCTGACACGGTTACCCATTAATGCCAGCTTTAAAGGTTAATACAATTTAACTCGCTTTCGGCTATTACTCTGAAATAACATACCAAAGCCTCCTCTATAAGCAGATAACAGATAAGCATGCTTTATGATAAACACCCGCAATAAAACTGCCGAACTTTACAGTATTACACTTGCAGGAGTGGCAGATTTGCCTTTATTTGTGTATGTGTGTGTATGGAGGAAAGCAGAGAGGCGAGGAGAGAGATGGAATAAGAATTCTTGGCTCTTAGACTATCAGATAGCTTGATAAATCTGTCTTGTGTGTGTTGCTTCTTGCCAATACAATGGAAATGAATTGACGTATCGCGTGTCTGCTGCAAGTGGAGTTTCCTTCTGCACTGGCAGAAACAAAGGTGCTCTAGAAATCACTCATGAGAAAATTTGTTGAAGTTGGTTTATTTATTTGTCTTTTAGCAAGGCAAACTCCCGCATTCCTGTATAACAGCAAACTGTAGAGCTTTCTCCCCCCACCCCAAATCATCTGCTTTTAAGTTCTACAAAATGCTTCAGTATTGAAGTTTTTCTTTAATATAATAACTAAAAAAAGATATAATCATGTTTGCTATGAAAAGTGTGAGGCAAACTATTGCAGGATTTACTTCATCTCCGTGTGGAATACACAAAAGATACATAACCATTTGTTTACTGGGGACTACTGTAACTTCTCTTTAATATTCTTAAAATGCTTTGAGATCTTCCATTATATTCTTTCACAGGTTAAAGGGCAATATTTGCATGTCTATGGGACAGTGAAATATTTTTATTAAAAATATTAGCCTTAAAATCTTAGGGCTCAAGAAAGACACAGTAGGTTTTGTATGTCAAACATACATAAGCACACATAAAATACACACGTGTGCACTCAAACATGCAGGGAGTGCTAATGCTTAAAGTACTTGGCAAAAAGCAGGGCACCCTGGAGAGACAATCTAGGAGCTTTGCTTCCAAGGGCCTTTTCAGGAACCATGAGACAGACCCACTCACCCTGCCTTCTTTGCACAGGGAGTCTCCCCCAACACCAGCAAGAAGCTGTGAGTCCTGCTTTGGCGTGAACCTGAGAGGTTGTGCAAAGACAGTGCACTGTGATTTCGTACAGATAGGGCTTGCCTCAGCTTTCTGACTTTCCATTATTCCCTTGAATTACCTTTTCTACAAAGCTGATTATGTCTTTATGTTTGCACGGCAGTCGTTTTGGGTTGTTTTTTTTCTCCCTCCAGAACTGTCTGTTGCTCCTTAGGATGCTTTCATTTTTTCTGTTCGACATTTCCCTTTTCTGCTTCACATTTTCTTTGCCTTTTTGCTGGAGTATGACATTGCCTTGAAAAGGATTAATGCAATTCTGGGATGTATCAGGCAAAGGTATTTTCAGAAAGGAAAGTATTTTAGTACTACACTGATATGAGGGACTGAGAAGGCCTTACTTTAAAATATTGTGACCAATTTGAGTCACTTCTGATCAAAAAAAAAGGAAAGTGACGTATAATACAGGGTTGTGAGAATGATTAGAGGAAGTGGCAGACCTTTAAAATGTGTGTGGGAGGCTCAGTTAGACCAGCAAAAGAAAGATAAGAAGGAGTACAGTTTTTCTTCATAACTACACTCTTTGTAAATACCAGGATGAAGAATTGTTTCAGCTGAAGAAAAGCAGTGCTAAAAGATCAAATGAGTATAAATTAGCTTGGAAATCAGGAGAATGTTTCTAAACTTCAAAGAAACGAAGTTCTGGCCTTCCATACAGGATAACAAGGGCAAGGAACTTAAATAATTAAAAAGTAGAGCTTGCTGAGTTCATAGAAGGAATTACACTGCATTTATATTTTAATTAATTAATTTCATGCTTCAGAGCTCTCACTGACCAATATTGGGTTAAAGAAGGGAGTCCCTTCATTTCCTAGTCCTTTACTCTCCTGGATGTGTATGTAAGGGTGGGAGGAATGAGAAGTGGAGAAAGGGCAAATTGATCTTCCTTTGAAGCATTAAATTACCCAAACAAGAAACTGGCCAAGGCTAAAGACAGGATAGTAGTTGGGTTGTGCTGGTGCTCCTAGTGGTACTGCCTGACTGATGTGTCTAGAATTAAAAACATCGATTGTATGTGGCATCAGGAAAGAATTTTCTTGTGGACTGAAAAGAAAGGAATGTTTAGAGTGATTGGTCATCTCATCTTCCCCTATAGCCATGTGGAGCATGATCCACTCTTGAGATACATCTGAGTGTGCCCACCCGCATGCAATTGTATAAGTCTAAGATCATGCTTTAGTTGGACATGTTACAGACACTGCAGAATTTGCTCTTTTGCATCAAGTGCTGTAAGTTTGCTATGCTTTCTGACTTTGAATTGGAATGAGAATTGAAGAAAAAGTTATGGATGTTTCTGAACTTAATGTCTATTGCATTATTGTCTGTAATACTTAGAAGCTGGAATTGATAACCTATATGGTTGCCTTCTGTTCTGTAACTGTTAGTGAATATTTTCTCTCTTTCTTATTTTTGCCACTACCTTTGAATTATTTGATTACTTCCCTCTGCTTTTATTCTTTCTCCTCTTTCCTTTTTTTCCTGCTTAGTTGACTTTGCTCTTTTCATTTTCCCACTGATTTTCTCCAGGTTAATCTTGTGTTGTCCTACTGTTCCTACTTCCATCTTTCTGTCTCACAGCTCCTTTCTGTGGAGTTGTCCCAATTGCTGCTAAAGCATAACTTCTGGCATCCAGTAGAACGAAAAAAGACATAACTTTCATTTCCATTTTTTCCCACCCCTGTGGAATAAGCCTTTTCATGTGTGCACACTGAGTTGAGGGATGCCGCACCACTGTTACATCATTCCTTTGACCTATACTTGTGTCTTGGCAGTTCTGAAAAAGGGAAACAAGACGTAATCTTTGTGCACATGTCCTAGCTAATGGCAAACATCAGACAGAGAAGACCCTATATCTCCTGCTCGATGTTGTTACGGCATGAAGTTCTGCTGAGTAGAACTATTGTATTTATTCATCTTATGCGCCTGCCAAGGTGATGGAGCTGTGGACTTAGATCTACTAGGCTTATGATGATGCGCGTGAACTCTGCTTTTCCATGCTAGCCTTTTATTTTGAGGAATAAGTCCTTCTTCTCTAGTGCCTTTTCTGGTGAGCAGCAACGCAAGAGGTAGCCAAAGGACATGCTAGCTATCTTGGCATTCCTGGCATCTCATTGCAAAGACCTTATCAATAGAACCTGTTTTGAGTTATTCTACAAAAAATCTTTCTATAATATTCCATGGAAAGCTTTGAATTTGTAGATACCAGATATTCTTCTTGTAATGAATCCTGTTCTTTACATTACAAGAAGTTTCAATGCAACTTTCATTTAGAATATTTTCTCAGGAAAATGGGAAATAAGCACTCTTCCAGGTTCAAACCAAGAACTGAAACCCTGTGCAAACTGCATCTCACGTAAGTTCCCCAGTTACACTGTTATCTGTGAGTAGCTAAACTCTTATTCAGAATGACAAAACACATCATATAGCAAGAGACTAAAGATGTCATAAAACACAGACATCTACTTTAACCATAGGTCTGTATATGTTATGTCAGAAGCAGTACTGAGGAAAAAACAAGTGGGACACATATTATTTTGACAAAAGGGAAAAGCAAAAAAGAGAAAATAGTACTTTAGCTCAGACAATACCAAGGCCTAGCAGCATAACAGCCAGCAAAAGGACATGAAAATGCATAATAGCTTTCAGATGGGAATCCAAGCTACAAGAAGTGGTAAAGGTAGACAAATAAGAGATGCTGAAACAAAGAAAAGCCTTTGTTCCTCAATGGATAATACTTCCTTGCACCGTAAAAATCTGAATAAAAAAGGTAAGGAAAATACAGACTTCAGCAGTACCTGACATAAATTGGGTCATATACCTAATCTCACCACTCCACCCCTTCTTTCTTTCCAAATCTTGTGAGAGATTGGCTGCTTCAGAAAGTCTGTTTCCAGAGGGGTTTTTTCTGATTTAAATCAAGCAACCAGAGGAGAAATGCCCTGTGAGGTCCAACATTGCATGCAGCAGAAGCCTTGGAGCTACTCAGCTGAAACAGTTTGATTCAGCAGCCAAAGAATGGGAGGAGAGTCTCACATCATGCTGTAGGGTAATGATTTATGAGGGGATTTTTGAGCTGGTCTAACTTTGCATGTGCAAATAAGTGGCGAGTGAGTCAGTGCCTGGTTTCTGAGTTCTCCTGCATGTCTTGTGCTAACTCTAACTGTGGAAAGCTGAATGAGAAACGTCCTCTGACTCTTCGTGTTGCTGAGAGCCAGCATGTTCTCAGAGGGACCCTGAACCTAACAAGACAGCCCAAAGCAGTGTCTAGGGAAAAGATAAGTGCAGGCAGTGCACTAAGCTCTTTAGTCAACTAGGAATGGTACAAAAATCACGTAATTTCTCTCTCTTCTCCAAGCTGTTTATGCCTTCGAATGTCAACCTGGTTGCAGAGCCTTCAGCTTGCACATCCCTCAGGCTACAGCTACCACTCCCACCAGAGACTTTTTAAAGAGTTGAGTGATTTCCTAGGTCTATTCTGAAGCAAATTGATTTAACTCCTTTATGCCTGAAGCCGAAACTCCCTTAATTGATGAAGCAGCAGGAAATATGTCAGGTCAACAAAAACTTGTGACATTCTCTGGCTACCTAATGCCAAAAGAGCAAAAACAATGACAGGAAAATGAATGCCAGGTATATAAGCCATTCCACCATATTTCTGTCCATTTGCCAGGTCTTTTTCCATATAATGTCATCAATGAGAAGAGAAAGCACTCTGGAAGAGCTAGGACACAAAAAATCAGAGGAGGGTAGACATAACTGGCAGATGAGGATCAGGACAGATAGCCTTTTAGAGCTCCTCTTTTAATGTTTTTGAAAGACCTTGGTTTGCTTTGACTTTGCTCTTTGTGACAATTTCGTACCTGTTCTGTGATGACTGTTTCCACTGTCCTCTGAATCCTGTTCATGAAAAGACACCTCATATTGCATTTCCACTGCAAATCACGAGCTTAATGTCTTGGTGAATGAACTTGGGAATTGTTCTGTCTATATAACTTTTCTTCTTTACGTGGCCTCAGGTGAATTCTTTTTTTTTTTTTTAAGTCCTAGAAATTGCCTGCTTACAGACTTGTAGCTTCTAACCACCAAAGTCCCGTGTGGCTCTTCTTAATTGTCCATATAAATTGCTTTCTATTTTGGACACCATGAATATCTCAACAGCATCTGCTTCTCCCTTCTGGGCATCACCAACTGTGTATGAAATTCCCCCCAAAGAGGCCAGGTAAAAACTCTTTCTCATTGTTGAAAAGATAAAGAAATAAAGGAAGTTACACAAAGGACGAGATGACTTCCCAGCACACTAAGAAGGTGAAAATACAATCGAGTCTGATATTAACCTAAGAGAAAGAAGTTGCCAAAGAGGAGTAGTCTGTGTGTTCATAGCCATCTTCCAGCCAGAATGAGGACCATTATGCTCCACAGATTCCTTCAGCAGGAGTTGTTTGGGTACATTGCTTGGCAGCAGCAACTCTATACAAGACACAGACAGGAAATGAATGAATGTATAGGCTGAAACTATGTGAGAACTCCAAAGGATGGCTAGGGGACCTATTTCTTCTTCAACCCTTGTTTACCACTGTCCATTCTGCAATCTCACAGAATCACAGAATCATAGAATGTTAGGGGCTGGAAGGGACCTAGAAAGATCATCAAGTCCAACCCCCCTGCCAGAGCAGGATCACCTAGAGTAGGTCACAGAGGAACACATCCAGGAGGGATTTGAATGTCTTCGGAGAAGGAGACTCTACAACCTCTCTGGGCAGCCTGTTCCAGGCTCTGTCACCCTCATTGTGAAAAAGTGTTTCCTTGTGTTTGCACTGAACCTCCTATGCTCCAGTTTGCATGTATTGCCTCTTGTCCTATCATTTGACGTCATTGAGAAGAGCCTGGCTCCATCCTCCTGACACTCACCCTTTACATATTTATAGACATTACTGAGGTCACCTCTCAGTCTCCTCTTCTTCAAGCTGAAGAGACCCAGCTTCCTCAGCCTCTCCTCATAATGTAGATGCTTCACTGCCTTAATAAGCTTAGTGGCTCTGCACTGGACTTTCTCCAGTAGTTCCGTGTCCTTCTTGAACTGGGGTGTCCAGAACTGGATCCAGTACTGCAGGTGGGGCCTCACCAGCGCAGAGTAGAGGGGGAACATTTACAATTGACATTGACTCATTTAGACTCTGATGCCCGGGAGAGTTGGGTACCATTCACTTCATAGTACTGATGAGGAAAATGAAGCAGAGAGAGGGAGATTAAGTGATGGCTTTGGTATCTCAGAGCAAGTCAGAGGCAAAGCCAAGAATGCTATTGATACATCCTGACTTTCTAAACTAAGCCCAAGACCACCTTTCCTAATGGAAAGTCTTTCAGAGAGTTTCTGCCAGAGAATCTTGAATAGACAATACTTCTGTTTTGAAAGTAGTTGAAAATGGCCTGAGTACACTTGCCACCATCAGGCACTCAAACGCACAATAGGTCTAGGTCTGCACTGGAAAAGGTCTAACTTATCAGTGGGCTTACGTGAAACAGAGACTACTACTTCAAAGAAGAATGAAAACAGAGCAATTTGGATTAGCAAACACAAAATGAAAGGCATGTCTTGATTGTGGGGATTTTTTCAATATAGACATCTCTTTAAGAAAGTGCCTCTACCACACGCCTTTCTGGAGATTGCAGAGTATCTCCAAAGATGTCTTACTCCAGTATTACATCTCCCCAAGTCCTTCCCTTCTCTCTGCCAGCCTGACCTCTTTTTTTAGGAGATATGGCAAAATCATTGCCCGACTGATATGGCCGGAGGCATGAAAATGAAGTGTGAAAAACTGCCAGACACAGTGCCAATCTTATTATTATGAGTCAAAGCTGCATTTTCCACTCAGCATATAATTGTGCTTTAGACTAAATGGATATAAATTGAAGATTGGCTACAGCATAAATGTTCATTAGATTGAAAATAAAACAAAGCTAAATTATCAGAGTTGGGGAAGGAATGTGTTTTATGTATTTCCCTACTTACTATCTTGGCAGTGCCATCTGAGTGCCTCTGCATTTTGCTGTTTTCATGTCTTGATTTGGAAAGAAAGAAAAAAAATGTGACATGGAGGAAAGAGGTGCTCAAAAGAAGGTGTTGATTTTCTTTTCATTGGTCACATCGTTCTCTTCTTGCACTCTCCCTTGCTATCTGTTCAAGTTCTGAGTGTTAAATTGCTGAGGCTGAGTTTGGGAAAGGTGGACCATAAGTGCCAGAAGAGAGGAAATCAGGTAATTTGCTGAGAATAATGGAGAGAAGTTACATGTGCTGTGTTTCTGCTAAGAGCCCTTCAATGCTACTTTTTTTACAGTATGGCTTGATATTAGTCAAGGAGGTCCTCTTAGATCCGCTTGCTGCTCCTAGTTATGACGTGGACAGCTTTTGTCTCTGTATTTCTGACCAGGTAGTCTTCTTACAATTACCTAACTTACCTTAACTCTCAACACATAACACAGATACCCCCGCTCCCTACATTTGATATCTTTTTGGTTTTTCATATGATGCACAGTGAAGTGCTTTGGATCACTTTACCATGCTGTTTGTTGTTCAGCATGCTGAGAAGCTTCTTCCTGTTTCCTTTGCTCTCACCATCACACTTCCCATTGTCTGGCGTGGTTCAATTCGGCAATTGACAGTAGGCCACATTTGGAAAGAAACATGCTGCTTTCCTCTGTCTCACCTACAGCTTGAAGGTCCACACCCTGGCTACTGCATGATGGTTTAAGGCTCTTTCAGAGGCTGTGTTTCTGCAAGCATCATGTGCTATGGCTGTTGAGCTCAGCCAGGCATTCGACTAAACATTATTTGGGGTTGGAAAGGGGCTATACTTTCTTTCCTTTCTTTCATTGGATATTGTGAGTCAGAGGAGCTTTTATGAAGGGTTGGATGTGGTGAGTCATTGCAACTTCTGTCTATAAGTATTATTTTATAGCATCTAGTTACTTTTGTTGCAGGTATTATGAGATAATAAATAAATAAAATATTATGACTTAGTGACTGCAATGCTGATTCTGTTAACAGGCTTATTCTCCCTCTGTTACCTATATTTGTTTAAAGTGGCTTCATTTAACATTTATGTAGGCTTTGGTGCAGAGAAAATGTGTTAGAATAGGAGTTTGTCCTAAGGGACCCTTACAGTACTAACAGCTACATCATCTACAGAGGCAGATATTGCTAAACACTGATATGAAAAGACATCATCTAGGTCGCTTAAAATCATTTTTTACACACTTGTTTTGCAACAAAATCCTGTGAAAGTTAATCTGAGCTTATCCTTTTGCCTTTCTGTTGAAGGCAAAGAGGTACAGGCATTGGGTGGAAGACGAATGGTAACACATCGCTCTGATACAGCTCCAGCAGAATAGGTTGCATTACTCTGGTCATGGTATGTGAAGAAAATTCGCTTTCTTTGCTCATCTGGCTTCTCTGTCCTGCTCCATCAGTGGATTCCAGACTGAACCTGGGCTTCATCATCTTCCCCTAAATTCAGAGAAAAATTCAATGCCAGTGTGCAGCAGACGGTGAATGGGGGGGGGGAGGTAGAAAATTGGGAAATATTTTCTAGTCTGCCTTAGGTTTATTTCTCATTATGTGGCTCTGGGTTTCATCTCATTATTTCTTTGTACTGTGCTTTTCCTATCCAATAAGTAAGGTTGATGCTAATGATAACCTCCTGCATCCTGCGTAATGCTGAGAGCCAGCTACACACCCATATGAAAATTGAAATTCTTATTACTACAAAATATTTTCTGATAGATGCCTCAGAACTGTTTCCCTTAATGGAACCCTACCTTAGTCTGCTGTAGCTACCTTCTCTTGGGATCAGAAGAAAATTCACAAAGAGAAAAGCATGTATATTCACCTCAAGTTTTGTTTCCGACGTGCTATTGGAACCAAAAGGTATTAATTTAGGACAGAAAAGGTCACTTGAAAGAGTGAAATCAGCCTCTACTCTTACTCTGTTTTGGAATCATGTTTCATATTCCATACTGGTGAGTGAATAGCATTTTGAGATATAAAGAAAAATTCAGAACAAACACAGTCAATGGGGCAGCAACAGAAATAATTAGGAATACATAAATTTAAAAGTCAGAAATAGCCTAGAGAAAAAAAAAAAAAGTGAAATAGTTGTGGGAGAACTGGGTTTGTTTAACTTAAAAAAGGGAAAACTGAGATTGTAACAACTGTCTTGAAGAATACAAGAGGTTGTGCAAAAGACAAAGAGAGGAAGTGATTCCCCATGGCTGTGATGAATAGAAAAAAGAAGTAATGGGTTTAAATTGCAGTAAGAAGGTTCAGGTAAGACAAAGATTGCTTCAGGAGGTCATGCAATCTCTGTCATTAGAGATCTTTAAGAACACATTAGATAAATAAGTTTCAGGAATTACATAGGTCTATTTGATTCTGATCTGAAGTCAGGAAGATGGACTAGATGACCTACCATGGTCCCTTCCAGCCCTCTGAATAAGACAAAGGAGTTTGATACCTTACACGTAGTTGCAAGAATGTTGTTGCAGCTGTGATGGCCTAAGGATACCAACAGGACAAAGTTTTATCAGACAGACTGAAACAGGTCTGTTGTTAGACTGATTTTAAACCTAAGACAGACAATATAGCTTGAAATTTTCTGCTTCCAAACTGAAAAAAAAGAACTCTTATGTCTTTCTCTCTATTTTTCTCTATTCACCTAATAAAAGATGGTATATTTCCCTACAAATGTTGTCTTGCTTAGTCCATCCTTTGCAAAGACCTAAAAATGTCTGGGGAAAGCTTTGGCATTTCTACAATGTTTTTGTTCTTCAAAATGGATTGTAGGAATCATTTTTGTGTGCTGTTTTGAACAACTACTGGTTTAAACAGTCTTTTCAGAATATTCAGTTTTCATTTCAGCTTGGACAATTTGCATGTTTTTCCAATGAAGTACATGATATTTCTTCCATTTCCAGATTGCACAAATATATAGGTGTGTCTCATGATGTGAAAGACTTAGAAAAGCATTGAAATACACTCGGTCTTTTAAGAATTTAGGGAAACAAACAAGCAAACGAATAATCAAACAAAAAAAAAAAACAATTGAGAACCAATCACACCAGCAAAGTGTGTTTGAAAAGTGCCTATGTTTAAAAACAGAGTTTGTAAGAAAAAAAATTAGGTATCTCTCAGTGGCTATCTTTTTTCTTTGTAGCATTATCCAAGCTTTAAGGATCTGCTTAACTGTGTCATTCCTGTTCTGGGGACATCACTTTTCTCTGTGCTGGAAGAGGACATCACTTGTCATTTTTATTCGAGGCCATTCTGTCAGGATATATTCCCTTCCTGCCATGCAAAGATCCATCTCTCTTAGAGTTTCTCAATGCCCAGCATTGCTGTGAACACCTATTCCTACCTACAGAATATATATCTTTTAGCTCTCCAGAAAGACGTTTCATAATACAGGATGGGAAAGAGAATGAGCTGTCACTGGAAGGAGTTAGAGATTGTTTATTCTTTTCTACTCGTTCCCCAAATCCTAAAACTGGAAGGTCGGCAGATTGGACTAAGTTGCACCTACCATAGTTCCATGCCTCAAACCCAACAAGTTTGTGCTCTTATGGAACAATCTGATGTGCTTGGAAGCCTAGTACTGGATCAGCATAATTCAAAACAGTCTGTGGCCAGAAAAGCTAGGACCAGAGAGAGAAGACTGGGACAAAGGGACAATTCGCACCACTCAAAAATACAAATCCCTTCAAGCAAAAGTATATCTAATCTCCCTCACAATCAGAACTCTGTTCAATTTTAAGAAAGGAGCAGGACATGTTATCGATAAATTGGGAGCAAATCATCTTCTGCGTGTTATACTAAAAGTGGCTTTGTACCTGAGCAAACCCTTAATGTTGTAAGAAGGGGCTGTTTGTGAAGCTGTAGTTATCTGTGGACTTCCCTAGAAAATGATAAGACATTGGCTTAACAGGTTGTGCTTATTAATTGAATTATGATACCTTACTGTATGTTCTCTGGTGTACAACAAATGCCGGGTAAAGCACAAGTCTTTAAGCCTCTGTCAACATGGGCTGAGCTACCAGCCAAGAAAAGATACTGTGGAAAACAGATGTGTGTCTGAACACTTACACAAATATCAGCCTAATATCCAAGCATCTGTTTTATTCTGGTCTTCTACTTCCATCCTCATTACAGTATTTAGGCATGCACTGGCACTATTAAGGCATGTCTTATTCCTATGGACAGAATAGTGCATTCAGTAGTATTCTAGCTGATTTTAGGACTTTAAGATCCTTTAACTTAAATATATTCCTCACTTTGCTTTTTTCCTCCTTCTTTAATACATACAGGCAGCTAATTCGCATTTATGCTGAAGTTTAGCACTTAAAAAAAAAATCAAAACCTGGTACCAGGAATGAAAAGTCATACAGCTTGGGGTAGTCTGTGGAAGAACCACTCCTAGAAATGATAATATCAATACTTGTCACCATATCAACATTTGCCACTAAGAAAACTCCATCACTTGACCAGGGAAGTATTCACTTAATGACAGACTCTCACTATGGCAAAGAACAGCATCTGCAACTAAGAGCTTTCTGCAGTGTTTATAATATCTTGGGCCCAGGCTATGAGGATAACAAATAAGACCATGAATTTTGCTGTGGTTTCTGTAGGAAACCAGCATCGGGAGCAGAAGACAAGTAAGACGTGCTCAGAGTTGTTCATATTGCCGCAGGGAGCTGTATCAACTGGAGTCTCCAAAGGGTCTCTGCCATCCTGTAATCCAAGCAGAAGGTGACAAAAGCTTGGCTGCCAAAGGTCAGGACATGATGTGCCAGGATGGAGTGGAGCCTTCTAGCCAAATGGGGATGGCAGAGAGCTCTGCCTTAGCATGCCCTGTCCATGACAGAGGGCTCTGCGACCTTTCCTAGAGCATTGCCTGAACAGACCGTTTGTGGCTGCTCACAATATGTAAAGGCTGCCACAAAGGGATCATAAACTATTCAAAGTGCTGTCTTTTGCCTGCCAGCATAATTTCCATCTTCCCTGGGCTCGGCTTGCACAATCTGTTCTTCATCCACAAAGCTCATCATGTCCAAGAGATGAGCCACCCCAATCTAAACTGCTCATTACAAGCAGTGAAACTAAAGCAGACTTCTCTAGGTTCTAAAACAGAGGCACCTGGGTTCACGTTCTACCAGGAGTGAACTGAGAACTACTCTGATGTGTCTCCATGGGTGGAGCAATGAAGATTGGAAACAAGCCAATACTACCAAGAGTCTTTTTATAGATCTATAAGCTACTTATCAGCGCTTTGTCAAGGCTACACTTTCCACACAATGGATTAGATTATTCCCAAATCGGATAGTCTTCTTTATTTCCTGTTATTTAGGCTGTATTCTGTCCATTTTAATGCTACTCCATTTCTTTTTAGCTGTATGCTTCGTCTCCTATCACTTCTGCTACAGAACCTTGAATTAATGTGATTGTGTTTGCTGTGTAAGTCTCAGTGACTTTTGAAAGAGAGAAGGATGGGCTCAGAGACAGGTATAGGACTGGCACACTGCTGCACTTCACAAGCTGCAGCGAGCAGATCCATCAGGGCAGAAACATGTGACTCCATTTGTCTTTGAAGTGCAGCAATTCACAGATTTCTGATCCAGATCTGAACTGTGAGTATAATTTTAGGAAAGCAAGTTGAATATAACCCTTGTGTTTAAACTGCCATGAAGAAAGAGACTTCCTATGAAATGTGGGGACATTGCTGGGTAATGTTTTAAGGGTTAAAATTTAGTTTAAAAAAAGAAGTCAAGTGAGTGAAAAGAAAATATTTTTCTGGTTTGGTGGTCAATCCAATAGTGCAGGGGAAAAAAAAGGTCTAGTTTGGATCAAAATAGAAATTTTTTCATAGATTGAGAAATAAGCTGCTTATTTCACTGTAGTTTGAGAAATTAAATTTAAGTGGCCAGTATTTCCTTTGAATGTCAATGTCATGGTTTTTTTTGAGTTACTTAATTCCATTTCAAGATATATACGTATATTTTGTTGTTTTCTCTACAGGGTTGATCAATTCTTAAAAGAGTATGTAAAGGTTAAGGTTTGTTTAGGAAATGTCAAAGTGAAACTTTTCAGTGTGTTAAAAACTTTCTTTATGAAAATGCCTCGTTAGAACTCCTCCATTACCCAGCTTTTCTGTTTATTTATTGTAAGGATTTTCCCCTAAGGACAGGGTAGAATACCAAAAAAGGTGGTTTAGTCAAACTATTTACTAAATCAGGATGAAGTAGGAAGGTATTCTGCTCCCCCTAGTCTCTATTTTTGAAAACCATTTTACCATTCCTTGTAACGTTATTTTCCTTTTTTAAGGTCAACTATTAGTTCATGATTTGGAACAATGCATTTAAAGCACTAAATCCTAGTTACAGTTCTGCCATGTACACCACAATTTAGTCCAGCCTAAGACTTCTTTTGGATAGATCTTCTGTAGCTCTAGGCAACGAGGTGAAATCTGACTGCAGGTTGTAATGTTTCCAAAACCCAATTGCAGTACTTGTGAGTTTTGCTTTGGTTCAGTCTTTTTTTTTTTTTTCGGGGTAAAAAAAAGAAGAAATGGTAGAAGCAAAAGAGATTTTGCCACAATCTCCTTGAGTGACCTTCGGGAGAGCACTGTAATTTTTTTTACATTGGTTCCCCATCTGTAAAATGGAGACAAATGACACAGAACCACACCACTAGGCAGTATTTTGAGGCTAAATTATTTAATGTTTCCAAAGTTCTCAAAGTCTATAGTGACGAGCTCAGTAGAAAAGCCTACATGTTACATAAACCCATTACACAGGCCTACGCAATTAGAAGTTATAATAAACTTACTCTATTTGTGTGCAGGAGACAGTTTTTAAATATTAATAATGTGGTGGTTTTGTTGATGTTGTTGTTTTTCCAAATGCCAGATGTGCTTCCTCTGCCTCCAAAATGAAGAAGGGCAGAGAGAGTTCATCTGAAAAAGCAAATCCAATCAAATATTTACATGTTACATCAGTACAGTGAGAACTTCAACTCACCATGAGTGGAGCCAGCAACCTCCAGCTTTGTAGAAACAAAGCAGTTATTGTTAAGCCATACCAGCTTTTGGAGGTCCCAGACAGTGTTAATAACATGTGAGTTTCTTTGTTACCAAATTGAAAAAGGAAAATCCAAGAATGAGTTTTCCTGAAGACAAATGCCTCATCTCAGTATAATGCTAAGTCTCTCCCCCAGGGATTTTATTTTCTCTTTCAGAGCACAGAACTGCAGCCAGGAGTTTGGCTGCCAGCAGCATCCCTTCCTCCCCAGGATGCTGCCGCATATTTCACAACTGAAAGCTCTAGCCAGAAACTTAGATAGCTCAATTTGAGGTCACCCTTGCCATAAATTTTTGTTGTGTCCTCTTCCTGCATCTGTGGCCAACCCTTTGATTCACTGTACCCAAGATCGTTTTTGTTCATGGCCTTTCCAGGAGCATGTTGTCATGCAGAC
Source organism: Baryphthengus martii (assembly GCA_013396935.1). Taxonomy (NCBI): domain Eukaryota; kingdom Metazoa; phylum Chordata; class Aves; order Coraciiformes; family Momotidae; genus Baryphthengus; species Baryphthengus martii. Next base: position 592,300 of record VWZK01004986.1, read on the forward strand.
TAGGGACGGATGAGCTGGTGAACATTCAGGAGGACAATGGCATAGGGACAGAAGCGGTGCAGTATGCATATACAGTGAATCATTTGGCTACAGACTGGGGAACTCAGTCATCAGCCAGAAATAGAGCTACATATTTCATGTGTAGCCACCTCATATGGGCTCAGAACCATGACCTTGCTTCGCTGGCCATGTCCTCTCTGTTGATCAGCCATGAAAGGAGATCAACCACTCCAAGTGTGCTGAAAATTTGCCCAGAAGGTCTAAAGACTACAAGATTGCAAAGGCTGAGCAGTGCTCAGTTCATAATGAATCCATTGTCAAGTGCTTACAGGCAATGTGGACACAGCCAGGAATAAAACTCAGGCTGAGGACTTGGTCCAAAGTCTACCAAAGTTCTTCCAAGAACTAGAGCAAAAGCCCTCTTTATGACTACATTGTAGAAAGGTAAGCAGAAGTGGTAAGTGCACTATTCTCCCCTAGCATGCCACTTGCACGAGATGAAGGCAGCCACAGAGAACCAAATCATTGCACACGCTTTTGAAAAGCTGGTGAACATGAACAAACCATGTCTGCTATGGTTCAATGAAGTCGACTGCATAGAAGTCAAATCTTCTTCCAATTTCCATTGGAAGTGCTCACACTGATTTCAAAATGACTATAGAGGTTTGGCTCAGAGTGACTACTGACCATCATGAAGGTGCAGCTCTAACTTACCTTAAGCGAGCAGAAAAGAAAGGGGTGGTGATAAGAAACAAAAGAACAGAGCTTAAAGTCAGCTCCTGCTGAAAGAGCCTGTGATGAATGTGCTTGGATAAGCTTTTCCAAAGCATAGAAAGAAAATCTCCACAGTGCCAAAACAACATGAGCTATGCTCATCTTGTAAATAAGAAGGCAGAACAAACAGGTTCTAATTGTCTTGCAGTGGCCCTCTCCAAAGATGTGGCACTCTTTACCTGTAGCCAAACAGCTCCTGTAAAAGCCTCATCTCTTTCCCACATTTGCACACATCGAAGAAATGATTCCCAGTACGATCCTCGCAAGCAAAGCGTCCTAATGATCAATGCAGGAGAATGGCAAATGCTCTTGGCACCACTATGTGAAGTCAGTTGTGATCCATGGAGCCATTCAAACCAGCGCCGGTAATTAGTAAACCATACTCTGCAGCGCGTGACGTAAGTGTTCTCCAGTCAAAGAAAAGACTTAGTCATGTGTCTGAAACAATTGCCTCCTCAAAATCTCCAGACGATCCACAAACCAGATTCTGTGATGAAATTTCTGCCTTAATTCCTGCCTCTGCGGGAATACGAAAAGGACATAGCAGTATGTGTTAAACCTATGCATATCTTTCTTTGCTCTTGCATCCAAGGTTTTTATATGCTGTGCTCTGCAGTCTCTACCTTTTAAGACAGCAAAACTGTCAAAAATTCCAAGAGAGCTGTCAGCATCTCAGTTTTGGTCTAATAAAGTTGTATCTTTCATCTGGCATTCTGGAGCACATTTTAAAGGCACTGAGAGATGCTGGAACTGATCTCAGACAAACTTTACAGAAGATAATTGCCAAATCACTATCATAATTAATTAGTGTAATGAAAGATTAATTTTAACAGTCAATGGACATATCAATAAACTAAAGGCATAATATGCTGCGCAACCTGAAATATTTACAAGGTTAATAATTGGGCATAAATGAGACAGTGAATGGCAAGAATTTCAAAAGGTTATTGTGACAAGAGTTGTAGATATACTGGCAAGAGTCTCAAAGGTCATTGTGGTCAAGGCTGTGACTTCAGTCTCTATATTCTGGCTTGCCTCCTTATAGAGATGCGATGGAGTAAAAAGGGAAGAGGATTTTCAGCTTTGTGGGTGAGTTCTTCTTATACCTTTTCTAACCCTTTCCTTCCTTCCAGATAGTAGACTTCAGCGACTTTCAGCCACTCTTATACCAACTGTGGATTGTGTCCAGGCTATGAAAGGCTCTACTATTCCATTAGCAATCCCCTAAACTATCATTAAAAATAATAATAATAGAGCTCAAAAATCTTCAGTTACAGGCTATGTATAAGAAGTATATGTGACTTAACACCAAATCAAGATGGAGCTGTAGTATTTGGGGTTTAATGGTTTAGCTGTCCTGTCCTTTAGGTCTGCTTAGATCTTGTCCCATGATTTGGTTCTGCCTTGAAGTATTGCCAACTCTTACAAAGGAAAATACAAAGAGAACTCAAAAAGAAAAAAAACTCCTTATATATCTCAGAAGGGATACTAGTATGATGGCTTGGGGTTTTTTAAACTGTTATTTGTAAGTAGAATAGTCAAAATAAGAGAAGAACAAGAGTCCCTTCTAACATCAGCTGGTATGGAAAGAACAGCTTTCATATAGAGTAGGGTGACTGTCTCCAACCTGCTGCTTAGGGGTGGTCCCCAGCATGAGAAGGTAGTCCCAGAGCACACTAACAGTTCAACACCATCAGCCACCGCATGCCTTAGGCTGTGAGACTTGTAATTTGCTAGCATAACTGTGACCTCCTAGTCAGTATGAAATGGTCTTTTTGCTTCTGTGGTCTAGCAAGCACTTGCAGAACAAAAGAACGTGCAAATTCTGCTCAAGGTCACCTCTTATCAGCTTTCTAGCTGCTGTAGCTGCACCATGATTTGACTGAATTCAAAAGGTTTATAATCAAGGTCTTGATTTTAACAATCAGTCTCATTTCATTGGGAGTGACTTCCTGGCTCAATGGTGTAAGTCAAACACATCCTCAAAGGTTGGCTCAGGATTCTGTCTAGGTTTGCACTCAATGGCAAGTTTGTCTAGACAAATTACTTCTCTCCTTGCCTCTGTTCCCAGCGCATCTTGTCTGTATTCAGAGTCAATTTGAAAGCTCACCTCAGAACATGATAGCACTTTGTGGACTTGAAATCAGCTTTAGATAACTGTGTCTTGTAAATGACCCTTGTGATCAATGAACTGAACCTCCAATCAACAGAAAAATGCCTCTGTGGCTTGTGCTTCTGAAAATAGAGAAGGTATGAAACCTCAGCTATTTCGCTGTGGATTTTGACACATTCATGGAAATAATTGTGACAGTGCAGATGTAAACCTGGAGTTAAAACTAGTGATGTGAAGACTGCAGTGTCAGATATGCTAATTTCTGGAAGGGATCTGAAGGGAGACTTTACTGAACTGTACTTACTGTATTTAATCTGTGCTTCTCCTCAAAAAGAAAAGAGGTGGATTTTTTTCTTTTTCTCCTTGGCTTTTGAGTCAGCTTTCAGGTTTCATGGCTTATTTGGAGCACACGAATGTTCCTGAAAAAAAAAAAAAAAATCTTTGTTTCTTACAATCTTGCTTCAGAGCTGCAATAAATAATAATTAGAGGCCGAAAGAATGATTTAATCCAACTCACTGATAGGGCCTAGAAGGGGCTTTTTTTCACCTCTTTTCTCTTTTCATCATGTTGAATGAAATGGATTTTTAGAATAATGCCTTGGGGCGGTGCTTGGGAAGATCTTGGCCTGAAAACCCCTCAGTGGTAGAGATTTGTGAACTATGAATGATTAGCAAAAAGTGACTGAGAAATGCAAACTTATATCAATAGATTGGCTACGCAGTTGTCACACATCTACTGCAAGATACTGAAAATGTTTGTTGCAGACCTGTACACTTATGTGTCCAGCGGTTGCGAAGGTCCAAGTTGCTGGCACCCTTGGTTCCATATTTTCTTTCCATATTTTTGAGGGGAATGGAGGTTATACTTCAGGGCTATTAGTCCATATATATGAAAATACTAATTCCTGTGAATGTTTGTACAATTTTTATCTGATGTTTGATTATCTTCATTTGTAGGGCTTGAAGGACTTGGAGTCCTTCTGCAAAGTATAATCCTGTACTATTCACTGTCTTGCACTGATAGCATTGCAAAATACCATACATACAAAAGATGCCTGGTGATGTAAAGGGGCGGTAAAGATTTGGACTTGGGAAGAAGAAAATTTTCTGAGAAGAAAATTCTGTAAGTACAGCTTAGCTGTGCAGACTGGCATAATGGTAACTAATGGCTAAAGAGTTAATGCTTTGCTAGTGAAGGGAGATACTCTTTGCATTCATTTGCATGGTTGGGAGCAAGCCTGGACCATTCATACAAAATTACTCAAGCTTTTGACTTCTTGCTCTTATCTATTCCACCAGACTTTTGCTCATGACCCCATCTTTTCCTACTCATTCGAATTTCCTGCCAAAAGGAATGTGTGTTAAGGGAACACTGTCTGCTGCTTCTTGTGCTCATCCTCCTTGATGAAATAATGGTTTGCCTTCAGGCTAGAGACTAGCAGTAAACTGACATAGGAATGGTATCAGGATTTTTGTTCCTTGTGCTCTCTGTTGTCCACACTGATGATGTCCCAGTGATGACAGCAACAGTGGAAACTCTAAAATAGACAAGAATCCTCAAGCTGGCAAGTGTACTTTGAAGTGGCTGGTGGCCTTGGCTGAATTGTCTGCGGTTAAGCTTCTAATGTTGCCATGGATGCAGCAGTGGGAGCAATATGAGGTGGGGGGGAATGGATATCTGGTCCAAAGTAGCTTAATATTGTAGGCAAAAGCCAGCAGCATCAAAGCAGAATTGATCCAATTTATCTAAGCTGGGAATGGAGCTGTTTAGTTCTGCCGCCTGTCCTTGATAGCAGAGGACAGTTGGTATACTTTCTAGAAGCATATAGGGTCATGTCTGCCTCCTCTGCCTAAGGGTAGGCGGAGTGGCAATATACTTGACAACACATAAAGTGTCATATCATTAGCCTGTAATTTGCAGTGACTTACTGTGTGCCTTCTGTGCTGTACTGAGTGACACTCTCTCAGTGGTCTAGGCAAAGTGAGAGTGCTTTCAGGGCAGTCAGACCTCTCATCACTGTCTCCTGTTGATCATAAATCAGCACAAATTCGCTATGTTGTAAATAGGGCAAATGTGGCAAACTTGTCACTACCTCCCCACTTATTACCACATGCAGCACTCTGAATCACTATCTTCCACAGGTCTCCCCTATTAGTGAGCCAAAAGTATACTAGATGCAAAGGCTGGTGGTGGTCTCTTGCCCTGTTCACCCTGACCTGCCAGCGTGTCCCATGGCAGGGAGGGATGGTGCAACTCCAGTTTCTCATGTCATGTTCTTCCTCTTGTGTCTGAGAAGTTCCCCAGAGCCCAGCCACTACTCCTCATGTACTGCCTTCACTCCTCCACCCACAGCTACCTGTGCCATGACTCAGGAGTTGTGGAGACACAGGAGAATGCATCTGCAGAACACAGTCCACAAGACAAGGAAACAGAGGCTCTTTGGAAAGTATCTAGAGAGGACTGGTGTCCCTAAATTTTCACAGTAAAGAGAAGAAATCCATGCAGGCTTATACTCAGCTCTTTTTCATCTCCTCTGCAATGTAAGAACACGGGTCTGCTCAGCAATACCCCAGCATGGGCCACCGCCAAAGCTCCAGCTCTCTGAGAACTGACCAGTAAGCAGGGCTTTGCTGAAGTCCTGAAAATCTAATGAGAGACTCCTTCAGTCCCACTGATCCTACCTCTCTCCTCCAGCGACTGTGAAGAGATATTTTGCAGCCGACACAGAAAGTATGATTATTTCCCAGTGACACGGTGTGGGGCTACTCACTGACACTCTGGTCCTTTGTCTGCTGTACTCTACACACGTGCAGGAAAATGGGGATATACCCATTTCCCTGCAGAAAAAAAGATCTCTAACAAGACACTAAGCAATATTTGCTAGTGCTCACTGCTGTATGGGAAGAACAGAAAACAGTGGGAGCAAGGATGCTGAATTTCCACGTGCCTCCACTAAGTGAATGGTTTCAGAACATGTTGTTCCTGAGTTATTACATCAAAGGCTTCAAACTACCTGCAGCATAAACACGCCCACTTTAGGCAAATGAGCTTTTTGTTCACTCAAAACAGAGCACTTCATTAAAGTATCAGCTCTTCCACATCCTACAGTCCCCAAAGCTATGGATGTAAATAATAATCCTGCAATGAATGCTGAAAAGGTCTTAGACAAGTGCTGAATTCCTCTGCAGAACAAAGTCTTAACAAGGGTGGGATGGTTTATTGTCATCTCAGATGCTCTGATCTGGAATTTGGGGATAGGAAAAACTCTGGATTGGGGGCTGGCTCAGAAACTATAGTACACCAAGCAGCTCTCTGGACTTGCTCACACTGGAGAGGCTTGAACAGTCTAATTCTTTACACTAGCCCAGCAGCAGCTCACACAAATACTACCATGCTTAAAGGTAAGAACATAGCTTAGGAGAAAAGCCATAGGGTTTGTGGTAATCAAGATCTGCTAGTCTGGAGAACTGGGAGGAAATTTATCCGATAAGAATCGGATGTTAGAGAGCAGGCTTTGCACACAGCATGCCAGATGGTTGCAGATGTCCCTTCAAGATCTCCCTGGACTTGAAATCTTTCATACTGGGACACTGAAAGACATGTGCTGAGCAGAGACCTATTCACATAATCTTGTGGCTGCAGAGAGCTAACTGCTTTGCAATCTCTCACTACCATCTCAAACTTCAAACTTAAACTTAATCTGAAAACACCTGCTCAGATAACCCTCTCCTCTCCCCTGCTCTTGTTTGCTTGATATATGAAGTCTTCAAGTAATTCTTTGTATGAGATTTCAATGGCACAGTCTTACGGCTTTCTGTCAGTTGCTTAACACTGGTGGTAGTACATCACTAGGCCATCTAAAGGAGACCCATCATTCAGTGTAGTGCAAAATTGAACTGTGCTGCAGTGTGTTTTATTTCCAGGTACTGTGAACGAGCCATACCAGGTCAGGTCCAAGGAAGCAGAGGAAGAAAGGAAAACCTTGTTATCATAGTCTGAAGCAACTGTATCTATTCATACCAAGAGTTCATTAACACGTACTTCTTGGAGGATACAAGTTTGATGACAGGCAACCATCCAGGTGGTGGGCTTGGACCTTTCACCATGCATGAGCAATGCCTCATGACAGAAGGGAGTGCACCCTTGGAGCAAGCACCCTGACAAACCAGGACTCTAGAGTCAACCAGTTCCCATCCCTGGGAACTGCTGGCTGTGGGGCAAGCAAGCCAGCCCCTCTGTGTGACCATGCAGGCTTGCTTCTGGTGCTCTGTCTTCTTCTTTTGAGTGTTACTGACAGCTCTGGAAACAAAATCCCATCCCCTGATAACGGGCCAGTTCAGCTGCAGATTCCTTTGTGCCTCTGCCAGCAGCGTGCACCAAATGCAGAGCTTGAAAGAGTTGCAGCGTCCAAGCCTCTGCTCCCATTTCCTCTGAACTCTCCCAGAGATTCGTCTTTCAGGACAAAATTGCTCATGCTTAGTCTAAGCTCAAAGGATTTGTTTAGGAGTTGTTGGATATTTTTGACAAAATTGAGCTGGCTGTTTCTGACTTACGCAAGGGGAGAAATACGTTTTTTTGAAAGGAAGCTAAATATTTTTTAAAGGAATATTTTTAAAATAAGTTTGCCACAGATCTACAAAATTACTTTTTATTTTCATAGATGTTTGAATCTATCAGTAGCCATATTTTTCAAAACTGTTGACTGCCCTTAACTAGCGAACTCAAAATTAATTGCAGGCACCAGCATCTCAGGAAAGCCGATTTTTGCTTCACAAACACTGGGGGAGCGAGGAATTGCAAACAGGGCTCTAGCCACACAGCTGCAAGCTGTATCTCAGAAGCATTTTCCACTAGCCATAATTTCGTCAGCATCATTTTCAGCTTAGCTTCAGTCACCCTGTCCACCAGCCCACACGTGCATATGACCTACTCAACTGTGCTTCTTCCTCAAGCATGCATTGCTCTGCCCTTTCCTGCCCTCACTCCTCACCCCCACCCGTTACCAACATGCCCACTGAAACCAGATGACTCAGCAGCAATGAAAAGATATGGGAACACCTTCTTTCCAGGTACAGTATCCTCCAGTATAGAGCCATAGGCTGCAAAGAAGCCAGTGTGCATGATTTCCAAAGCTAGATACTCACAACATAGCTAAGAGTGCTTGGTCAAGCTAGAAATTTTGATAGAAGGTTAAAATAGAAACCTTTTTCCACTGGAAAATACCAACTTCCTAAAAACCTTTGCCTGAGGGATTGGTTTGGTATGTTTAAAAATTTCAAGGAAAATGTGTTTTCAAAAAGACTTTTACAAGCTTTTTGCCAAAGTGAAAATGTATGCTAACTACAGCAAAGGAATGATTTTTTTTCATACAGGTTTTAAAAGTGATTAAAAAAAATGTTTTCAGTAAAACTTATTTTGGATTTTTAAATTCTCCAATTTAATTTGAGAATTAAATTCCTATTCATTTTGAGCTGAGGAAAAAAATTAATCAGCATGACATTTATCTTGCATGCTTAGACTATAAGACAAATGGAGCATGCTCTGTCTGCAAAAACTTTTCCTTGCTCTCATTCACCAAGAACTTTTGCACTAGTCCAATTTCAATGAAATAGTATGGAGGGAAAAAAGTTCTGCTTTCTTTTAATGCAACGGCTGCAATGTGAAGCACCTGTTAATAAAAGTCAGAGAAGTTGCTTGCAGCTGACCATAGCTCAGAGGAAAACAGACTTTGTTAATCCTCATGAAATATGTGAACATGATGTTCTGGTGCTGCAAGAAAAGCTTCATACCCAGATCTAATTTCATATGTTTAAATTAGGGTGGAGTCTAGGAGGTATAGGTAAGGGTGACACTGCTTAAGGGACCTGTTAGGAGTAACGAAGTAACCAGGAAATACATCTCTGGTTGACACTAGCAGCAAAAGGGGAGTGCCTTTGTCTGAAGTCATGCATTCGGAAAGAAGTTATAACTTCAGTAAATACAGATCTCCCACCAACGGAGTAGTATATGTGACTAAGGAGTCTGTGCTATTTTCTGTCTCTGCTTTTCTTCATGATCTTGGACAAGCTGTTTCATTTCTTTCCCTTTGGATATCTTTGTTAGGTGGTGTGGACTTTCTCACTTGCCTGTTTGTTCAGCATCTATCACAGTGGGAGGCCCTGGGTGTGACTGTAATACGAACAACATTGCCAAATCCATGTTTCCATGGTAGACTAAAAATCTTTTCCTTCTGTACCAAATAATGGCAACGGTAAAAAAGTACTTACTTCACATCCAGAGATCAAAAATCTTCCTGTAAAAAGCCTTCCTGTAAAGCGTCACTGACTTAAACTGTGCTGTGTGAATTGGCAGCCGGTTGTGGTCTGAACTTTTACCTCCTGGATGTTAATTTTGTGAACACCGTCGATTTCTGTGGGAGGAAAGACAGTAAATCTTCTGTACATTTTTCCAAAAAAATGAAGATACATCTGTCAGTTGTTATGTCCACAGATAAAGAGTTGCACTGCTTTTTCTCATTCTGGATTACTGAAATCCAGCTTCTGCATCCAAATTTCAGAGAAGCTGTTCCACAGTGGAAGACCATTCCTTTGCAGTATATTAATGAGCCAATATTTGCCAAGAAAAACAGAGGGTATCTTCGTCCTTGCAAATATAAAATGGCTTTTCCTTACACTGCATTTTAGAACAGTGCAAATACTGCATTTCCGAATCTTCTGTGCATAGCTGAAGAAGCACAGGTACAGCTCATGTCATGCCTGTAAATCTGGTTCCCTGGTGTTCTCAGGATTGACTTCAGACCATAATATGGGTCTGCTCCCACTCAACAAATACAGATTGATTTCAGAAGGGCTGCCCATCAGTCTTGGACTCCACACATATATGCACTGGACTTCACACAGTCCTTGTCTCTTCCTCTGCATTTAATTTCCCTCTGTGAAAAATATTCTGCATTTTATTCCTCATCACAGTCCAGTTTTTTTGATTTCCAAAGAGGAAGTATTCCCAAGAAAGTCCTTAGGCATAAATGCCAACATGACAGGTAGAAAAGCTTTGCAAGATCAGTGAGAAAGCTGTTAAGGCTCACCTTTCCTTGGCTTGGTTAAGAGCAATTTATTTCTCTGCTGCGATGCTTCTTTGGAGCACATAGTGCTTTTTAAGCATGACCATGAAGTTTTCTTAGTTTGAAGCACCTGAGTCTTGAGGGAAACATCAGTCTTCCAGGATCTGTACTGTCTCTCTTCTGAATACAGTTTGGAAAATGGGTTTTCTTCCATGACAATTGTCAGTAATGTTTGAAAATACTTGCAGCAGCCTTTAAGCATAAACTTCAGCTTTATCTTATCTGCTGCAAATTGAAACTCTCTTCTCATGAACTATCACCTGTGTATTTCCTCTTGATCTTGATGTTGTTGCCTCTAGGCTGGATGTCTTTTAAGACCCAACCAAGTGATCCCAGCCAACTGACTCCACCCTTCCTCCACACCAGGGCTTTCCTTGTTTCCAGGCCAGTATAAGACAATACTGTCTTTTTTACAGGACTTGACTACCACCACTCCACAATCATAGAGCACATTCTCTTTCCAAAGGTACGATTACCTCCATTCACCAATTCCATATCTGAAGACTCTGAACATGTTGACTCTGCCTCAAGAGTTGTTCCAGATCTTCAGATACAGGACTGCAGGTCTTAAAGCTCTATGCATCCATATAAGCAGTGGTGCTCCCTCTGGAGTCAGGAAGACTCCACTTGTTTCACTCTCCATGCTTCTTCTTCCTAAATGTCACAGCTGAAGCAAATCTCTGATCTTCCCAGGGAGCATGGGATGACCTCTCTTTCAAGTTCTGCTTTCTCTTAGGATGACTTGTGACTGTAGATGTCCCTACAACATCTCCCTGAAATGTTCTTGAGAAGGGAACCGCATGCTACTTTGACACATAGATTCTAGCTTAGAGTTGCAGGAAAGGGCTGAAAGATCCATCTCTTTGTTGAAGCTGGATGGATGAACTGCAGCAGCAGAGAGAGCCTGGAGGGAGAAGGGAAAGAACTGGTATGAATATTAATACATATAAAATATATACTGTGTGATGCATCTCTCTTCTCACACATCCAATGATCATCTATCCTCCCTCACTCCCCTCCCCTCTGCTCTGCCTCACTCTGTCTATGGAGTAAATGTTGGATTTCCATTTTCAATCTATTTAAATCTCTCATTTTTGCTGCAGTGTAGCAAGGGAAAAGTCTTAACTCTCTGTTTGCTGTACTGTATCTGTCAAACAGTGGAAGGAAGCAGAGATTTTCTCCAAAGCCATCTGTTTTTACAAACTTTTGGTCTTTATTTTCTGTAGTTCCAGCTGGGCAGAGGCCATGCAGTCTATCTGCAAATGTACTGTACTTTTATGAATCCCAGACCTCTTTGCTGTTTCTTTAGATCTAAGAGATATGACTGCTTAAATTATCAAGCATGCAATAGCAAGTGTTGAATAGAGCACTCATCGTATAACACTGGAAAGCTTCTCATGGGCCTGAAGGATGCAGTCAGCCACTAACATCGAACATTGACCTAACAGTTAACAATCATGCGTCAGGCATAGATCATCTGCCACTTGTCTCTTTTCTACTTGGTACAGAAACAGGATCAAATAAAACATCCCTCTGGTTCCAGCCTGATGTGTAGAGAGCTTCCAAAGAAGGCCCGATGATACTCTGGCAATTACAGCGTCCACAGTAGCGTGTGACATGGTCGCAACTGGCTATATGGTGCAGTGGGAGTGAGTGGCAGGAGCATAAGAGGAAAATAGGGACCTTGTGCTGCTACTGAACAGATTCTGCAGGCTTCTTAAACTCTACTCTTGCATTTCCCCACATATAGAGACCAAATCAAGCCAATTACCTTGGCTCTGCATCTTAGTTTAGGACCTCAGAGGATCTAGGGCTCTGAAAGGCTGCTCATCACTCCATGATGCAGGGTAAAAGGAGACGCAAGGCACTGCTGCCTCCCCTGCTAACCAGAGTGCAGACAGAACAGCCCTCTCTCCTATCTATACCAGCCTGAAGGAAGAAGAATGTAGAGATGAATTATAAGGGCTATCATCTGATTACCTGAGAGGAATGGTCTTTGGGCTGAGGGGAAACAGAAGCAGCTCTTAAAACTGTCTCAGACCTCCATCTTCCCCTTCTGCCAGAGTTTACAGTGAACACTTCCAGCAGTTGCTGTTTTTTTAAGACGTGATTTTGGCATGCTAGGTTACTCTTCACTATGATTCTTGTATTGTGGCTGTACCCAGCCTTTGCACGCTGTATTGCAACAACCTTTTTTGCAGACATGCAATAGCAGGTCAGTGGCAAGTAAAGTTGCGAAGCAATCCAGTGTATGACTGAAAAATAAAATAGTGACCAGGTCACAGGCCCTCGCAGATCACTGCCCAGTATGTGTGCTTAGTGTGGAAGGGGCTTTCTATATACTGCTGTAGGACAGAGCTATTAAAGGCCTTGGTAAAATACACGTGCAGGGTGAATTGTGGGGAGATAGGAAGAGAGTGAATTAAGGTTCCCTAAACAGGCTTAGGTCTAAGTGTTTGCTAACAAGCAAGCGCTCGACTTGGCAACATTAATAATATTCTTTTATGGTAGGTTTATATATGAGCAACAGGGAAGATGAATCACACTGCAGAAATAAAGTCAGGCACTGATGATGTTGAGAATTAGCTTGGCTGGTTAGGGAAATAAAGGGCCCTTCAATCAGGGAGCAGAGAGCTAATTGTCTCATTAGCTTATCTGCCTGGGTTGTATTCCCCTGAGAAGAGGGTGGGCGATGGAAAGGAGACAAATGAAATAAATGAAGCAGTCCTCTGGGAGGAGGATTTTTCCTGAAAAGAGCAAGGGGCTAGTGGTTGTACAACAGCATGCTTTGCTGCAGTGGTTCCACTGCTTGGCTACTTGAAGATGAAACTTGGAAAGTGGTAAGAAATACCCTGGAACAACAGGGCTGGGGAGGGTTGGAGGAACATTACTGGTATGTCTGCTTTCTCTGCTTCAAAGTTCCCTGACCCACTCTCTCTTCACATGTTTTTAGCATCTTAAGATCATGGAACTACGGCTTTCATATGGAGGAGTATTTAGCAGACTCGAGAGACCAAACTAAATGTAATGCCTCTGGGATAATTCCAGAACCTTTTGGCAAAGCCACCTGGGATCAACTTGTACTGGTTCATTGGCATTTCTCCCCAAAATATGGGATCCTGGGAACAATATTACCAGTGTGGTATTTCCATACTTATATATATAGCTCTAGGATTTACCATTCATATTGTATTCGATCTTGCAAGGTGTTCTAACACCACTTCAATGTAAGGAAGCATTGTAGCACAAGGGGCCTTTCCACCAACTTTAGACTAAGATCTTTGTACCAGCAAGCTTATACTTGGCAAGACATGTGTTTTTTTGAGATCTGCAAATCGACTTGCATGTTTCAAAATGACTTCTTGCTTTTTTTTATTTCTTTTCCTTTTTTCTTTTTTTTTTTTTTTTGAAAAGGACTATTTCTAGAGCTGTTTCCAGAGAAGGTGTTGAATGCTGAATCACAAGATCTATTCTGCTACCAGAACTAGCAGCAGTGTCTTTTGGAATAGCTGCTCTTGTGAAACTTCCTTGCAGACTCTGTTAAACTTGAAGGAAGTGAATTTCAAGGGCTGTGCTGTTCAGCCCATACGCCTTGCGGCTGTGGGCAGAAGAGTTATCAGGAGATGCGTTCTAATCCAGACCTTCATGAAACTTTGGTGGTTTGCTGAATACCAGCTGCCTGAAGTTAAGCTTGATCCTGAGATAATATGGCATTAGTGTCCATGGGTATCATCTTACAACCTTATAGGGAAATAGAGAAGTAAAAGGAACTTCTGTAGATACTATTTAACATGAATGGCTGTGAGTCAGGTTTCCTATGAGTCTATGGATACTGACTGCTGAGATGTTCCACATGTTCACTGTGGAAACTGGAACTGAATCCAAGCTGAGTGTTTCCAGGCAGTTTCCTGGTGTTATCCACTACAATCATTAAATAAGCCTGAAGTGAGTGTGGATGTGGTTTCCTAAACCCTGGACTCAGTGACATCTTGCAGTGTTGCATTGCTGAAATATCACCTGGAGGAAGATTGACTTCAAGAAATAACCGGATTGCAAAAACAAAAACATGTTTGAAAGAATTTAAACTCTCTGATATAGTGTTTCTGGTTTGAAATGCTTTCGTGTTATAACATTTAAAAAGCTAAGAAACTAACTTATTTCCTGTGATAAAACTCAATATCCTGCTTATTTGATGGGAAATTTTATGTTCCATTTTGAGATGGGAGGGATAAGGTGAGGATCCACTCAAATCTGAAGCTGGTTACAGCAGGAAGTCTTTTGGTGTCTAATACTACTGATTTCATCAAGTCTAGAAAAGGCTTCCAGCCTTTTAACAGCTGGCTGTGAAAAATCTAGCCAGAAGACCATTCTACCTAGTATTGGCCAGTGTTTAAATATGTGACCATGGTCTAAAAGAAAAAACCTTCAGGACAAGGGCTTCTTGGGAGATTTTGTCCAGAAATGCCATCCACAAAGATTTTGCTTCCTGGAATCTGATGTTTATGAAAGTTATGTTTTGAAAATCAAGATGTCCCAGACTGTGGATGTCCATGGACTAGAAGGAACATCCACAAGAGAAGCTAGTGAGCACTAAGTGTTCTACCCTCTCTTCTCATGCTGACAGGCTCTCAGAGGGTTGCATACCTGTTTCTATGCCATCTGCTTTTTTCTGATTTCTCCCTACCCATATATGTGTCTGTGTCTCTCTAAATCCCTTTGCCTTCTCCGAAGAGGAAAATGTCATGATAACAGGGTGTGTGGGGGTAATACAGGCTTTTGGAGTCTGCAACCATATTGGGCTGTCATCCAGCCCACCACTGATCTCAGAGGGAATGAATTCGCCATCTGTAGACAGTCCATGTCTCACTGCAGCCATCTGTTAAGCTCCTCAGCCCACTTGCACTCTGAACAATGGCAATGCCTTCCAGAAATCATGTAGGAGAGCATCCCTCCCTCCATTGGGTGACACTCATTGCACAGTGCTGTCTCTGAACACGAGTATCTGTGGTTCTGCCAGAAAGACAGCTTTTTGAGGCAAAACTATTTGTGTTCCTAATCTGAGCATCGTAAAGAACATGAAGACCTGGGAATAGCTGCCTTGAGATTCCTGAGACTCTGGGACTCTTGACTTTTTCATCATCTTTGGAACATGGAGGATCTTGTAAGATACTCAGCTTACAATAGGTGGATGGTTCTTCTCAACCCTCTGAGCAGGACAAAACAACATAAGTATCACCAACATCGGCAAAGGTCCTGCTCTCCTTTATATAGAGAAGGCACTGAGGAAGAAATCTTGGCAGCACCACATCATTCATTTCAAAGTTAGCTTGACACACAGGCTGTCACTGCCAAACCTGTTGTATTCTGGTTCATGTTCCAAAGGGAATCATCTATTAATCAACCTCTTCATTCCTGCAAGCACTCGTATTTACCATGTTGTAATCTGCCTGGCAGCAGTAGAACAGATTTTAAGCACTTGGTGATTCCCAGTGTCACAAAACCCATCTAGAAATTTTTCTTATTAAAAGACTGAGTCTACCACACGCTCATGAAACCAGACTATTCTTTCAGAGACTCTTAAGGGATGACTTAATTCAGACATCTCTCTTCAAATTCGTTACTTCACTGACCAGCCAACCACATCCCCTTGATAGAGCTAAGTCAGAAACTGGTCTAATGGATGGCTTCTCTCCAAAGGCAAGGACTTCAGCTGGACCTGACACCAGAAAGCTGAAACAGCATCAGACAGGGCTGGGTAACTCTCTTATTCCCACATGTCATTTTAGCTTACATCAGCTGTCTCCTAAGAGCTGCTGCCATTTCCAAAACCACGTGATCTCTGGGATTGCAGGGTGCTCCCAGATATTGCTACGTAATTCCTGTCTTCCTCCCACTCCCACACACATCACTTGCCAGACTCTGAAGGAAGGAAAACTTCTCAATTAACATTTAAGAGAGACACATCTTTATTTCATAAGAACAGGGATTTGCTCTTTTTGCTGTTATTCCACCACCTCCGTCCTTTGATGGAGCAGAAGTGGGAAGAGCCTCTCTTTTACCATCTCACCTGCTGCTGCCTAACCTTGACAATCTGTGTACCAGGCCCTGCACAACTGTTTCCCCAAATTCTGGCTTCTCTCAGAGAAGATAACACAGGGGACAAACTCAGATGTGATCTGAAACTGGTAAGGAAGATCTGTTGCCAGCTACGAATAGGGCTTTGCTTGTAAAGGAAGAGGTGCCTTGATAGAGATGTCTTCTGCGACAGAGTGCCGCTGTAAACAAGAGAGTGGATGTTCTGTCAAAAAGCTGTCAGAGAGTCAGACAAACATTTAAAGAGGCAGATTTCCTCCTGAGGGTAAAGAAATGCTGCTCAGCACTTGACAGTGCAGCCTGGTAGCTCCTAGCCCCAGGGACAAATATGATTGCAGCCTCTGTGTCCAAAGGACAGTGAGAGAGGGCAAGGAGATGAGAACAGCCAAGTAATTCCTGCACACAAGCAGTCATGCATAGACAAGAGTCCTATAGCTA
This sequence comes from Baryphthengus martii, assembly GCA_013396935.1. NCBI lineage: Eukaryota > Metazoa > Chordata > Aves > Coraciiformes > Momotidae > Baryphthengus > Baryphthengus martii. The sequence continues at coordinate 608,839 of VWZK01004986.1, forward strand.
TGGTGTGTCTACCTAGAAATAGACCCTTCTCTCTGCAGACTTCAGAGGGAATGGAGGTATGTGCCTGGAGCGATCATCCACCTCTGCCATCCACCATCTGGAGAGAGACAAAGGTACATGCAGACATGAACTGGAGGACTGTTGGGCGTGCACCACTGCCGTGGGAAGTACACAAGGATGTTGCCATCAATTTACATGCAGATTTCTCCCAAGCCAGACACTGAAATTAGCTCATATCGATGAACGTGCACTCTGAAGGTGTCTCTTTCTGTAGAGAAAGGAATATAAACAGAAGGACAGCATTTAATGTCTCCCAAAGAAATGGGTTTCTAAACTTAACTGGGAAAATAGGACAAAACGATTGGTCTCAACACATTTGCAGAGTAAGTAAATTACTCTGTATTTGATAAGCAGCTCATGCAGACTGAGTGGCTGAAATTCAGGTCAAAACTACACCTATGCCCCTTGCTCAGAGGTGCTGGTCTATCTCTTGTCTACCTGGAACAGTGTGTGACTTGACCAGCAGCTATCAAGGGAGGCAAAGAGAGGATGCTCACATGCTCTGCAAATGCCTTTCTGCATGAAGTTTCCCTTCCCAGGCACTGAACTGAACCTCATGTTTCCTCTAGTCCTTGCAAGAGAAACACAGTTGTGAGCCTGGCCTCTCTTCTCTTTGAGCATCCACTGTGGGAAATTTAAATATTGTCCCCTTTGGCTATGCTGTCTGTGGAGATTAGTAATCTTCGTCCTTCACCGCCTCCCCTCATGTGGGAGCGTGGCACTCCAGCTCCTTCCAAGCCACTGACCTAGTTCTCACTGTCCCCAGGGACAGGCTCTACATCCAGGTCCATCCCACGCCAACAGTTGGGCCAATTCAGGGGCAGGATGGGTGGATGCTGCCTGTGGATTAGTAATGCAGGCAGCAGCAGAAGCACAGTGCACACAGATTGAAAGCGGATTTGAATATGGGCTCTTGAAAAATATGAGATAGCTCACAATATGTTTTCCTCGGTGCTGTAATGTATTTCAAACAGCTCACTTCCATCTCCTGCACTTTAATTAGCATGAAAATTGGCCAGTTCCACAATCCCTTTAAATACATTCAGTGTGTTACCAAATATATTTCAAAAGCAGCTACACACAGGAAGGCCAGGGCCTGGAAGTGGGCTACAAAACATTCCCCATTTTGATCTCACTCGTTACTAAGCTGTCTTGTGACCACTGTTAAAGGAGGCTGATGGGTTCAGGTTTGGTTTTTAGTGGGCAAACTTCACCTGGGGAAACCTAAGATCATCAAACTGTACCTTTGGCTGTTGGGCTGAGGAGCTGCAATGAGAAAGTAGGATAAAAATAGAACCCTCAACTCCTCATGTCCTGCTCTCTCCCTACCCTGAGGGAGGACTGTGGAAGAAGCTGTCTGTGCAGGATGCTCACTGGTCCTGGGGATAGATTACTCCATGATCCCCCTGCTGTCAGTCTGGCCAGCAGGATGGTCTACAGAATATATCTATCTACTAGAAACACAGCTGGAGACTGTTGCAGAAAGGAACTGCTCATCAGACTTATTCTTGGTCTTTGTTAGGTAGTGAAAAACAAGAAATCTTGTCTCACCCCAGACTCAGATTGTCTCTAAGGTTGCAATTTCCAGTTGCACTAAGACTTCTGGCAGACAGTTCCCACCTCTCTCCCTGCACACTGTGACCACAACTTTGGTGTCTTCCCCAGTGGTGGGAACCACAATGTGAACTGGGGTTCCTGGGCTTGCCTCACAAATAAGGTATGCTGACACAACCGAGGGGAGCAGCAGAGGGCTGAAGAGGCAGGAAGGTATGGCAGCCATCACAGCAACTGGGAAGTGCTGTGCTTAAATGTTTTGAGATGGCAGTCCTTCAACCAGATTATTTTTAGCTGAGATTCCCATTTCTTTGTCATATTCTAGAGCCATCTTTTCTGCCTGGGGATAAAAGTCAGTGTTGTCCATGCCTTTTCAAACTCGCCTTTACCTTCAGTTGCAGACATGCCCCATCTCTGGGCCAGCCTCTTCTCTTTCTGTGCACTCCAGAAACACCTGGGGCTGGTATTTTTTACCATTAGAACCTATTTCCCTCCTTCCTCAACCCATGATGTTGCACAGGATGCCAGTGGGTTGCGTTGCTCCAGCTCATGAGAGGCTGAGGGGGATCCCTGATCCCTCCAGGAATTGGAGACAACACCTAATTGATGATGCTATGGGCACGATCTATCTGCTCACTGCATATGGTGAGGAACAGGGATAGAAAGGAAAAAGATAGCCATTTTTTCTACTTGCTACAAGTTGTCCTCCCCAGCCACCTCCTGGGACTGCCAAGGAGAGAAGGATGGGGAAGAGGAAAGGGAGAGTGGTCTCAGGGAGACTTTCTGAAGCTGCTGGCCCATGTCCCTGGTCAGACAGTAATCACAAAATCGCAGAATCGTGGAACGTTAGGGGCTGGAAGGGACCTAGAAAGATCAAGTCCAACCCCCCTGCCAGAGCAGGAACCTAGAGTAGATCATGCAGGAACATGTCCAGGTGGGTTTTGAATGCCTTCGGAGAAGGAGACTCCACAACCTCTCTGGGCAGCCTGTTCCAGGCTCTGTCACCCTCATTGTGAAAAAGTGTTTCCTTGTGTTTGCACTGAACCTCCTATGCTCCAGTTTGCATGCATTGCCTCTTGTCCTATCATTGGACGTCACTGAGAAGAGCCTGGCTCCATCCTCCTGACACTCACCCTTTACATATTTATAGACATTACTGAGGTCACCCCTCAGTCTCCTCTTCTTCAAGCTGAAGAGACCCAGCTCCCTCAGCCTCTCCTCATAAGGGAGATGCTTCACTGCCTTAATAAGCTTAGTGGCTCTGCACTGGACTTTCTCCAGTAGTTCCGTGTCCTTCTTGAACTGGGGTGTCCAGAACTGGATCCAGTACTGCAGGTGGGGCCTCACCAGCACAGAGTAAAGGGACAGGAGAACCTCCCTTGACCTGCTGGCCATGCTACTCCTGATGCATCCCAGGATGCATTGGCCTTCCTGGCCGCGAGGGCACATTGTTGGCTCATGGTCATCCTCCTGACCACCAGGACTCCCAGGTCTTTTTCCCCAGAGCTGCTCTCCCACAGATGAGCTCCCAACCTGTACTGATCCATGGGGTTATTCTTCCACAGATGCAGAACTTTACATTTGCCCTTATTGAATTTCGTTAAATTTCTCCCTGCCCAGCTCTCCAGTCTGCCCAGATCATGCTGGATGGCAGAACAGCCTTCTGGTGTGTCAGCCACTCCTCTCAGTTTTGCATCATCAGCAAACTTGCTGAAGGTACACTCCATCCCCTCATCCAGGTCATTGATGAAGATATTAAACAGCATTGGACCCACTACCGACCCCTGGGGGACACTACTAGTCACAGGCCTCCAGCCAGAGTCTGCTCCACTGACCACAGCTCTCTGGGCTCTGTCCTTCAGCCAGTTGCAAATCCATCTCACCACACAATCATCCAATCTGCACTTCTTAAGTTTGTCTGTGAGGATGCCATGGGAGACAGTATTGAAAGCTTTGCTGAAGTCAAGATATACCACATCCACTGCCCTCCCCTCATCTATCCATCTAGAATGTCCACTGTGCTGTGGAAACACCCCAGTAATTCCCTCCTGGAATTTCCCAGTGCCTTCAGAACTCAAGACTGGCAGAATTAATGCATTCAGGGCTGGTGGGAGAAGTCAGAGTTTGGGGAGACTTGGGGAGGAGCTTCAAGTCCCTTGTAGAATCAAACATCACTATATGCAAATGCAGGTAATTTCATGGAAATATATGTAATTTTATGCAGATTTAAAAGCTATTGACTTTCTGTCACAAGATGTTGGCAGCTATGGTGTTTGTTTGAGTCTTTTTCTTTCCCTATTTAAGCCTTTTTTTTCCTTTTGGAACTTAAAGAAAAATGAAATATTCATGGAAACATTTCTGTGACTCACAGGGAGAGACTACATCAAGCTGAAAAGTTCAGATGTGTATCCAAACTTCCTCAAAGTGCTTTGGGATAGGAAGTGGGATTTGAGAGTGGGCAGTTTTCAGATGCAGTCTGCCAGGCTTTCAGAAAATCCTTTTCCACCAGAACTTAGATTTGGGCTTATGAGTGACCCAGCAACTTTTCTGCAAATAAATAAGTCTTGTTCTTGTTTAGTCAGAAAGCATCAGAGACACTCTAAATAGGAAAGCAGAGGAGTGATTGTGCCAGCTTTTAGCACAGAAGCCAGTCCCAGGCAGCAAGTGAGGGTTTTGCTGTAGCCTTCTGTAGTTTTCTTTGTATTGCCTGGAGCTGGAGGTTCTTGTTATCAAGGCACAGCACAGTGGATAAAGGAATAGAAAGGATTTGATCTCCCGTGAGCAAAATGGATGTCAAAACAGAGGCCACATTCCTTGTTTATTACACATATTTATTTATTATATATGTTTATAATCTTGATTTATATATTAGTATTATGATATTTTATATTATATATTACATTGTTATTTTATATAGAATATTTAATACATTATATTATTATATATTTTATTTATTTATCATATTCCTAGTGTATTTGCAGAGATAAGTACCCTTGTCTTGAAGCTGTGGGGTGAGACCAGAACCTCTAAATATTTAGGACACGTTGTTTTGTGCAGTTGTAGGTGACCAGTGGCTTGGTGGATCATTGCTCACCCAGTGCCATCTCTGTGACAGGGAGTGGTGGTCCACCCACTGGATGACCCCCCACTTGCAGGGCACTCTTCAAGAAAACACAGGGACCTGGGGAAATGACTCCCTCTCTGGAGCCACTCCCTTACATGGCCTTACAGGCTGGATGCAAAAATCACGCATTTTTAAGAGATGATTTGGAAATGGCTATCATTTTTCTGACATGGTAGTAATAGAAAGGAGGTCTTCGCAGCTGGCTGAATTGAGATGAGGTGATTTGTTCATATCCGAATGTTTGTTTTTAATGATGCTGGAGATATTATTCTGTCGTAACACTGAAGTATTAAGCACGGCTAGAACTCTTGCCCAAATTACTATTTAGCTGCTAACTAAATCTAATGAAAAGTAAATCATGTACACTTAGACCTTAATAAAGCCTGGGTTCACTATATCCTTCTCTCCTTCATTAGAATATTATGTACTGTCTGGCATAAACCTTGAGCTTAAATAACAGGGAAGATTGTGTTTCTTTTTTTACCCTCTTGATTCAAGAGATGTCTAAGCCCTTGCACTGTAACATTTGTCCTCTTTTGACTTCCTGACTGGTGAGATTATTTAACAAGTTAAGGAATTTGCATCTAGATCTGAACTTGGGACACTCTAATGTTTAGGGGAGAGAGGTATGTGATGAATGGTGTTAGGGGTTGAATGAACTCCTACATTTAGAGTGAGATTTTGCCTTATATTTCAAGCATCCTAAGCTTGGAGTGATTTAGCCCGTGCTTTCCGATTGAGAAAATTCCTTCTTTTTTAACTTTATATAAAGACAGAACATGTTCTAGCCATGAAAAAGCCATCTTCTATGGATGCTATTAGAATTTTGGTTTTTCTTTGTTTCCGTTGCCACGGAAGCTGCCACAGAATTGACCTCCTGTCTCTGAATTGTTCTTTGTTTCAGTTCCATATTTTTTAAAGACTTTCTGCCATCAAAAAAAGCTGGAAACAACTCTCAGAATATTAGTTGAGAACAATTCTCTGCTCTGGCGTTTTCCACAATAGTGCTGAAAAACAGTACTTCTGAATGTATGAATCTCATCACCTACCCTAATAAAGGCCTGATTCTGAAACCTACTGATGTCATCTTCAACAGCTTGTTTGCTTCTGCTTTTTTGTTGCTATAAATGTCATGAAATCCTTTCTTTTCCATCTGAGGCTAGCTGCAGCTGCCCATTTACATCTGCTGAACCTCCTCTGTTCTTACCATCCTGTCACACAACTCAAAAAAATAAAATAGATTTAGTGTCATATTTAAAATGGAAGGATGACGTGTACCAATTATCTAGCCAGGCTATCACAGTGCACCTTGTATGCCCCCAGTCTCCTAACGTATGATTAGCAAACAGAATCTCCTATATGCTAAATTAATTTGAATGCAAATGCTATCCCTGCAAAAAAGCCTTCCCTTTTATTTTTCTCAAAACATTTATAAGTTGTCATAACTCTATAAATGCAGCAGCCAGATAGGCATCTCTGTCCGGTCTTCTTGATAGAAGTCAAATTCAAGACCTCTTTCTAGAGCTCTTCTATGGACACGGAATGACTTCCAGGAGCAGAAAAGCCTTTCACACCTTTACAGTCTAACACAGAATACACCTGCAAGAGACAGGAGCCCCTAACACCACAGAGTACACATGGGAAAGTGGAGAAATGTCTGTTTGAGAAGTGATTCAGAAGAGACTATCAAAAGGAAAGGTAACAGCCAAAATAAAAACCGCACGCTCTGTGATAAAGGCTGATTGAAGAAGAAATGTCAGGGGTTTTGTTTTTTTTTACCACTGTTCCTCTTGTCTGTATTTGAATACATGTTCGAGAATGTGGGTTATTTGTTTTAAAGTCTCTTTCTTCCTTATCAAAGGCTGTCTTCTGACTTCACTCTGTTTTTTTTTGCTGGAAAGCTGCATTTAGTAATGTAAATGTGATTCTTCCCTGAAGCAGCTGCAGAGTGGCACAATTCTGTCTGTGCTTGCATCAGTAACACATATTAGCACAGAGAGAGAGTAACTGATGGATGGAAGTGGTGGCTCAGAGGATTTGTACCAAGTTGTGTCCACACCCCTTCAGCTCTAGGACGTCAGCTTGTACCCAGCCCTGGATGAATTCCAGTGTCCCAGCTACAGGAGCAGAGCAGGAAAACTCAAAGCCAGAGTAAGCAGGTAATCAGAACATGAGGACAGAATAAGAAGCTGGTGGGCCTACTGTAGCCTTAACAAGTCTGTAAGTAAACAGCACTCCTTTTTTCTAGCTCTTAGTATGAACACAGTTAAATGCAATGCTGAGTATCTCCCTTGAATGTAGTTCCTTGTGGTGCAAGGAGATAATGGCATTTAAATGAAGGACCTAGCCTATCAATCAATTTTGGAAGTTTTATTTATTTCTCCTCTGAAATGATTGTTAAAGAAATCAGGCCTTTCAGGCCTCACAAATCTGAAGAAGACTCCCCTGTCCATCTCTATCCCTGTGCACCCTCCAGCTCATCCCATACCTTACGTGCATCCAGTGCAGCATCCTGCAACCTCTCCATGGGTACCTTCTTGCTCTCGTCTGGAGTGAGCTGATTTCATTGCATGGGGCCAGAGAGCACAAGGGGGTGTTGCATGTGGTGTTGTGCCGTTAGAATGAATGGTTTCAAATATGTGGCCCTGCTGCAACATTGTAAGACCATGTACGCAGGCCACATGAAACTGGAACTGTAGGGACTATGAAAGATGTGCGAAAGCCTGGGAAAATGAGAGACTAAAAGGGTTAAAATTCCCTAGCCTAATTTCCTTTTTCCCAAGGGAATTCAAAGCCCCAGAGATTTTTCAAGGCCTACACCTGACTGTAAGAATTACGGGAGTTTTGTTTTTCCTCCAATAGGGGAATGGAAACCATACTATGAACCTATGATTAATCACAACAAACCAGCAGCTCATGACTAGAACTGTGGAATACACAAGCAATGCTTTTGTGATCAATCTGCAAGGTTTTTTTTTTAAAGGGGAAAAATAAAAAGTCCTGCCAAAAATGTGTTGAGCATTTTCAAATAATGAGTACATTCGAGGAAATTTTGATTTTGCTCAGGGACCATCTGCAAGCAGAGAAAGGGACTAAATTCTTTCAGTAAATTACTGACTGCAAATTATTTTTTCAGCGCTAGCTATGAATGTTGGAACTGCACAGCTGAAAATGTATTATTAAGCTGAGAACTTGGGATTTAGAGACTGTAGATTGCAAATACTTTTGTTTTAGATGTTTGGGGTTTTTTTAAGTGTCCCGTGGCACAAAAGACTTCTTCGGTTGAAAACATTAGGAAGTTCAAAAGAAGCACCACAAGCTATAGTACTCCAACATGATGGACAAGGACAAATTTTAGAGTATATTCATGTGAGAACATACACGGATGTGTAAGGGGCTAGTTTTGGTTACAAGAATGAGCTATTTGCACTGCTGTCGTAGAAAGATATAAACAAAAACTGCTTCATGGGTTTGAAGCAAGAGAATTTGATGTTTAGGAGGTCTGCTGGATATTTAGCTCTGGGACTGTTGTGACTAGCAAAGCCTTCAGATAGGCACTTAATTGAGGGCTGAACTAAAGTTACAGAGAGAAGTGGAAGTTTTCTTGCTGGTCCCTATAGAGGGCAACCATTTCATTTCATCAAGGTGGGGGAGGAGATAGATGGTGGATGGCTCCATGGACAATTGGTGTGTTCGAAGTCACTCCCAGGCTGGATGTAGCTGCATCTCCTAGATGGGCGCCTGATATTGTCCATGTGCCTCGCCTTGGTGCTGACCGTTGCTCCCAGAGCCAATATCTAGCAAAAGAAACCCCATAACCATCCACACCCAGGATTCAGGTTTTTGGAATATGGGCTTGACATGGAACTATAATTAAAGCCCTAGTATTTGAAAGTTGTTTTCTATTAAAGAATATTCTGGGGAAAGAATTTTGTATGTGCATTTAACACTTGATTCAATGTGTATTTTATTTTGATGAAAATGAGGTGTCTGTAATTTCTTCTGTTATATAATGTGTCACGGAATGCATATTCTAGAATTATCTAATAAAAAATAATCTTATGAAGAAAACTCAGAGATGTTTTCGCCACTCTGAGTTTTCTCCAAGAAATTCTGGCTAAAGTGACCAATTTTGTGCCACTTTTTGATTCCAGTGACACAGCAAGGCCTGCTGTATTAATCTCTGTAATCACTGCTTGCTCACTTTACTGTAACCAAAAAAACCCAGATTGCATGTTGTAAAATAATCCCATTATATTACAGTTAATTGAATCCAGGAACACTTTAATCAAGTTGAGTGTAGACCAAAATGCCTACTTGAAGACCTCAGAAATGTTCAGTTCTCAGTAAATATTTTGCAGATTAGCTTGAGACTTGGAACATCACTTCCAACTCTTGAAGCTTCAGATGAGCCCTGATTGGTAGGGAAGTAGAGGCAAAATTATTTCACATGTGATTCATATGCCCTTCTCTAATGTGTGTGGTCTGTCTACCATCAGGGATGAGATACTGAGCTTGCCATAAGGGATCAGGCTCACTACTCATTTCCTATTTTAAACAGATTTGAAATGGTCTCCTTCCCAATTTGGAGTGATAGCTGGTTGTAGACTGAAATATTGAAATATGAAGCCTAATCCAGAATTAAGATAATTTATAGACCTATTCAGGTAATGGAGAGAATTACCAGAGACATTCCAAGGACCGCTAGTTCAGCTTGAGATGCAAGGGTTCTTTGAGGATTACATTAAAATGGAATTCAGCAACATCATACAAAAGGTTTTTTAAATGAACTGCTTGTATTTACTGCCTATAATCCACACACTCCCCAGAAGTCCAAAATACCTTCTGCTTTTTTGCTTTCCTCTTTATTCTTTTCCTTTTTTTTTTCTCTTTGCCTCTCTCTTTCTTCCTTACTTCCCTTTCTTCCTTGCTTCCTCGCAGGAATGGATCACTGAATTTCTTTCTTCTCTACACTGGATTTCAAGTGCTGAAAGGCTTCTGATCCACAAAAGACTTCATAGTAGCAGGTCATTTCCTGATTCAAGGGAAACATATAAAGATAATATTGGTACTAATAATAGTCTACCCATAGCTTTGAAGGAAACATTCTTTCTGGGACCTTACTTCCATAGCCCAAAAAGTGACTTCACTCCTTTCAAACAATAGAGAGTCTCCAAGAAAAAGAAAGAAAAGAGTGAGGAAGAGGCAGAAGATGCAATCAAGTAAGACAGTGTGAACATGCTGCAAAGAGTAGGAAGAGAGAGGAGGAAGGAATGAAAGTGGTCATGAAGACAGAGGGACTTTGGAGGCAAGAGGAAAAGGAGGGAACATTATGAGAACGATCAAGAAAAGAAACGGAAAAGGTGACAGCATGCGAGCGTGGGAAATGAATGGAGAGGATGAATAGAAAGCATAGGGATGTGTGTATGTGTGGAGGGAGAGATTAAAAGAGGCAGTATCAGAAAAGTGAAGTTGTCTAACATACAGAGATGGGAAGTGACATGTTTATTTGAATTCTGGGGCTGCTCAGCCTGGTTGCACTCTGGTTTCTGTCTTTGATCAGTTGCATGGCAGGCTGATGTCAGATCAGAAAGCAAATGAGATGATAAAGCAGCTGAAGCTGCAGTGAGCTTAACAGTGGCAGAGTGGCAGGGGGTGGGAGAGAGGAACTGTTGAAGGAGATGAATGCTCCCCATGCTTTAATTCACAACATCCTGGCGGTGAACACAGCTGCCTCCCCTGTTGAGAAGTTGCCAATGGCCAGAGCAAGAAGCTCCATTGCACTGGACACATACGGAAAAAGGACCTATCTCTACATGCCAGTACCATTGTCAGCAATGATCGTTCTAGCTGTAAGTCTGATTGAAGCATCAAAGAGGGTTAGTGAGCTGATGGAGTGCTTATAAATATCAATGCCTTCTTCATCTCTGCTCCGCTTCCAGTTTTTGGGTTTGGTGTGGCTAGTAGAAATGCAGGCAACTATAAGGTTATCTGTGCCTGACTTATTAGCTATGAGTTTGGGGTAAACAGAAAAGTGAGGCTTTGCTGGGGGGAAAAATGGTGACTATCTCGTTAGCCATCTCAAACAGTCACTGGACTTGACACTGTCTTGGGAAACCTCTGTTGGCTTGAAGAAGCGGGGAGCGGGAATGATTGATCTGTAGGTGGAAATTCAGGACTATGGAGAGAAAATAGAAAGCATGAGAACCCCCAGCAGCCGGCTTGATTCAGCCACACACTGATTGCATTGCCATTTTAGGTAATTTCTGGTGCAGTGTCCAAGCAGAAGCCTTGGAGGCAGATCTAGGATGGAGACAGTGGAACTCATGAGAATTGCATAGAGCTAAGGGTGGTGTTTTCTGCAAGGTGAAGCAGTGGGTCTATCAGTCAGTGTCCTGAGCACTCTCACTTCACAAAATATAGGGTGCCCAGAAGGCATTACCATACCAGTCCATACAAACTCCTTCTCTCCAGTGTTAACTTACTCTGCCTTTTCTGTTCAATGCCCTTGGACTGAGTACCTAAAGGTGATTCATGAGAATATAAGCCTTGTTGCAATGAGACTCACAAAGTCCTACTCACAGCTGGCACAGGAATGGATGGCTGTGAAAAGAAGATGCTAGGAATTAGGACTGCTTGTCCCATAGGATTCCTCCTCACCTTGGAAAACCCTTATCTCCTCCCGTCAAGGGAAAGCAGGCGTTTGTCCTGGTGTGGCTACTGATATACCAGACAGATGCTCTGAGAGCAGGTAGCTTCATATCTCTGCCTCATACTTCCCAGCTTATAAAATGGGGTTTAGATTGCCTATCTTTGTTCATCTGCAGAGCATTATGTTGCTTCACTTTCCTGGTAGCAGAGTATATTCCAGGCAAGTCATGTCCCGATTCAGAAATCCAAGTGCTCTAAACACTTCCTGGCACAGATGCTGGGTTTTTGACAGCTCCATCACGCCATTCCCGGAGTGAGGATTTCTACAGCGATGTTCTGGGGGCGGAGGTTGAAAGAAGTTTAGGATATCACAGAACTAATTAAATGCAAACTAGGCTGCCTGCAGAAAGCTGTGCGTGCTGGTTGCTATGTTTCTGGCAGAAACAGACTGGGAGAAGGGGGGCTGAGGGGGTGCTGTTTGTTTTTCCAGTTTAAAATGAAGATGCCGACAAAGTTCTGTACTCACCAGCCTTTGAAATGTGGATGAAACATGAATTCTTGCAGCCATAAAAATAAGAGAAGCGAGAAGAGGAGGTAGAGTTAGAATGGATGAATAGATGGCTAGATTAGATAGAAAAGGGGAGTAGGGAGCTGCTTCTGTTTGTATTCATACATTGTCATCTCCACGTTGACATATGCTTTGCCTTCCAGATCACCTCCAATTAATATGGAGGTTTTGTGCTCTCCTTTCAAAATAGTTCCTCGTAAATTACCTTAAATTAGAAACCTTCAGAGCACTTGAGTCTTGACAGAAACCTATACTGTGCCCATGTCAGCTCCCAAAAGGCGGTAGAGAAGTTCACCAGGGGCCAGCAGGATTTGGTTTCCTTTGTGAGGGGGAAATGAAGAGAGCTAAATAAGCATGCAAACACATGTGTATCCAGACTCACTAAATATGTCCTTATTTCATTAGTTCTCTGAGGGTAATCAGAGGACATGTTAAGCACACCTTTCAGCTGCTTCACCTGAGTAACACTTGGGATAATTAAAGACTTGCCTGAAAGAGAAAGAGAGAGGTGGAAGAAAGAATGAAGGACTTCGAGAAGGGAATTAATAAGCTAACTTGAATCCCTTCAAGAGTGAAGTTGGCTTTGAAGAACACCCACTGAAGGTATTCAATGTGCTGGAACGAACACATTTCTCAAACATCTGTGCGGAAATCAATATTAAACTACCTCGGTCTGCTTTCATGTAAATACCTAGGAAAAAAGAGAACAGACTAGTTCAAAGAATGGGGCTTCAGTGATGCCATGCCATGCCATGCTTTAAACATCAGGCAGAATCTTGGCATAACCTGGCCAGTGATAGAGGCTGGAGAGAATAACAACTGTCAGAGGCAGCATGGGACAGGGAAGGAGTTGAAGGCAACATTCGGTCAAGTATTATGCTCAGGAAACCCAATCAAGCACCAGACAAGTTAGAGCTGTACCAGATGGTTTGAGATCGATGAGAGAGGCAGCTATAAATGTGGTGGTTGGTGTGCCAGGTGCACTGAATAAGGATGGCCAGGATGATTTAGAGACAATGTGCCACCTGTCACAAGCAAGGAGTGTCCAGCCAGCTGGCAACTTCTGCCACGACATCCCAATGCACATGTGTTAGAGGGTGAGCACTTTGCGCTGGTGGTGAGGCAGGACGGCATGTCAGCAGGCAGAGCTGCCTGCAAGCTAGTCCACGTGAAAGCAGGGTGCTGGCATGCTGCAGCTGACCTTGCATCTTCTTCACAGTGCCCAGGAAACGTGTGCATTGCCACATTGAGGAGGCACATGGCAAGAGCAGGTCAACAGTCCAGGACTTCACCCCAGAAGAGTGTTTTTCTGCCTCCCCTCACTCCTTCTGCTGCCATAGATGGCACCGCCTGAGTTTTCAGGGCACAGTCACAGCTCCGCACTTCCCCCGCCCCATCCCTGACTGCAGCCCTCTGCCGAGAATGTGAGCGGTGGCTGTGCCCCAGCAGGGAGGTGGGAACCCAGAAGAGCGAGAGAGAATAGGGCGGTTTAAACTCATGGTTGGCATGTCCAAATAATCCAGGGCATAGACACAGCTGCAAAGGGCTCCTGCCCACATGGGAAAAATATTATGCTGGCACAAAGCATTACAGAGGGTGGGACCATTTCAGAAGAGCACAATGTCCCCTACTTTCCCCAAAGTCCCTAGCAGAGAAGGAAGTGAACTCTGTCACTCACCGTCTTGCAAAGGCTGTACCCACAGCCTGGAGCCAACCCCTCCCTGCTGGAAACCTCTTCCCCTTAATGATAGCACACTGCTCTAACAAACGACAATTTCTGTGACAGCACAAAATAAATGGGGAACACTCTCAATCTGAAGTTTGTATTGAATTAAATATTACAGCATTGATTGGGTTATTCATTTAGCATCTCACTCAATAAACATCTCTTGCAGTGCATGTTTCTCCATTTATCTTACCTTGTCGTGGAACCTGTGCTTACCCACCACACTCAGCACTGCTGCCTGGCTGAGGTGGGGAGGAGGGAGGATGCATGGCCCAGGAAAGCTGTGTTCAGCATTTCTTCCAAGGAGTGAAAACTCTGCTTGGGAGTCACAACACAGCGCAGAGCTCTGCTCTGTGGTGGAGAGATACTCACTTCTCTCAGAGCTGGCTAAAAAGAGCAGAGACTTTCAGGGTCTCTGCTGAGCTGTGACTCAAGCTCAAAGCCCAGGACAACTGAGACATGGGGAGAGCAAATAACAAGGAAAGCTAATGCAGCGCTGAAGGCTTATCTATAACCTGTGCACGTTTCTCCAGGGGGTCTTATTTTAACACCCCAAATAAGTAATTTCTGTGACTGAAAGAATGCAAAACCTAGGCTGATTTTGTTACTTCATCAGGAATATTACAAGAGGACCAGAGCTATTTTAAACCTCACCCTTTAGAAAACACTTGTGAAGCTAGAAAGCCCCATAAAAATGTCAATGCAAGTGTGAACGCGTAGTGATTTGGGTGTAGGCAGTGAATCCACTCTCGTAGGCACAGAATGGACATTGCGTCTAAAATGTTTGGCAGGCTTTTGGGCTCCATAAGTAATCCAGGAGCCATTCTGGGAGATGGAAAGCAATTACTAGGACTAGTTGATACCAATTTATTTAGTGAGTTTGCTTTATTCTGCTCAAGATCTGATCGTGACTGCCCAGATTTGTTTGTTGTTTGTATTTGTTCATTGAATTATTTGTGCAGGTAAATTATAGGCTATTAATCATGTTTATTATGACAGTGCCTAGGGATTGACCAAGAATGCACCCCCTCTGCCTGTTTTCTGGGTAGTGTGCAAAAACAGAATAATAGGCAATCCCTGGCCTCATTTATGTTTGAATTGAGTGCTTTGATTATTTGTTATTTGTCAGTTGTTGGCCGTTTAAGTTGTTTAGCATTCTTTGTTTTCCTTAAACCCGGTAACATAAGCTTTTCAAGTAAGAATTAAATGTTCCAAACAAATCACTGGAGCTTTGGTTTTCTCTAAATGTGGGTGGTGGGTTGGGACAGTGGAGGTGAGAAAATTCACGAAGAAGAGAGAAAGAACAGTTGAACCTCAATATTTCCAAATACCTGTGTGCCTTGCTAACTGGGAGAGTGGGAGAGCTGTATGTAATAATGACCTTGTGTTCCTTTTCCTCCCATCATGTTGTTTTGTTGCGTGTACCTGTATAAGAATAATCCAGTATGTTGTAGCTTAAACTGGATTCTTCCTTACTTAGTTGTTTAAATAAAGGGACTCAAAACCAGTGTCTCATCCTTGGTTCAGCTCTCACCATTTCAGCTGTGACACTCTGCTCTCCAGTTACCAACATCACTCCTTTACGGTACACATTTTCTGGAACACTCTTCGCTGCAAAATCTAGAATTGCTGTATGGGTCTGAAGATGTGCCTTTCCCAGCTGATAAGACACGTGGTCATACAGCATCTGGAGGTCTAATATAGCCACTCCTTTAACTCTTGTCTTCCTTGCTTCTAACATGATGTTGCAACTGCTTCTATTCCTGAAGTCTGCTGTCTGGAGTGATCATCCATTTTTGCATTATGTTAGACCCTTTGCCTTCTCTGCTGCCCACCTGTTTTCTCCTCCTATTGCATTTCTGTTTACTACAGTTTTTCACATAAAGCTGACCCCAAACAAGAATATTTTCTACAAAAAAGGCATATAAATGAAAACCTTTTCTGCTTAAAATTTCAAACAGAATCTCCGTTTTCCATTTAAAGCACCACACATGAAGTATTTTACTTGCAAAGTTAGAACTTAATATGGTGCCACAGTGTCAAATGCAGTTCTTCAGTCCTTCATCTTAAGATTCACCTCTAGGCAAGACCCTCTCCCAGAGGAGAACAGAGGAAAGCTCAACCCTTACAAGGCTCTGCCACAGCTTCCAAGGCATAACAGTGCGTTTTGCCTCCATTTGCTCTTTAAATTTTAGTGTAAATCCTAGGGTTCAGTTCAAGAAAAACAAATAATCCCAATGGGTGTTTTTTCACCCAACTGTTACTAAGACCCCTAACAACCATTTGTATTCAACACTAGAATTCTGCCAGGTATAGGAGTCAGATCCTTGAAGCTTGTGTTGTCCTTAGCTTTCATTGGTCTCTTCCTCTCTTTTTCTCCAACATACAGCTGGCCACAGTGAAGCTCTCTTTGACAGTTTGCTCATGTTTGTTATCTATCTCCCCTCCCATGCCTTTCAGCATGCCAGTTTCTTTTCCAGATAAACAGTGATCCCCAGGGAAAATAGAGAGTTGTGGTTGAGAGAGGCAGAGGGAGGATTACTCCCAGAGGATGCCATGATCAGCTGTGCTCTCAGTTTGAAGTTCTGGAGCTGGAGGGCTGTATTCCCTGGTGGACTAGAAATAACTGCAGGTATGAAGTTCGACATTAATGCATTGTGGTTTAAATCCTTTTGTGTTCACAAACCAGGAGTCACCGTAGCTACATGGCGCAATGAAGTGTGCACACTGAAACAAGTAAGTGCTTTTTGTCTGAAGAGGGAATAGACGCATTTCAAATTATCGCTTTGAAGAATAGTTCTTCCTGGTGCTTATTTGATTTTGTTATACATATACAAAGTATTCAAGCTAAATGCCTCTGCTAGCTCAATTACTACAGTTTACTTACCAAGGCTCTGTTAAATGCTTTCAAGCACAAGTCCCTTCTGTACCATTAAAAAAGCTTTCCATTTCTGTGATATTGTATTAAGCTTCACACTTCCTCTTCCACAGGTTGGCTTGTAACTGGATCCTAATACATCCTATTATACAAAACAGAGTGATGAGGCAGAGCTGTGCTACAGAAGAACTTTCAGGATCCGCTCTTCTAAATTTCTTGAAGCAGCCAATTTTGTGCCATTCCTCATTTCCTAAATTTTCCAAAGTCAATTGTAAGCCTGATTATTTTACCTGACACCATATTTTCCACTTGTTCACTGCATCTTGGTTAACATGGTGGCTGAGACGGAGAGAAACACAGCACAATCTCCTCTAAGAAGACTGTCTGACCTATTTACCGTGCAAGCCTTTGATCATGCGGTCTCAAGCAATACCACAGGCAGCCAAGTGAATGGCGAGCTGTAGTTATGAAAGAATATTGTTATTGATGGTAGGAGGAAAGTGGAATTCCAAATTCTTCTGCTGAGTCTGTGACAGAGCACCCTCCCACAACATCCATGTCCAGTTCTCCCCTGTGTGAAGAGGAATGAAGCTTTAGCCCCCGCTGCCCAGTAAATCTCTATTGTAGTTCCCCTAGTGCCCCAGGACCTGATTTTCCGTCAGCTGGTGTATCAGAGCATTAGGTATTTGCAAACATGCTGCTACCCACATGTTTATTCACAGTCATCCCAAATGCATATCCACGTACCCCACAAGTGCTTCATGGTTTAGGTGAAAAAAAACATATGGAAATTTTTGCAGGTAAAGACACTAGCCACTGTGTTTTAAAAAAAATCCATTGATGAGAGCTGGGCTGCAATATGGCTTTAATGACTAACCACAATGGAGGGAAACCGATAGACACAGTACAGGTGAATTGCTTAATTTGTGTTTCCTAAAATAAAGTTTTTCTGTGTGGGGTGTCTCAACATTTTCTAACGTGTGGGCCACCTCCTGTTTGAGAAGCTGCCTTACAGATGCCTCCCCTTCCATTGAGAACCAGGGGGAATGTGTTTGTTCTCCGTGGCAATTTAATAATACCCCTGTGACAGCTTCAGTGATCACTTGTACAGAGAAGTCATATGCTGAGGGTATTTTGTGTATTATTAACATCTTTACATGTGATTTAGCAGCTGGAAACAAGGAGGAGAAGCTGAAACCACAAGACCATCAGATCTACATCGCCTGTGTTTAACATCTGTGAGCTCAGAAACGGAGGGAAGAAAGAGATTCTCAGAGATTCTCTCTGCTAAAAATCTGCTGCAAGACAAATGAGAGACTGTAGTAGGACTGCTTGGATGCAGTTGCCATTTTATGCATGCAACTGAATCCTACCTGCCTGTGCAGAGGTATCCCCATGGTATCAAATAAATAATAAAAAAAAATAAGTAAACAAGATAATCTCTACTTGGAAAGAGAATTATGCCTTGTTTATAATGCAGACTAAATGCATTTGTCATGTAAGTTCCTCTGAAGCATTCCCTAAGGTAAAGAGACTAAATGAACAACAAACTCCGGACTACACCTGAGACAGTATAAGGCAGGCCATGGTCTCCTTTCAAGGGAGATCCAGGGATAAAAGAGAAATTTTCCTTAAAAAGTCCAGTTTGACCAGAAAAACATCCACTCTATCAAGGGACAAGCAGAAAAAGTGACCTTCTTAATGTGGAATTTAGTAATTCCTTAGTAATTTCCTCTGTTGTGTGTGTTCTCCTATAAAACTAGGATACTTCAGTCCATGGAGAATGTTTCAAGGGAGCCTCCACTATTACATTACTGGTAGCAATCCCCTGACCTCTGAGATCTTTCTACCTACCCTACAAATGCCTCACCACAACTTTATGCAGATGCCTTCTGGAGGGCGGCACGATTGCCTCCTTGCTTTGATGCAGTGAGGTGCGAGCATTACAAAGATGTACCACTTGGGAAATCACATCCCTCATCTGCAAACAGCCTAACATACAGCATACCGTACAGCAAGGCTGGGAAGCCTGCAGCGTAGTTCAACAGTAGGCTGGACTAACATTCGGGATCTTTGTACCTGAATGGCAAAAATGCCAGTTGCAAAGTGACAAGCTGTTGATACAGTGAGCTGACACTGACAGTCAGACCATGTTGACGTGGGAAATGCTTCTGCAGGCCTTGCACTGGCATGGGGATTGCCTATGCATGTTCTTTAAATGTTAAACCAGTTCATTTGGTGTCATAACTGGCATAAGGCAGGCATACACTCCTTACTGCATGAACAAGAGATGTGGCATCATGCACCAGTGCCTGATTCAGATCACATTTACACAATTACATTCATTGGTACTGTACGGATATGGTACTGAAAGGCTTGAAGGTGCACAATTTGAAACACTGCAGTATTATTGCTCCTCTCTACTAGCACAGCATTCTGGAAGTCCGAAATTTAAGGGACAGGGAGATAGGTTTTCTTTTTACCATTATAAGAACATGAAGCCTTTTGTGATGGTGCGAAATCCCTGCCTTAGGTACGCTGGGGCTTTATGGTATTGCATTGGTAGAATAAGCCTACATTACTGAAGTACTAATCTGTAGCAGTTACACTGATATAAATCACCCAGGCAGAGGCAGAATTTCACTTGTTCATACTTCCTTCAAATTATTCCCCTCCAATTTCCAACTCTGGTCTTCCTGTCGCCTATTTGATATGCTCAAAGTTCTCAGTCTTTGCAACCTGTTGCTGAGTACGAATATGCACGGAAAGGCACAAATTCATCTCTGACCTGAGGACATTCTCTCTGCAGTGGGAAGACAGGTGGCAGTGAGGAGGAGCTGGATTCCTGGGAAAGTGATGAGCAGGTCAAGGAGGCAGCAGATCCACGTGAGGCCCAGTGCCCAAGCCCTCCCCTCCCAGACAGAGGACCATCAGTAAGGAGGCAGTTTAGCCAATACATATTTTCCTCTTTAGTACATAATGGTGACCTGAATAAAAGGTTTGAATTACAAAGCAGGCTCACCTAGCACATTCTCTGAGCAATGACTGCCATTTGTGTCAAGAAAATAAAGAAGGAGAGAGCAGGCTGGCACACATGGGCAGGAGTGACTGAGAGTAAGGCAGAGCAGCGATTGAGGCAGTAAGCTGAAAGTGAGAGGCTTACCCTGCTGAAACAAAATTAAAGAAAACCACAATGACAAAGGAAATTTGATTAAAAAAAAAAAAAGTAGATTGTTATTATTGGAAAGTAGAGTGCTTTGTTCCAGCAACAAAGCAATATTGTTCACAAAAGCCTAATAACGATTGCTTCTTTTCCCCATTCCTGTCACTTCTTGCCTACCTTGCTGTTCCCCACAGCCAGTCAGTGAGCCAGGGCCAGTGGAGGTGTAGGGGGCATGGGAGAGGGCTGTGGGATGGGAGAGTTGTGGGGCTGAGGCATACAGCATCCCTCTCTAACTTACTGAGGACCTCATCCTTCCTCTCCTGCCACTTCTTCTCCTGTATTTCTCGCTCAGCCCCGTTGCCTTTCTCTTTCCTTGCTCCACTGGTGCCATTCTTATCTATCCCTCTCTCCTTCCATCCCTCCCTTCTTCCCTCTCTCCTCCTGCCTCACCCTATTTTTCCCTTTCTCTTCACCCTCTATCTCCTCTCCCTTTTCCTCTTCCCTGTCACTCAGCTGTGCCTCTCCTTTCCCCATTTCCCTCTCCCCATCTCTCTCACTGGCTGTGTTGTGTTACTAATGTGCAGTAATGGTATGGCTGGAAAGTAATTTGCGCTCCCCTTCTCTTTATTTTTTTTCCTGCAGTATTATTAAAACTGCTCCATCACTGGCTGTAATGGGAGCGTCTGTATTTTCTCCCTTGCCTGTATCCCTGACATGACATAATGCCTGCCCTCACCAAGACGCTATAACACCGAGGTAATTGAAACATAACTCACCGTAAATTACAGGCCGTTGTTCCAGGCAGGGCCCCGGCCATGCTTCCTGGAGCTTATTCCAACTGGAAGCTAAACATTACTTTAAAAGGGATGCTTAAGCAAAACAAAGCCATTTAAAGAGCAACACAAACATGGAGAGGGAGGGTAGCACGAGGCTTGGGCTCTCCTGGAGATGTGGGCTCTCCACTGTGTGGCAGCCGATGGGACTGAGCAGTCGACGGGAGCTTATGGTGACTTTTCTGTGGTCTGTGAGTATTGAGCTGGGGGGAATCTACTTCCTAGCTAAAAAGTGTATTTGTGAGGTCAAAGATCCAATGCTTTGATGGGATATGTGCAGAGTTTATGTGCCCTAATGCCCATTGCAGTCATGGTAACCTGAGGCTCTATCCATCCCTGCGAGATCTGAGTTTTTGTTGAAGGTGATGAGGCTCCAAAGGCCCAAAATCTATGTGGGCTGCAGGGTCCTAAATGCTGCAAAGGACACCCTTCCTTCCCTGTTCACAAAACTAGCAACAGATACTTATATTCAGAGCTGAATATTTGTTGACCCTGAGACTTGAAAGGCCTTGGGCTCTTGGAAGTTCATGGGTTTAGTCCCAGGTGTCTGACTCATCTGCTGAATAACCTCAGGTGAGTCACTTCACTTACCTTTGTGCCTCAGTTTTCCCTTCCACACCACAGGGAAGAAACCATCAGCTTCCTATGTCTTGCAGCCGGTGACCCAGTGATATCTCAAAAGTATGTGAGGGTGAGGCAGGGATAAGTAGCCCACTATTGATGACAGAGTGTGAACTGCTGGGAAACCTCTTTTTGCAGTCAGAAGACAACCCCGGATATCAGAACCCCTGGGTTTTGGTTTGACTCTTGCTTTGGATGGTTCTGTGCCCATCATCAGGCCCCTCTGGCTCAGCTGCCTCTGCCCTGTAGCATCACCCAGAGAACTGGTTGGTTTGGGGTTTGGTCTATCATCCCTTGGATTCTGGGAAATTTTGAGCAAAAGGCACAAACCCCAAAATGTGCAGTGATTTTTCTTTAGTAATGGAAGTGAGTATTTGGAAACTTTGAAAAGGTCAGGATTAGATAGAACAGTCTATCTCTCACAAGCACAAATTGAGGTCTATCCAGGGTCTTTCCATTTGTTGTCAGTGGACACCGTGGCCCAAATTTGTGCCTTGGTGTCATGTGGCTGGTGTTACAGGAATATTAGCATCTTGTGAGAAACAGCCCTCAGTGCAGCGTTTTGCAAAATACAAAGGGCTTTATTTTAGGGAACTAGACTTACTATTTGCCCTGGATGAAATGGCAAAAACTCAGTGAACTATGACCCTGTGACAGATTCAGTTTTCCCTAGAGCTTTTTGCGGTCAAAACTGTTACCATCAGCAACCTAGCAACTGCTGTGAACTGCCCTGGAAGAGCCCCCAGACCTGCTTTAAAGGCTGGCATTCTGGCAGTCAGAGAAAAGTTGCCTTGATGCGATGCCATGTAGTGGGTGGGTCCACCAGGGTTGAACACTCTGGGTGATTCAAGGGCTTGTAATTGATCACTGCAGAGCCACAGGTGACAAGGGATGCAGCTGTAGAAATGAAGCCTTGGTGGTGGCTGCTTTGCAGCATTAAACAATGTATGTCTGAAGCAGTTCTAGTAACAGAGGGCGACTTGCTTCTCAGGCCACAGGTCTGCTCTGTGAGTGTCCCTTGCTCCTACCCAACAGTGCCTGCCCTTCTGGGCTTCACACCTATATAGGAGCAGGAGAAGGCAGGTTGCAGGTCAGGACAATGAAATATTGTGTGGAGAGTCCTGCATGGGCCCAGCCACTTTGATTTCTGACATGCCATGGTGTAGCATCCGAAGCTGGTCAATGCAGCATCCCGTGCTGCCCCTGCTTGAGTGGTTGCTGCAGAAGCAGTGTGAATATGCCATAGGTGTGTGCTCTCCCACCCCTTGCTTTCCCTGGTGCCTGGTTGGAGTTGATTGCTTTCTGTGAGGCCTGCCACATGCCCCTTGAAAGCATTTCCATCAACCCTCTTACCGTAGCTAAGGTTTCAGCAATCTCACCCCTCCTCTCCTTGACATTATTAGTTTATCTTTGTCCACTGGCAAAGTTCCCGAGCAATTCAACAATAACAGTTGTTTTTCTGTGGCTGAAAAAGTCATCTCTAGCACTGGCTGTTATTGATCATCTTGCAGGAACCGGACATTTTCTTTTCCTTTCCCATTTTTAAAAATACATATTTTGAGTGAGTTTCAGTCAATTTTAGTGCTCATGAAAGTGAAAGACTGATGGCATTGACTAGAGCTAAACTTAGCTCTATATGGCTTCCACTATGCGCACATCTCTACTAATGTACCACATTATCAACTTGCAGCAAATTCTGGCCCTCCTAACCTGGAGCTCCCCTCACCAGTTCCGCCAGTTCCCCCTCCTGCCTTCCAGCAACCCTGCTCCTCCAGCCCACGATTCCTTACCTCATCTTCTCACGACTGTCTTGTGCAGTACTGATCCACCAGCTCTTGATTAGATGGCGGTATTGGGCTGGAGTAGATGCTGTGCCCCAGCTCATGGTGAGACATGCTGTCAGACTTCCTGAGCAGAGTGAAAGCAGGGGCGTTTCACTGCCTAGGGTGACAGGTCATCAGCCAATCTTTCTCTTCAGCAGTCAGTCAGTCTTTTCCAAACCCCTATGACTGCAGCCCAGGTGCTCTGCTGGGACAGGAAAAAGAGCATACCCTGACATCCCACTCTGCTCTCAGGCTGAGGGGTGCTCTGTCTGGATCAAACTGAAAGAATTGGCATGGGACAGTAGGACAAGGTAGGACAGGTAAGGGGAATATGTTTTTCCCACTGCACTCTTCTTCCAAGAGCTCCAGGCTTATACTGAAGTCAGACTGAGCCCTTACTCATCTATGACACTATTTCCCACTCTCTCAGCTTCTGCAGTTCTGTTCTGCTTTGAGGGTAGACAGTGTGACGCAAACTGTGTCTAGGATGTCTCCTGTAATTTTACCCCACCATGGGGATAAATGATCATCTAGCTATAAGTTGTCCAAGCAAAAGATGTGGCAAAGCTAAAAGTCCCACTTCTTGAGAAGCCTTGGTACTTTAGCATCCTCTCTTTCCATCAACCCTCTGGAAATCAGGTGCTCACTCCCTTAGGAAAGTACTGAATTGTAACTCCCATTTCAAATCACTGTTTCTAAATGAACTACTACAGAAGTCTTAATGTGTAATTTCATTTTCAGGGTATTGTTAATTTTTTCGTACAAACAAAAACACACAAACAAACAACAAACATATATTGCAGCCTGTTTGGTGGGGGGGAAAATGGCATTTGAAGGTAAAACCAAATTGAGGTTTTGATGTATTGATTCAAAATAGAGGGGAGGAATTAATTTTGAATCAATTCAGAATTCCTGGTGAGAACATACCCATTTTTCTCTTGTCTCCTTTATCCTTTCCTCTTTCCCTCTATTGTAGTCTATGAGGTACACCAAGCAAGGAAAAATAACAGCAAGCAAGGATACACGTCAGTGATGACAGGGTTTTTATTAAAATGTTTTAAGTTGGAGCAATAACTCTATCCATCTTCCACCCTTCATGGGAAAGGGTAACACATATGACTTTCCTGTAGTGAGCCCAAGAACAAAATGGCTGTTGTTTCAGCAAATCAACTGAGATCCTAAATATTTAGTGCACAGAAATGTCTTCCTTTGGTAGTTGCATGGACAGACAGATGTGTGTGGTACTGCTAGTACCACCATGCCCTCTTTCTGCTCTGCAGGGAGCTTTTTCACCTATGTCCTACCTGATGGCTCTGTAGGGACCAAGCTCCTAGCTATGGCCTCCTCGGGGGTCCCCATTCCCCAGAAGCCCTTCCCCATGGTCCTAGAGTCAAGCTGCCTTGCATTTGTTTTGCTTTCCTGAGATTGTTTTTTTGGCCTAGATGGTGTTTGTCCTGGATCCTCAAGGAGACCTGCTCCGTTAATTGGAAGTGGCTAAAGGTATGGAAGGTCGCTATGGAGTTGGAAGCAGTGTTGTTAGGTTCAGTCTGCAGAGAGTGTTGAAAATCTCTTGTTTAGTTTAACATGCATTATTAGGGTGAGATGTCTCTCTGGGTACCTGTGGGAGAATTGTGAGATGTCCTGGGGGACTGTGGAGGTGATGGCAATTATCTTCGTATGTGCTGTGTTTTATTAAGTAATGGTGAGGACCATGAGAACTGCAAAAGAGGAGCGAGGATAAAGCTGAGGGAGAGAAAGAGGGAACAACATGTATGTTGGAAAATTAAGGAGTAAAGAACATGCTCATGTGGCCAGATACGTAGAAGCATGAATGACTAATGAGAATGGAAGGGGATGAGTAATGATTATGCTGGCTTAGTCTGTAACAGAGGGTAACAACCAGGGGGGCTGGGGTTAAAAGGAAAGAGGAGATAGGGCAGCAGTGGGATGGGACTCAATCAGATCCCTTGTGTGAGAAAGAGAAGAAAAAGGCAATTATGACAAGTCCATGGTAATTGACTCTGCCAGGAGGAGGGAAGGGGTTGGAGCTGACAGAATACATGTGTGCTGATGGGGCAGTTCCCTGTCCTGGAGTCCAGAAAGGCTGCAGCATTTAGGTTTATGCTGATGACACATCTTTCCACTTGGGCAAATGGACGAATTCCCTCTCTAAATCACTCCAACGTGATTTTAATAGCAGGCAGAGGTGGCTTTTGGATAATAAATGGGTACTAAACCCTAAAGAGACACAGGCTGTGTCATACAGAACAGATGGTAAATTAAAAAGAATGGAAGCCCGTGACTTCGCTTAGCTCTGCTCCAAGCCGTGGAGCTCTCACTCTTGTTATGCTAAGTATTTAGTATTTACACTGCAAGGTTGCTTCCTCGCCTGCTCTGACTTGGAAGATCGCAATTATGTATAATAGCAGCAAGATCACACTGATTAGAGAGGTGGCAAGAATGGCAAGGCTGCATGATGGTGATGATAATCATCATTCTTATTAGCGATCATCAATAATTAATAATTGCATTGTTTATTCTTCATCAGTGGCAGCAAAGACACCCAGACATGCCAAAAGGTTTAAAAATCAGCTTGCTTTGTTTTGTTTACTGACAGAGAAAGTCTTCCTTTGCATTTGCTTTTACTGGGGGTTGCCAGGGCCCTGGATCCCTGTTCACCTTCTAGAGGATATTTCAGTCAGCGCTTAGCGCCCTTTGGCTTCAGCAGGATGAAAGCATGTGTTCAGGGCCAAGTACGTAAACACAATGTAGAACAGCGACTGAAGCAAGCTTGCCTTTGGAGTCATGGGAGCACCGGGGCCAGAAAATGTATTAATAAGCAGTGACAGGCCAGAAGTGAAGCAGCAGTAGAAGCCCTCATTGTGGGTGCCACGGGGGGTGATGTGGTCCTCCAAGCATTCTTGGGTGGTTCAGATCCAGCTATTGCTACCCGCTTTCCCCTGCACTGTCCCTGTTTGCAGAACAAGGTTGACCCCTCAGTTGTCAGAAGCTGATGTGCTGCAAAAGGCAGCATGAGAGGATCAGCAGAGATCCCCCCCACCCCAAGACATACCCCCTGATGGCAGCTAGTCTCTCTGGAGTGGGGGAGCAAATAAGCTACTGGGACTAGCTCTAGCTTTGACAGTGGTACTGCAGAGACTGTAATGTGATTGTCACAGTGTCAGTGTGAATGAGTGCATATTCATAAGTGATACGTGTGTCATGGTACTTCTTGGGCTATTTCACGGCCCTGTGAACTGGGATAACTGAGATCGTGTGATAAAATCTAGCAAAGGATCTCAGTAAGACAGCATGGAAATGCATGAGCCCGAGAAATCATTGCTTTCAAAGCAAAAGCAGCCAGTTAAAGCAACGCTGTTACTGCTTCTCTGTCTGATATACATGAGAGGGAGCAAATCCTAAAAGCAGCCAAAGCCGTAAAGGCAATCACTTACCAAGGCCATAAAATATTGATCTTCCCCCATCTGAGCCCTGTCAGGCTGGCATATTGGAAGGTATTTGTACCTTTTAAACAGGTATATGATGAAGAAAGAGTGAAGACAGCACTATTAACCTAGAATGTTTCTTGGAAGAGCTAAGAAAAAAATCCTTCATCTTCTGGGACCTGAGTTCTGTTACAGCCTTGCTAGAAAGGAGCCTTAAAGCCAAGTGCTCTGGGCTCTGCTGAGCTCTCAGAGGGTAAGGAAAAGGAGGAAGATGAGTGTATGTATGTTTTGACTGCAGTTCCACGTAAAACGCATTTTAGGCCTTAACTTCCCTATTGTGCAGGTTCCTAATCTCTAATAGTTTAGGGCAGTATTCTTGAATTTGCACATCTAATGGCAGATACATAAACCCATATACAGTTAAACTATCAGAGAAGCCTATGCATACTAGGAGGAGGAACTGAAAAAAAAAAGAATAATTTAGGCTGCATGTTTGGTTTTTTTTAAAGAAATATTTTTAATTCTTGTCCCCCTCAATTTATACACTTCTTTCATACTTCAATGATTGTAGAATATGTATATGCTTTTAAAATAAAATAATCTTCATAAAGCAAAATTTCCTTTAACAGTTTGAAGGGGAAAAACTTCCCCATCCCTGATGCTTAAGCCAAGTTATTGTTTTCTATTATAAATGATGAAGATTATAGCCACTGGTAGCAGCCAACTAAGAGATCTTCAGTGTATTCAGCACCACACAAATGCTGAGAGCAGATGTTTCCTTCCCCTATAAACTTGTCATGCAAACAGACAAGACATTCAGAGTGTGAAATGGATCGGTCACACACGCTACACCAAAATGAGAGATCCAGGCACACTGGTAGGAAGCTGAGCATCCAAGTAACCTGCTAATGGAATAGTACAGTCTTACAGGATGTTTGATAAAATTGGAATATAATTACATTTGTTTGTTATGTCACAACAACCACCAATATAAAAAGACCAGGCTTTTAAACAGAAAAAAACCCAACCAAAACTAGGAATGGTTTAATGAGTGGAAAAGAAAATAGGGTAACAAACAGGAAAAAAACCCAGCAACCCAAAACCAACGAAACACAAAAACCCAAACACCTTGAAAGTAAGAACATTTAGGTTTTGTGTGGGCTTGTATTGTGGGAAGGTTGCTAACAACACAACTATGCAAAATTAGTCTGATTTGCTGATGTTTACCTCCATAATTTTGAACAATTTAGAATAACCAGTTTTCATGAAGAGGAATTAAAGCAAGACCATACTTTCTCACCAAGAAACAATTTCAGTAGGTTTTCTGCTAGTAGGAAATAGTAAGTTTGGCAGTGAAAACAGATTCAACAAATAGATGAAAGAGTTTCAAAGAAAAGAGAGGACTCAAATATAAAAAATTTAAATGGAATAAAAATGAAAACTGGAAAACAAAAAAAAAGTTAGACTCTTTAAATTTTCCACAATACCTGACTAAGTAAATTGGTGAGATGTTCGTACCAGCTTTGACAGACCTTTGAGAAGGTACCCTTTGGTTATACTGAAGTAGCCAGAAGCTAGTATTTGGCCTCTCAGAAGGGCAGACTAATACAGATGCTTCAGTATAGACTGGAGACCTCATCGTGGTTTTCAACCCTATTTGTGGTCTTCTGAAAGTTGCCTAGTAGTGGTACAGATCCCTTTATCTTCAACTCAGTTTTGGAAATTTTAGAGTGACTTTACCTTTTTTGTTTCCTTTCAACAGAGACCATAAACCATTAGCAGGGCTGCGTAAGTTGAAAACCACTGCATTAGATAACTGTACTTGAATTGAGCCTTTTGAGGCCAGTTCCGCACAGGAGTGACAACTTCAAGCTTTAGCAGTGCAGACATTGCCTGTAAGGTTACATCCCAGGGTCTGTTTGTAGAGACAAACCGCCGTGTTGGTGGAGCAAGATGTTAGTCAAAGCCAAGGAGAGTGTTGGAGTCAGCTGAGAAGGTTAAAAAGGCAATGCCTTTAATGATTAGAAGTATTTTTAGGTTATAACAGCACTCAAGCCTTTCTGAACTTTCATAACATGTTTTTTTCCCCTGAGGCTGCTAAAACATGCATCTCCTTTTAAGATTATGACAGAGGTGTACAGATAGCTCTGTGAATAATTTTATTCTTTCAAATTTTCAACTTTCAGTGTCATTTCAAATTTCAGGAAATAAGTGTGGAAAACAGCCTGGTGACAGCTTTGTGACATCCACCCCTCTGCCTCCATGTGCCTTTTATCCAACAGGAAAACTAAATATTCAGCTAAGGAAGACTGAAAAAATTAAAATGTGTGATCACCCTTTTCCCTCCATCCACTTCTCAACCACCTACATTTATGATATTTGTACTGATGGGAATTTTGTCACCTTTTATCCACTTCATATAGATCTTAATTCCAGACAGTTTTCTTGTCCCCTGCTGCACGTGTGACCCTGTAAGCTAGGATGTGGGGAGGAGCAAATGAGAGTGCTGGTAGTGTGGGACACAAGAAGAAAAAGGCCATTGCATGAAGCTGCAGGAGGATACAGCTGGGGGGCATTCAAGGAGATGAGTGCTAAACACAGTGCTCACTCGCCTGTGCCATGAAGCCACCCAAGCACTTAGATTGGCCTGTTGCTTTAGGCTGAGGAAGAGGTCATGACCCTGTACTGCAGAGAAGTTTTTTGACAATGCTTTGGGGAAAACATGAGGTAGAAGTCAGTTGAATGAGGTCTGGACATTATAGGTGAAACTTTCTCTCACAAATTCCAACTTATCTTCTACCTGTTTGCTGTAGAGTGTTGAAACTCAGGTATCAATCTCACTAAAATAAAGATGAGTGCCTGTTGTATTACAAGCAGCCTTCATTAGAAACAATGGTATTTTTGCATCAGCAACAGCGAGTTCAAGGCAACTGCTGTTCGTGTTAAGGTGAACACAGCTTTTCAGCAGTGTTCAGGAGCATAGAAAGCATGCTACCATCTGTACTTAATTACATTTGTTTGAGATCTCACTCTTCAAGTCATTTTGAAGAGTCCAGTACTACTGATTTCATAAAAGTTACATAAATCTGACTGCCATTTTTGTTATTAAATTTCACTACCCATTTCATTGTGGAACCTTGAGATCTCTCTCTTCCTGGGTGCTAGCAGTGGAAAATACAAGGACATCTCTGTCATTTTCTTTGAGGTACACTGCAACGAGCCATTTTTAGGCCTGTGTCAGAGTGACTGCAAGGCAATTAGGATAGACAAACATAGCTGCTTTCAGCACATGCAGAAGAAGGGGAACTAGTCTCAGTCCAAATACAGGAGAATTTTTCTCTCTGAGAGACAGAAGAGGTGCCCTGGCTTTGCTGAATTCCATCAGATATACAAGCTATATTGATCTATGAGGGTGGTGAGACACTGGAATGCCCCGGGCGAGGGGCAGGCAGAAGGAGAGTCAGGACAGAAGCTTTTGTCTCCTATGCGTATGACTTCATCATGGAACATCCAGGACTGCCCCCCTGCTGCATTGTCTAAGTATATATGACAGCTCAGTGGGGAGCATCCCTTCCTCTCCCCTTCTTTCTTCTCCTCTCCTTGTCTCCTCTCCTCCTGTTCCCAATCTGTGCAGCTGGTCAGGCAGAGATGGCAATGCTGTGCTCCAGACTCAGGGGAAATGCAGCACGGTGTATTTTCCCATGAGAACTGACATTGTGTGCCAACCTATTCCCCACTTCCCCACTCATTTAAACCCTTTTGCTCTGGGTACCCCTCAGCTGAGAGCCAGGGACCTGGACACCAATGCAGAGGAGGCTCTGAAGAACACACATCAGCATCTGGCCATGCTAACAGACCTTCCACACTAGTGGCAGTGTCAACCTGAGTCATCAGCATGGAGTGTGCTTCAAGCAGAATCTCGTAAACACCGCCTTCAGATGGTGAAGGGAAGTATCTTAACTCACCCACATCCCATAAATGCAACTACAGATCTCTTGATGGCAGCAATAGAACTGTCATCACCCTTGATAAATAGACAGGGTGTCTCTTGTTTTTCTCTTGTTTCTTCCCCATAGCTATCTTCAGTGTAGCATGGGGGTATGTTAGGTAAATCTGTGCCTTCTTCCCCTTGCGGGGAAGTGTGTGTATGTGGTGGAGGAGGCAGTCTGCCCATGCACAGACGTCTCTGTGACTCCTGTTGGCTTCTAAGGAAGCACATAGGCAGGGGAGTGATCGGGTCCCAGATGCTCAAGAGAAACCAGCAGAGTAATTCGCCACTGCTGCTTCCGTGTGCTTCAAAAAGACATTAGAAAAGAGAGAAACACGTAACTGAAAGGTGATGAATAATTTGGGGAAATGGGGTCACGCCCACCCACCCATTTGTAGAGCTTAGAGATCTGTATAAAGATGCAAATGAATACATCTGTTGTGTCATTAAATGCAACTGCAGCAACCTAGATGAAAGGGAAAGGCAGTGAGGCAGAAGTGCTGACTGGTAATAGCACCACAAAGTTGTTTTCTGTGATGAGGATCTGCCAAGTGCAAAGCCCTAGGCTAATACTCTGGGTCCCAGTTCAGCACCCATATATTCTCTCTCTCCTTCCCTGTTGCTTCTCACAGTCTCATGGCTCAGCATCAATCAGAGCTGCTTGTGTGCTTCCTATAAAGGCTGTGAGACCAATAGATGTGAAGCTAGTGGTTTAATCCCCTCTTTCACCTCCCTGTGGCGTCTGGCTATCTTGTCTGGCATTTTGCAGGGGGTGGTGGTGAGAGGACAATACAGAGACACCTGCTCCTCTGACGGATAACAGCCCTCCACTGCTGGAAGCACCTCTGCTTCTTGGAAGGGACAGGGGGAAGAGGTCAGGTGACAATGCGTGTACACAGTCTGCTGTGAGTAATTGAATGTGGGAGTGATCCTGACAGCATCTCTGCCCTGCTCACTGCCTGAGAGTGAGTCAACTGTGATGCCAGGGTCTGAAAAGACACTTCAGAAATGCCATGACCAGAAGGACCTGTTAGTGTGATACGCAACATCAGGCTGGAACTGCTGCCCAGCTACGCTGGTTCAGCAGGAGCTGAAGGCATAAATTTCCCCCACTCCTTTGGCAAAACAGAGAGGACTCCCCTGACCAAGCCCTTTTGCGCCCCAACATCCTCACCTCTTAACCCTGCCAGAGAGCACAGGTCCTCCCACATGCAAGTGCTCCAGACTCCCTCCACCCTGCTAGTATTCCCTG
Organism: Baryphthengus martii; assembly: GCA_013396935.1. Classification (NCBI taxonomy): domain Eukaryota; kingdom Metazoa; phylum Chordata; class Aves; order Coraciiformes; family Momotidae; genus Baryphthengus; species Baryphthengus martii. The sequence continues at coordinate 640,526 of VWZK01004986.1, forward strand.
GCCAGGGACACACCATGGGGTCAGGTGGGGGAAAAGTTGCTCTTTACTTGAGCTCCACTTCTGCTCCTGCAGCTTGCTGTGCTCCTCTGTGGCAAGACTTTGTATAGCCCTGACAGTATAATCCTTCTGCTCTTCCTGAGAGGCTTCCATAAAATTTCTACAGTGGCCACAAGCTTTGAGCCTCTTTCTCCTGGCTTGCTGGGGTGGAAGCTTTTGTCACTAAGCTCAGACCTGGTGCCTGGTTTCCCCTGATATCTATGCTTGCCTTAGATTCCCTTGTTGTGGACCTGCTTGCTTATTTGCTTTTCCTTTCCAGGGCCATCTAACAACATGAAAGAGAAATGCCCCAACTCCCACAAAGTTACTTTTATGTACATATATTCTCTCTTGGCACAGGCATGGAGGGAAAAACACAGATCCATAGAAAATCTGTAAAAAAAAAAAAAAAAATACATGTAGCATTCGTTTCTGCAGTGTAAGCACTGCTCTAGAAAGCCCTTTGCATTTGGTCAGGGACTTCACAGGTCCTTCTTGACTCCTTCCTGCTCAGTCTGGGCTTCTGGTGGCTTCGAGGGACATGACGAGTCTAATACCTGACTTCAGCTATTCTTTTTTATTGTCTATACAGAGGCAAATGGATTAAATATAGAGTGACCTTTAGGTTCTGATATAACTATTTTGAACTTCAGTCTTCTAGTTAATACTGGTTGTTTCAATTTCCCTCTTTTTTTCTCCCAACATGGTACATCAGCATTCTGAATTTCACACCACCTTTCTTACCATTCAGCTTTACTGAGTTTTTCTCCCCGGTTACCTTGTTATATGTGATTTTGTCATGGTGGCCTCTGAGGCCTCTGATGAACTTTGCTAAAGGAGATCCAAATTCTTATTCATATATAAATCAGTATTTATACAAATATATACACATATGTGGTATGCTCTCTCCTAATAAATTTTGCTAATTTTACTTTTGACATTTGGGAAGTTAGCCTTTTCAGAGGGCCAAGTATATACATCTATATATATTATTACTTGGCACCATACTCCCTGTGCTCATATTTACTGTAATCAAATCATGATCACTAGTCCCTGTAGCTGCTTCCAGGGGTTGGCAACTCCTGCTGCAACAGGTCTGAATGAGCATGCAGTGAGTATAATCTTTCATTAACTCTATCAGTCGGGTGATCGGTTGGACAAGCATATGCGAGCCCTTTTGCGGGTGTGTGTATGCGTGTGCAGGTGCAGGGACATTTGTGAATGCAGAACCAATCTTTTTTCTACCATTTTTGTAGCTGTTTATACTGTTAATATTGTCCAAAAGCTTATGCAGGTGCATGTGTATGCTTTTCCCACTGACATTTCTACATTGGTCATTAACCAGTCATACACTAATCATGCTGTTAAGCATGGATCATTGAATAGTTTCGCATGCCAATTTGCAGTCCAGGAGCTCATCATTCTTCTAAGTTATTTATAATTTTCCTCAATGTTTCTCTTTCTTTCTTTATGGCTCCCAGGCTGCTTCCTATCAAGTCTGTGCGCATCAGTGCAATGTGTTCTTGAATACATTCAGGAAGTCTGATTTTTTTTTATTTTATACTGATTTCCATACCTGTCTGTCTCAGCCTGCACCCCTCATTGACTTGAGACCTACCCTCCAGAGGCAGCTTCCAGATCAGCAGTTCATTCTTCTTTGTCGTTCCTAACGAGACTTTTACCTCAACCTGAATGTGCTGTTTTCACAGTAGAAAATTACCATCTCTCACTCTGGAAGCATCAATGATATTTCCTGTCGAATGCATAAAACCTCTAGCATCTTTTCAAATTGGAATCCATCCATAATAACTGTATTTTGTATTTCCATATGCTACAGAGATGAGCAGAGTCATTATTAAATTGTTAGTTTAGTGGTATCTGAAAGACCCCAATAGTCACCCTTCAAAAGGCTTTACTAGTAAATATAAGGATCAATCTGTACTCTGAAGAACTGAGTAACTGAAAAAAACCAGTGGCATCTTTAATGCAGAACATCACCTCTATGCCTTGACTCACTCTGTTTTTCCTTAAATGTTTGTAACTGTACTGTTAAAAATTCCATGTAATGTGAATAATCCCTGTAGGTTTCAGCAATGACAACAATCTCAAATTTCTTCTCATCAATGGGAATCTCTGTTTCCAGCTTTCTTGTTCCCCTGATATCTAGGACTGCTGTATAAGCAATAGGAAAATCTCTTTTTCTTCACAACTTCAGCACACCGGCTCAATTTGTTTGTAATGTGCTGAGCTTGAGTTTGTACTGCATTTGCCTTCTTAGCACCTTCCCTTTGTGTCATGAGTCAAGCAACTGCCTGGCTGCTCCAGCTTGTTTCTGACAGAATGGAGTAACTTTGAGATGGAGGCCATTCTGCTCATATGTGGTTGCATATATATATAAAAGACTGAAGGCGGCATTATGAAACCTCCAGCAACTCAATTATACACTGCAGCCACTTATTTTCCACTGACACCAGAACACTCTTTTTTCCTACTCAGCAGCTGGTGAGAAGTGTCAAGTGACAATGCCAGCAGATCACAGGAGGAATCCTGCTGCCTTCAGACACCAGACTTCATTTGGATGAGGACAACTCCATCAACCCTACTGCTACTGGTCCTTGAAGGTGCTTATACTTGGAGTACCCCTGTTCTTTGGTTCATTCCTCAGTAGCCGCAGAAGGTGGAAGAAAGGATGCGCGTATATCTCTCAGCAACCTGCATTGAAGTAGAGGAACTGCCGAATCAGGTATCATCTGGGAATTTCTTCCTCAGCAGTAACACCTTGCGTGCCAAGGAGTCTTACAGATCCTCCATCATACTCGCAGCCACTGTGCCGATCTCAGTCTTTGTCATCTGTCATGTTGATAGAGTGCTGGGACATACCAGCAGCATGAGACCTTCTGCTGCCTGGTCTGGTCAGCTGAGAAAGTTTATGTCTTCTTTGCAGGAGACCTACTCAAACTGAAATTCGATGACCGCAGGGTAGAAAAAAAAAAAAAGATTTCTGTTGGTAGCCCTGGACTGGAAGTGAGTGATTATCAAATGGAGACCAATTCAATAAAACCTTAATTTAAAGAAGGACTTGAATACGTCCTCTAATCATGTCTCTAAGATATTTCTTTTGTGTCAAAGGATGTAAATACAGGCAGTCTCCAGCATGTGCTGAGGTACTCTGAGGGAGCAACCTCAACAGTGTAAAAAAATGGTTGCTGTACTGTAGAGGAAAATGACGACATAAAACATTTCTCCCAGGCTGCCTGGCACTAATGACTTTAATACAGCGAGTTGAACAAACTTATGTGGCAGCAGTGACTGTGAAGGAGGACTTTTAACTTGCCTACAATAACTACCTTGCTAGAAACTGAGTGTTTCAGTCAATGTGATGAATAGTGACTAGGAGCCATAGGAAGGCCAGCTCATGGAGGCAGTGCAGAAAATGGATCTGGATGGGGCAGGGTGCAGGACACAGCCCTAGGAGAGCATCTCTGGCACCAGTACAGTGATGTGGTGAAGCATGAGCTTAATTCCTAAAACTTGCAGCAAAAAGCTTGGCTGCACGGGAAAGGGTCTGTCAAATCCGGACTTGAAATGCAGAATTAAAACAGATAAAGGTGTGTGCATGGGTGCACACTGCTCCCCAAGAAATGTACACATGGGTAATGGCTGGGGGGTGCTGGCAAAGAGCCCATGACTCTGTAACAGATTGATGAGCCCACAATTCTGTAGCAGATTCAAGCCCTACAGGAGAGTGTGAAATACTGTGATGATGGTACGGGTGTGTATCTTAACACTGCTTATATCACAGTTGTTCTTGTCCGCTAGCAGACAGTAACATAAGAAGCAGCAGAGTTGCAGGAAGCAGCACTTAGAGAGCTGATGGAGGGCTGAATGAAGAAACTCTCTTGCTTTGGGACTCTGCATCCATCCCAGGTTGATGTTCCAATGCCTGTCGGTCTCCTCCTGCAATCAGTCTCAGTACTGTTCACCAGGCTGAGCTGTATGTCCAATTATATTTATAGGCCTATTAGTAAAACTGGTGATCTATTCATAGACAAGCCATGAACACAAGTAGAGAGTCAAATGCAGCCAATAAATTGCCTGTGAGAAGTAAACTGTGCCATCAGCAAAATTTTGTATCTCTGTTGTTCTCCTCTTTCTCTTAGATCGTTAATAAACATATTGAACATCCCTGGTCCTAATGCCGATCCCTGGAGCATCTGGCTATTAACCTCCTTTCATGCAGAGAATTGGGCGGTTATTCCTTTCTTTTGTTTCTTACCTCTTATCTAGGTTTTAATCCATGTCAGGACTTTGCCTCCCACCCTACAGGTAACAAATTTTGTTAACAGCCTCTTGTGAAAGACTTTATCAAAAGGCTTTTGAAAAGTTTAAATAAATTATGTTCCCACCAACACCCCGTTTCCTCAGTCCAGTATTTCATTAACTCTTGCCCAGAATCTTAATAGGCTAGAGAAGTACAGAAACTGGCAGACAGATTTATCTCTACCACTTTAGGCTCATCTAGAAGCTTTCTAACTCTACCTTTAATGATTTTTTTTTCAGTGTTTTCTTCTTGTTCTGAGGTGAGGCACTCTGTTTTATAATTGGATCATCTTTAGCTTCTTTGTAAAACACGGGTACAATAATTGCCCCCCTCCCAGCCACTCAGTCCCACAAGAATTTGTACAAAAAGCTATTTGAATGAGCCTCTGCCTGCTTTGTTTAATAGCTCAATTACTCTGAACTCCCATTCCTTGGGTATTTGAAGACACTTATCATCCACTTGGAAGTTCACATTTTTATCTGCTGTGCCATCTTCTGATATCTCTGACCCTTCTCCATCTGGGACTTTCACAAACATCCAAGAGTTACTCTCTCACTCTTCTCCTCACCTCCCCAGGTGAAAAAGCCCAGAGGGGAGAAATTAATTGTCTCCTATGTGCCTGATCCTACTCTAGTCATGGATGAAGTGGCAAGTAGCCTAAGGTAGTGGGTGGTTGGGTTTGCTGAACTGGTGTTGGCTCTTTTACCTTTTCAGGTACCAAAATAATTTGTGCTGTTGGCACCTCAGGCTTCTCACTTCAGCCTTCTGGTTAGTCAGGTGGTCATAAAGACAATATTGATGGCCATTATTCACTTGCCTGCCTTTGCAAGGCAGCAACTTTCAACCACTTAGTTTGAAAGAACTAATGGGCAGAGCTCTGTTAGTGCTGGACACATAAAACAACACACACCCAGAGTGAGACCTTATTTCCACCAGTGTAAGAGAAGTCCACATCCCAAGAGTACCTTTTTTGCATGGCAGAGGGTGTGTGTGTTTTTCCCCTCCCCACAGAAAGTCAGCTCTCCTGCTGTAATGAAGTGTTTTCAGTTCCTTTGTGCAAGAGATTCACCTGGCTTCCCTCACAGAAAAACACATGGCCAAGCTGTGGCTGTTGAAACAGAGGAAAATCAGTCCTGCAAAATGTTCATTTGGTGTTAAAGACATAAAGATCTCTCTGCTGACCCTCACAGCTGCTGCACACATGCCCAGCAGAAGCTTAGCATACTACTCCGTAGCTTTAGGCCTGAAGATTGACTTATGCAATGAATGACATGTACAGGTCTCTGCTACGTGCAGGGACGGAACTACAGCCTGGAAAGCACAAGTTATAGCAGTCCTTGGATCAGGCCCAGTAAAGAAGAGAACTCCAAGGGTAGCTGAATATCCTGAGCCTGTCTGTGCCTCACTGAACCAGGACCCCTCTGTCCTTCTCCCTGACCCGGAGTCTGCTACTCACCTGGCAACTTCCAGGTGCAATCTCCTCTATCTCAGAAAGCTACCCTTCTACAGGGCTCTCATGCCTGAGCTGCTTTGGACTGGAAGCTGCATGTTGCCCCAGTGCAAATGGATGATCTGCTGTATGTCAGCTGGTTCAAGGCAATGCAGTCCTGTGGGGGGCATTGGCTCCTGGGTCTTAGCCTTGCTCGTTTTCTTTCTATGTAAGTTATGTCTTACAAACATCTTCCACAACACTAAAATGTGATGCAGTCTAAAAATAATTGATACTTTTGGAAGGAAGGCAACATTTGGGCTCCTCTTGAGCTATGCATAGCTCTCTAACCACAAAGTCACTAGCCCTACTGTGTCATTTTAATCTCCTTCATAGACAGAAAACATCAACCTAAACAGAAGCTGAAGTCACAGAGGAGACCATGGAGCTTTGTGAGAGGAATCTCCTCACGTCCTCATACTTACAGAGCTGCAGCACTGTCAGTTTGAGGAGGCTGTTTTATTTGAACGTCTGACGAAACTTTTTATGTACCCCGAATGCCTCCCTGGGGTGAGCCAGCTGATGGCTCACCATGCTTACGTCCTGTGCATTGTTATGAAGCTGACTCTGCAGGAGGGCTTCTGTGCTGTGGGAGGGAAGGCTCCCTACCCTAAGCTCTCCTTTGTAACCAGCTATTGCCTTCTTACTCAGCAGTACAACACTGTTTTGCTCCCAGGGGGAAGCTAGGTGCCCACAGAGTTTGGGCATGGATTTGCCACGGTATGATTTGTTCAGCAAAGCTCCTTATACTCTCCTTAATCTCCATTTTATATCTCCCCTGCTGCATTTTACAATCTCTTATATTACTATAATTTGGGTTGGATTTCCATATTTTAGAAAATGCCCCACTAAATGACTATATCTTTCCCTTTATCCATGGTGTTACTTCTCAGCATTACTTTCCACCTGTGGGGAGAATGTATATTCATCATACGGAAGTACATACGTTATGGTTGTAGTAAATGACCTCATATCATCTGGCTGTTCACTGCTCTCCTATGACTGTGTAAATTTGCATTAGAGAAAGGACCACAATATTTATTCTTGCAAGCCCTGAGGTCAGTCTCAAACCAGACTAGCTTGTTGTACCTTCAGAGATCTCCTGCACATCTTCTAATGAGGCCAGAACATGGTCTCCAGGCCTTGGGTGCTTGAGCACATCCATCATCATGCTGCCAGGCTTTCTCACACCCGCTCTCCCAAAGGCTCTGTGTGAAGTAATCAAGGAGAACAGACACTGTGGGCAGTGCTCACAAATTCCCCGGAGGTTGCTCTTCCATTACCATCACGAATCTCCAGAATCCAGGATTCAGAACCAGTGCTGCTCCTATGTTTTTTACACCTTGAAGTTTCACATCTTTCCTGTTCCACATGAGTCATTAGGAAGAGTTATTGACAAACAGGAGCTGTTCAAAGGAGAGCAACTGAAATGATCAAGGGAGTGGAGGAATTGATTTAGAAAGAAAGATTAAAAGGATAAAGTCTGGGGAGATTGGTTAAACAGCAACTACTGCGAGCACGATAACCTACACATACTTTAAAAGTATTTCAGAAACAGGAAAACACTAGTAGCATGATACATGGAGAGACAAGTGGAAACAGGCAGAAATAGAGAGTAACTTGAATTTTCCCTTTGAGACTAGCTTTCAGACAATAGGAAAAGAAATGTTCACTGTCACTACTCTAACCTGATGACAGCATGTAAGAAACCCAATTGCTCTCAATTTTATAAACCCTGGGACAAAAACCAGTGGTAAGTGCAAGGTAAGGTGCGGTGTACAGAGACGACATTGGGTCAGGGAATGATGTGGGCATCTTGGTGAAGACATAGCTTTGGGAGAAGCTGTGGGCAAAGCAGCACTTTTTCCAGAGCCCTACACAACCCAGGGGAGCCCACTTTAGACACTACAGCTTGGAACATACCTCCCAGGAGTCTGCTTGCCTCGGTTTGCAAGTGGAACAGATTGTGGTTGAGACTGAGACTTCTCCTGTCAGGGCCATGTGCATGGGTGAAGTTCCTGCAAACCCCCCTCACCATCTGGTCCACAAGTTTCAATGTGCTACAGTCATTTGTTAGTTTTAAACTTGACTACATCGCATGCCAGAGTATGCAGCTGAGCAAGCCTGACCAGATGCTTATCTAGTATAAATTGGTGTAAATATCTATTTATAACAGCTGAGGCTGTGCACCACTCTTTATAATGAACCATGTGTCCATTGTACATTTGTGGACTTACAGAGATGAAGGCTAAAGGGACTACTAGAATATCTCTTTTGACCTTCTGGGTATTTCTGGCCATTAATTTTCACACAGTTACCCCTGGATTGAGCCCAATAATTTGCCTTTGACTAAAACATAGTATGTGTTTAGCTAACTAGTAACTCTGAATGAGCTCTATTGATGATCTCAAGACATTCAAATATGCCTAATCTTCTCTTTCAGGTGGGAGTTTCTTGCTGTGGTTAATCACTTTTGCTCTTTCATAAAAAGTACAGTTTCCATTTGAACCTGCCCTGCTCCATCAGATGTTATCTGCTATTGAGGTCGTAGTTTGCTCATGCTCAAGCCACATCATCCAGTTATTTATAACAATTTTTATGTTCACTCAGAGTTTTCAGGGGAAAAAAAAATTGTGTGGATCGAAAATACTTTATTGTGAGAGTCACACAGGGTATGAGATATTCTCCAAGAAAACCATTGCATGCTAAAAGCATATGTATATTCCTTGACTTGGATGAGATAAACTAATCAATCAATCTGATCAACCATCGTATCCCACTTACCTGAATATTTGAGCATTTTTCTGTGTTATCAGTAGAGACAGCAAAATCCCTAATAGATTTATACTGTGGCATGCTTATCTTTGGGAAAAATTTTGCTCGGTTCACACATTTCCTTGAATTCCTTCTTGTGGTTGCTGCAGAAGACAGTATGCTGTTGTAGATGTACCTGTGGCCTGAACCAGCACAGCTGCTCTTGTGACCAAAACTACGCTTAAGAAAGGATGTGGAAGCATTTTACTTGCTATTGTTTTTCTCCTTCCAGCTACTAGAGGTTTTGGGTTACAAACATGAGCCTATGTTTTGAGTTTCATTCTTCTAGTGGAAAGGTTTTTTAATGGAGACAGCATAGAGACCTGTAACAACACATTCAGAATGCACTTTCTGCAAATAGTATGCAACACTGACTTAAAATTTGTCCTGTCTACAAACACCGCTGCCAGTAAACTGATTTGTGAGATTGTTCATGGAAACACAGCAAAAAAGGGGAGTGAACTCAGCAGAAAGGAAATAATTAAAAATTCAAAAGAAGATTTGTGGGTCATTCCTCAGGACCTACTAACAGATTTAAGGCAGCTTAGCAGAGAGCTGATTTGGGGATACAGATTCACAAGCCCAGGCAGTGCTGTGCAAAGGTATCATTTTCATCGCTGAGGGTAGCACAGGAATCACTTCCAGTGTTCACAGGAATCCCCTGGGTGACTTACAGGCTAGAGAACATGTAACGCTTCTGATCACAACAGCTTTCTTGTTTCTTTAGGCACACTGTCTGAGAGTGATCCAAGTATTGTAAAACAGAAGCAAAAATAACAAGCTTTCTGTCTTTTCTCCTCCTTTGTCCTGGAGGGGAAAGAACCTGATAAGTTTATCAGGTGATTTTTTTGTTTAGACTTTTGTTGGTGCTAATGAATGGGTATGTGGTTGTGTTTTGAGTTGTGTTTTGCACCCACGTGGGTGGCAACAAAAAGCTTCGTGATGGAGGGCTTTATGTGGGAACTGAGTTCTCGAAGGAGAGGGCAGGAACTACCACGGTGGTTTGGTTCTTACTATTGCTGGTAGTAATTCAATGCATTCAAAGCCCAGCAAAATCCTGTCTCCAGCATACACAGATCTCATCCTCAGAGACAACATTCTGCTTGTTCCTGAACAACGTGCTAGCCTTGGGGTTATGAAGAAAGGTGAATTTCTTCAAGTGAATTTCTCAGACAAAACCCATGGCAGGTGCTGTGTATTGGGGCAGAGACCTTGAAGGTGGCTCTGTCTTCACTGGTGGTCATTACAAATGAGGGAGCAGCAGGGTGATCTTCTCATAGTAATCAGTGTTGCTAGGGAGACCAGAGACTGTGTTTTGTCAACTGGAGCTTTTCCAGGATGCCTGGCTTCTTCACTAGATATTAGCTGCAATAATCAGTCACGAATGCGTGGATCACTGTGCTGAGCCCTGTGTCTGATAGGATAGGACACCATCTTCTGGCAGGTTGTAACTGACAGTGGGAGTGTTTTAATAATACAGTTATCTGGGAGTTACATAGCAGCAAGGCATCCTAAGGGACTTCAAAGCTACAGGCGGACCTAACAATTTGGGGCTGATACCCTCCGTGGCAGGTGGTGCTATGGAAATACTAAAGTGCTTTGAATTGTTTCGTTTCTTTTTGCAAACATCAATTTGGTTGCCACTTTCCTGCTTTCTTCTGCCACAGCTCTTTCCACAAAGACTCCTTTAACGGAGGCACTGTGTGCAGTACCTCATAATAAAATATATCATTCCCCTGCCTATGAAGGTATTTCCCCAAGAATAGCTGTTCTTGCAGTACAGTCCCAAACAGGTCTGGAACCAGTTTATGCTACATAGGTTTGCTTAACTAATCGGGGATTGCTTCTTCACTTCACTCCTTCTCTCAAAGTGAGTGCACTTCGATTAAAAAAACAAAAACAAATTGAACAAAAAAAAACCCAAAAAAACCCACGAGAGAGAGAGAGAGAAAGAAAAAAGAAAAAAAGAGAATCTATCCCAGCAGTAACATTGACTTCCCGAACGACTAGTAGAAAACCTGACACACATGAACTGCAAAATGAAATTCCATATAAAAACATGGATCGAAGGCTGCAAGAGAAGTTTAATAGAATTCAGGTAAACAAAAATAATCACATAAAAATATCTTTCCAGAATGATATGCTTCTCTAAAAAGACCTTCCAAACCCATCAGTCACTAAAAGCGTAGGAAATTCAAAGTGAGTGTGAAGATATGAGAATCTCTAATAATGGTAAATACAGAATTGCATGGTAAAGCAACCTTAAGTCTGACTCTAGCAATGATTTGAGAAAAATCAGACATTCTGAGACTAACCTTGTCCATCCATTACCCACAGTGTCATCAGATCAATGGCCACAAAACTAGAATGCTTTATTCTCTGTCGCTCTGAGGTTGTGCTGACTCTGGCCCTTCTTTACAGCCATGCACTCGCTACAGAAAAACACATATTTCACAAATTCCTCACCAGACAAATAGCACATCGAAGCCATCACTCTGCACTTGTCATTCTGAATCTATTTACCCCAATTAAAAAAAGAACTGCAAAACATAGGGCTAGCAGAAATGAATCTCCTCAGCTCCATTCCCTGCCTACGATTGCTGTGCAAAGAAGACCTTCATCAGAAAAAAAAAAAGCCTCAACTCTTCGGGAAATGCTGTGCAGGCTGGTAATTCTCACCACCCAGCACTTCCTCAGTACAGAGATTTGCATGTCCACAGAGATACCTGCTCAGGTCCCTTACTTGCCTGATGCTGTCTCAGTGATAGTAGCCCTACGCTGCTGAACAGGCGCTGTCCCAGTACAGAGGGGTGAGTGGCCAGAAGATGGGAACATGGGCTATGAGGCACTCAGAGGGTGCCCTGGAATCAGAAGGATCTGCTGTCTCGTTCCAGACAGCTGTAGAGTGACATTGCATATAATGGAGAGATCCCTACTACAGACCTGAGCCAGCTCTGCAGGTGTCAGTGAGCAGCTAGAACAGAGAACCAAGTTCAACACTAGACTTGACACATAAGGTTATGGCTGGATCCAAAAGACCCAAAGCATTCTTTCTTGGAGATCTCAAGCAAAACAGTATCTGTTGATTTAAACAAAGCTCAGCCAAAGGAAAGCTGCAAAACACAGCAAACTCAAAAGTACTAGACTGTACTTTGCTGGGAACAACCTTTCATCCTAGAAAACACTTTTCTAATATCACTGTTTTTCTGACTGAGTCTGATGATGCCACTGGTTGTTTGTGTCACAGTTCAGAGGGAGGGCTATCAAAAAATAGCCAACTTTTCCTTTCTCTCTGTTGAAAGTCTCTATAACCTTGGTGTGAATTTATAGTCTGTCACTGCCTTTTGAGATGCCATATGTGCAAGAGAATAAGAGGGAGGGAGATATTTTGTTTCTGAAAATAATACCATGCTTAGCTCTTTTACAGCATTTTGGACAATGTACATCAATTAAAGTAGCAAGAAGAGGTCTGGGCTGAAGGAAGACGTTGTAGCAAACACAGATGTCTCTTGTTCTTGGGGGCAAAGAAAAAAAAAACAAACCAACACACCACCCTCTGCTAATTAATGTAATAAAATCCATTCCAAGAGGAAGAAAGTTCTGAATTGTTTTTTAATTATTTCCCATGAATAAATCTTCTCTGACAGGAAAGATCCAGCAGTACCTGGTGAAGGACAACTATTTCTAAGAGTAGAAATTCACTGCAAGATACTATTCAGCCTGAGGGTGACATCCTAGCTGGGAGATTTATGGAGAAACTACCATCACACCTGAATTTTTTTAGTCCCTTTGCTTTATTTGATCCCAAAGATTTGGTGTCATCTTGTGGATTTTGCTAGTTCTGTCTTCTCTTGCAGAGAAAATGAAGCTCCAAAGAACCTGCCAACACCTCTGCCTCTTCTTTTGCTATTCCTTTGGCTACTAACTGTTATTATTATTATCATTATTTTTTTTTTATTATTATTATTACTGCTACTACAAAAATAGAATCCCCTTATAAGCTCCTGGAATAGAGCTCCACTGAACAAACACAGAAGAAAAATACGAGTTTCTTGCCTGTAAAGTTTAGGATTTTTTGCTGACATCATTTGGACAAATGACCCATGGCAATGTTGCTGAGCTTTCACAGCTGCTGAAGCTGGATGGCACCTCTGAGATGCAGTGCCTCGTGCCTGCAGATTGCATCACCATGTAGGCAGTGTCTTGCTGTTTGTGCTTGAGTGTGTGTGTGTGCTGATCAGGTGCATTCTACCCCCCCAATCCCTTCAAGCAGAATCAGTGGTGATGGTGGCACGTGCTAATGGCTATGTGCCAGGCTGCATCGGTGCCAGAAGAGTCTTCAGCCATTAGCCAAACTCACTTATTTGTTATTGTCCTATTAGGAAAAGGCTGAGGGCCATGCGGAGACATCTGGAAAGCTAAATCTGGGTTGTGATGGGAGGAATTAGGATATGTTGAACACTGCTGATTCAGGCAGTCAAGCAAGCTGTTTTGAGTGTACCTAGGTCCTGAACCACAGGATACATGCTGCTTCCCATGCTCCTTGATCCAGGAGCTCTAAACTGATTTGAAGATGCATTTGTGTGTCCATGGGACGCATAGGCAAACCATAGATCCCTGCTGCGTGACAGAGCAAAAGAGCTCTGACTCTGTACTGTGAGGATGCCATCGTTACTGGATTAGCTCGCTTGTTTGCTTTCTGTCCTGCTCACAGTACACTGTGCAGGTATGTGACTAGGTGATCCGCTCCGCAGTCTAGTGTGAAAATGGACGAAAAAAATGAAACTGAAACCACACCAAAACAATCATGACATGATAAGTGCCTAATGGAAAATAATAGTAATCAGTAAGGATAGAAATAATATTTAATTCCTCTCATAATTTCCTAAAATGTTCTCAACCATCAACATGCTGGAAATATTTTACCTTGTTATTAGCATTACCAGCAAAGTGCAGCTTTGGAAGAATACATTTTTTTCAAGAATCTGAATGCTGATAGAAATGGTCAAGTTACTGTGACTCTTCTTGGCAAGCAACAAGTCAGTTATGACACATTATCATTACTATTAATGATAATATTATTTGCTGTAGAAAAATAATTGTGTTTTTCCTCACCAAGACTTTATGATTTTTGTTCCTCTCTCTACTTTTACAAAAAAATATGTTTTATTTTCCTCACAAAGAGATGCAAGTCCTCTCAAGAGACTAAACTACCAGTTTAGGGCTTACTTTTTGACACTTTTGACTGAAGCCTTTAAAGTAGTGCCAGTACTATCCACTGAAGGCTACTGGAATAAAACTCAGAGGAACTCTAGAAACAGTCACCCCTGCCCACGTGTAAAACACAAATATCTTTGTTTTTGTATTGTGCTCAGCGCAGTAGGAAGCTAGTCTCAGTCTAGGGCTTTGAGGTGTTATCACAAATATGGCAATGCACAAAGGAGTAAAAATAAGACAAGGGGAGGAAAGAAGAAGATACGAGTGAAGAGGGGGAATGAAATGTAGCAGCAAGATTATTAATTAATGAAAAGCTATATAAGCAAGCCATTGTCTCCTTTTACAGGCTAGTAGAAAATGACATCATCAGTGGCAGTTAGTTTTTTAGGGTACTCTACTCTGAGGTCATCCTCTCTTCATGCTGACAATTGACCAGTGACTTGTACTTAAATACAGAATGTATAGAGAGCAAGGAACATAATTTCATTTTAACAGATGCACATCTAAGTCTAAATCAATCCACCTGGCTAAATAAAAAAATAAACATAACAAAATTTGAATCATATAGACCTGAAAAGGCACTTGCTGCCTATATGAGGAGAGTTTGTGCTCTTGGCTACTAGCTAAGCAATTACAAAATTCTTTGCAAGATATTTACACAGTAGCTGAAGTTGTGATTCCTAGACAGGTAGTACTGGGTAGGCCTTTGTTGGTAGATTTTCACATGCTTCTAACCAAGCAAAACACCACACTAACTGTACACACAGTAGGAATTTTTTTCACTGTGCAAGTGACAAAAGAATCCCTTTAAGCCCGCAGGAAAGACATTGAGGCTCATCTATATCAGGTGTTTCATCTAGAGGGTGGGGCCAAAGCCTCTCACCTGGCAGCCCTCAGGACTTCAAAAGGCCTGACGGTGGCAGTTAATTGGGTTTGCTGGATTTTGGTGTTTGTAGGAAGGGTTGTGGTGAGCTGTGAGGGTAGTTAGTGCATTGGTGCCCCTCAGCCTTCAGTGTTTAAGGCTAGTACAGTGTTTGATTGTTATGTTATAGAGATAGAAAGAACCTGCCAACCTTTACTGGGTTGCAGTCAACCACAAATATATGAAAAGTCCAGCTTGCAGCAGCTGTGTCAGATGTTTTCAGAAATGCTTACAGTCTTAATTCTAAAAATTATCTAGGGAAAAAAAGAAAAAGACACAACCACTAGATTTTTAGGTGCCAGACTTGTGGAGTGGAAGCAAAGTATTTCAGCTCTTGGTGCCCTGTGTGGAAAAAATCGGGTGCTTCAGAAGAAAAACAACCTGCAGTTTTCTGCCAGTCCCCCTGGAGAAAGAAGGCAATGACTTCTCAAAGGTAACATGTGGGGTGGGAATCTCCCCTTGCTGATCTGTGTGAAGAAATTGTGAGCTTGGTGTGAAAAGTGCTGGTCTCCTTCCCTATTCACAGGGCATGTGTATGTGTGCACCTACAAGTACAGCAAATGCCATAAAGTGTTCAGACCCAGAGGGGGTGGGGACCAACCCTGTGTTACAACTGTTACAAATCCACTTTGCCAACTGGTTGGAAGGAAGGTATTTGCAGTGCATCACACACATTCAGTATGTAACTACTGTTACAGTCCTGTGGAAGAGGAATGAGGAGTGGACGCTGTGGACTATTGCCGTAGACTGAGCTGTGTGTATTGATTGAGGGAGCAGGTTTCTTCCATATATTCATAGAGGCTGGTTTAGCCTGAGCTGGGACTCAGAGACTGTGTCTCTCTTTCTCTGGTGGTGATTTATGACTTCAATCCAATTTATAGCCATTTACAAGAATGCTGAACTGGCTGTAAATCAGTAAAAGACCATAAAATACTCATGAGAACGGCTGAAATCCATCTGGGTGAGCTTCCTTCCCTCCCAAGAGCAGCCAGCTGAGGGTAGGAAGATGTAGCCCTCCCGTCATGTCCACTAGCAGTAACAGGGAGTGGGGGTGAGATGTAGTGCTTGGTTAAAGGAAAAGGTGAAGGAGGTTTGCTTTCTCAGAGCACACAGCAATCAGATGAGCCTTCGCCTGAGGAACACAATGGTGATAGCAGCAGCTCTGTAGGGCTGCTTCAGAAGAATTTCACCTGAGTGCAGGCCTTAGAAATCCATGACTTCAGCCACCCAAGGGGAAACAATGAGTGAAGTTACCTTCAGTGATTTACAATTGTCTTTCAGTGGGTCAGTGTTTTATTAAGTCACTGATTTTTGTGGGCTGTTCATGGGGAGCACAGACATAAACTTCCTGGATGTTTTTATTCTTACCAGCTACTCCAGCAATATATTTCTGGGGTGTGTTGGTTTGGCCATCGCAAGTTAGAATCACAGTCCTCAGGGACTCTGTCAGGTAAGTCTTTACCTGCCTATCTTGCCTGAAGATCATGCTCACAGTGTCAGAAAGCCCTCCAAGCAAGGGGCCTGATTGTGCCAAATTGCATGCTTTGCCCAGCAGCAGGGCATGACTCAGTGTGCTACAGAGCCACTGGCATATATCTGTTGGCATTCAAAACCTATCTTTGCCTTGTTTGTAGTGCAGATTTTTCCCTTCTACCCTAAAAATGTCTTACTTGCCAGGCAGCAGATGGAGTTCAATGAGAATGTTTGCAAATCTCCTTCTTTCTTTTTACCCTACTGGAAGCTGATGATTAGGCAATAGTGGAGCACCAGGTTAGAAGGCACTGCAGGGGTCAGCAGGTCTTGTTCTTTTCTTGCTCTCCCTAGCGTCAGTGGTATTGCAGTGCAAGATCAGTAGAAAATAACCGAATGATCCAGAAGTATCCCCCAAGCTCTCACACTGTAGCAGAGCACTTTCTAGTGCTGAAGAGGAACAGAATAGAGAATTGGATATTTTAAACATTCTGTATAATTGTCTTCCCTTCATTAATAGACCCATTTTCTTCTGAATACTTCTTTTTACACTGATAACTCCAAAAAAACTCTTTCTTGTATTAGAAAGAAATGACTGGCATAGACAACTTTTGTGTGCTTTACAAACTGTGCATCTCATTCATTCTGTCTTTTGTTCTCTCATTGTTAACAGTGACATGGGAGCGTTTTTGCCTATTTTTTTCCCCCACCTTTATCCATATTTTTTTGTAAAGACTCCAAATTCAGTTAATTGTGAGTTGTCATCAGTTTTGATCATTTCTGTTAGGTAACAAATGATCAAAAGCCACAAGTAGTCTAAGCATTCCCCAGACTTCCTTGCTGTGAATTGCAAAGGAAGGAAAGCTGTTGCTAAATCCTTCATCTCCCCAGTGGACATACCAGGTTTTTGGGTGGAAGGGGAACTGTGATGATGCTCTGCTTTTCTTTCCTCCTTTGTCTTGGTGAGAAGAGGACTAAACTCACTCAAGTGCCTAGGAAGCATGATCGGGAAGGGGCTTGCTCTTCCTCAGTAGTGGAGTCTAAGCTATTTGGTTCACCTACTGAATGTCTGAGAAGTCTCATTATGATAGCCTGCTGAGATAGGTTGTTTTGCTTCAGTTTCTATAGCATTAGAAGACAGTAGAGAGGATGAGAGTGCCTAAGATAGTCCGCTGGTTCAAACATGGAGAAGGAATACAGAAAGCCCTCACAAAATACATAGTGGGGATAATCCTGTATATTCATCATCCAGACTCATGAACTTTCTCATACTGAGGTTGTGCGATGAGGATCCCCAGATTAGGGGACTATTTGACACTGAATGCTTGGTAGGAAGGGCTAAAGAAGACCATGTGTTCATCAAGCCCAGTGCCCTGCATGACCCAGTGCGACGAGATAGCTTTATAATAATTCCTGCCTCAAATTCTGGGTGCTGCATTTGAACTACAGCTCAGAATAATCTAGGCTGGATGTAAAGACATCACTGCAAGGAAGCATACCCACAAAGCCTTGGCACACTGTCCCAGAAGATAATTACCCTTGCTGTTAACATTGCTAGTCCCAATCTGACTAGCTGCAGATCTGCACCTGTCTTGTGCATCATGCATGTGTCAAAGCAGCACAATGCTTCACCTCTGAGTCAGTATTTCCAACTGGGCTGGCTTAGGAAGCTGCTCACCTCTGGGATGCTGCTGCAGTTTGCCAAGAGCAATGAACCCTGGCCAGCACTGTGTCTCCTTTCTTGTATGCAATGCCCTGGGGAGAGATAAGCGATTGTGCTGTCTACGCACTGCCTGTGAACCTGTAGTGCCCTGAGAATGAAATCCAGGCTCCGCTCTACTTCACATTCAAAACAACAGCAGAAAATAACTTCCACTTTCTTCATTTCTGTGAGCTTGGGCTCATGGACAATGATAACGAGAAATTGCAACGGCCGAGTGGTGAGTAAGCAAGCCTGAAGAATGTCTCCCTTATCCCTCTGGCCAGTGTAGGCTTAAAAAGCAGTGCTGATCACCTGGCTTCTTGGACAGGGCGATATCTATGCCAGAAGAAGCCCTGCTGAGAGTGAGGGAAGGAAGAGATGGATGATAACCTGCAATAAGATGTCAAGAAGCTGGGAGAACCCTATATCTCCATGTTGAATGTGCTATCCTTTGCCCATCTCATGCAGGATGAAGGCATTGGGTTGGTGCCTACTATTCTGTATGTCACTCAGCTGCTGTGAATGCAGGGCTTCTGGGAGGAGAGTCAAATGAGGTCAGCTTCTCTGAGCTAGGCAGATTCTTCTCTTCTGTGCACTCGATTAGGCTCATTCCAGGCTGTCCAGTTAAGTTCCTGAAGCCCAGGTCCCACTTTCTCCATAGTCTTATAATTACTTGACAAATAAGCGGTCTTCTCCTAGTACAGTTGTTTGGTTTTTTTTTTCTAAGAAGAATCCACTGCTGAGATTTTTCTTAGAGACAAGCCAGCAATGTCACTATCCCATGACAAAAGCTCCCAAGACTGCATGTTTCTCTCTCACTGACAGATTTTTCCTTTTATTTTCATCACAGGAATTAGATAACTATCATCTCATAGAACTATTGCTCACCACATGTGCCCTTAATTCTCTTTTCTGCTTAGAATGAGGATACCTGAAAGCCAGTGATGCTACGAGTACATGAAACTACTGCTAAAGGTTTGGTTATAATTAAGGGATTATATAGTGTATGATTCTCTGACAATGGAACATTCTACCATGTCTTCCATAGCCTGACATTTTAATTCAGAATCTAGGGAGTCTACAGCTGGCAGACATTTTTTATTATTTCAGATTATGTTGTGTGAATAATGGATTTTTTCAATTACATGGCTGGACAAAAAAAAAATAAAGCAAGCTTAAGGAAAAAGAAAATGGTGGATTCCATTGACCAGAAGTAGCTCATTCAATCCAAAACTGAAGAAGAGAAGTTTCATTTAATTGGGGGGAGGATGTTAATTCATTCCTTGTTAAAGTTTTCTTTGTTAAACCTGGACCATTCAAAAAAGTGGTAACACCATTTCAACAGTTAGAAGAGTCAGATTTTTTTTTGAGATTTCTTTTCCCATACCTCACTTTTTTCTTTTATCCAGAAGTGTCTGTCAAAATTGATCCAAATTCACTTGCATCCTTAAAATGAAATCTTTGTTCTGCTCATAAATGTTATATGTAACCTCTCCTGATGAGCTCATTTTTGTGATATGGTAGTTCCAGTGGGTTTGTAGAGTTCCACGTTTATTTTCTCCTGATACCACAAGAGCAAATAGTCTCCACTTGAGTGAAATACAGTTCAAAATATGTTCTGCAGTGCTAAACTGTAGTTTTAAAGCCAAGCTTCACATAAAGTAAAAGTTTCTGCAAGCAAAACGAGGTGCACTGATATGCTGAAAGCTTCCTTGCTGTATTAACCAGATGTAGCTGATTCAAATATAGTAAATAATTTGTTATATACAAAGATTTAAACCGTTTCTTCTTCCAGAGCTGATCTGGCCGTGTAGGACAAGAAAAGTTACTTTGCTAAGTGAATACACCAAGTCTGATTGTGATGCATACACAGGAAACAGATTTGTTGAATGTGAAGAGGCAAACCTGCCATCTGATAGTAACCGGGCAGGTGGTGATTTGTGATTACTGTTCCTGAGTAGCTGAGAATTATGCACATTCTATTATGTTTGTGAACCCATCTGTCCTGCTTACCCCCACACATACTTTTATCTTGCTGGTGTCTTTAAAGCTCTTAGCTCTTTCTGCAAGATGTCGTCGTCTAGTCTGCTCTTGTAAAACTGATATTGCTGAATTATGTCACCGGTGCGTCCCAGGTACATCCGATCTTTGTACGTCCTTTTCCTTTGCTCCTTTGACTGTGAGCAAATACTCTTTTTGGAAGAGATGGTGGTACTGTCATTTTGGCTATACTGACTTGAGGAGGCAATCTGAATAGCTGGATTATTGTCAAGATGAAGGCAATTTTGCGGTCAGAGTTGCTCCTTGAGAGTCAGGCTTTGGGGTTGAGTGGAGATTTCTAAAAAGGAGATCGTTGGTTACGCCCTGTTGGTATCAGGTATGTAACGGGGTGGGGGGAGCGTTTTTGTGGGAAGTCGTTTGTAATATGCTTGGGCAATCAGTTTTACTTCTACTGCAATGACCACCTGTGTGCAACAGTAAAAATATACAGTAACAGTATTCCAGTCTTTTGTTACCAGTTTCCAGTGAGGCTATGGCAGTGGACAAGTCTATGATCAGAAAGATATATGGAAGCAGCCCTTTATTTCTCATCATCCAGAAACCTGAGGTAGCTATTTAAGTCAATATGTCGATACTGTCTCCCATGGCATCCTCGCAGACAAACTTAAGAAGTGCAGATTGGATGATTGTGTGGCGAGATGAATTTGCAACTGGCTGAAGGACAGAGCCCAGAGAGCTGTGGTCAGTGGAGCAGACTCTAGCTGGAGGCCTGTGACTAGTGGTGTACCCCGGGGTCGGTACTGGGTCTAATGCTGTTTAATATCTTCATCAATGACCTGGATGAGGGGATGGAGTGTACCCTCAGCAAGTTTGCTGATGATGCAAAACTGAGAAGAGTGGCTGACACACCAGAAGGCTGTTCTGCCATCCAGCATGATCTGGGCAGACTGGAGAGCTGGGCAGGGAGAAATTTAACGAAATTCAATAAGGGCAAATGTAAAGTTCTGCATCTGGGGAAGAACAACCCCATGGATCAGTACAGGTTGGGGGCTGATCTGTTGGAGAGCAGCTCTGGAAAAAAAAGACCTGGGAGTCCTGGTTGACAAGAGGATGACCATGAGCCAACAATGTGCCCTCATGGCCAGGAAGGCCAATGCATCCTGGGATGCATCAGGAATAGCATGGCCAGCAGGTCAAGGGAGGTTCTCCTGCCCCTTTACTCTGTGCTGGTGAGGCCCCACCTGCAGTACTGGATCCAGTTCTGGACACTCCAGTTCAAGAAGAACAGGAGAAAGTCCAGTGCAGAGCCACTAAGCTTATTAAGGCAGTGGAGCATCTCCCTTATGAGGAGAGGCTGAGGGAGTTGGGTCTCTTCAGCTTGGAGAAGAGGAGACTGAGGGATGACCTCGGTAATGTCTATAAATTTGTAAAGGGCAAGTGTCAGGAAGACAGAGCCAGGTCTTCTCAGTGGCACCCAATGATAGGTCAAGGAGCAATGCATACAAACTGTAGCATAGAAGGTTCAGTGTAAACATAAGGAAACACTTTTTCACAATGAGGCTGCCCAGAGAGGTTGTGGAATCTCCTTCTCTGGAGACACTCAAAACCCTCCTAGACACACTCCTGTGTGACCTACTCTAGGTGATCCTGCTCTGGCAGGAGGTAGGACTCGATGATCTTTCTAGGTCCCTTCCAGCCCCTAATAGTCTGTGATTCTGTGTGATTCGGCAGATAGGGAAGCCCAGGAGAGAATAAGATCAAAGTTAATTCAAAACTAGAGGGAAACAACAACTCAAGATGCAGGAAAATGTAAGGCCCAGGATTCAGACAGAATTAAACAGCCCAACTTTGTGAACATTGTCTAAGCCATTAGTAACCAGCAGGGAAGAGCTCCTGAGGTCAGTTCAGAACTGGCACGCAGCAGCTCACACTTGGCTCAGCTGTGTGCTGATGCAGATGGCGGCAGCTGCTGTTGTACCAGGATTCCCCAGCCCACTGTTATTACCTGTTGCTAAATAGAGTGGGAAGGGGGTGGGAGGAAGAAAGGTAGAAAGTGGTGTGCCTTTCTAAGCCTCAGCCTTAAGCCAGCTTCACCCATTCACAATGCCAAAACTGGGAATTGATGGTCAGGGCAGTGCATGCAAATAATCTGAAACAGGATCAGCTGTTTTCCATCCCACTCTTTTGCTTTGATTTTCATGTTAGCTCTCAATTTTTCTCTTGACTGTGTTTTCCCTCGGTGTTTGACCTTTCCTCCTAGTCTCCTGGCCTTTTCTATTCTAAGCTGGTAAGAGGAAGCTCAGAGTTGATATGCAGGAATCCCTGGACACAGCTATTTTTTTTATCAGTAGTTAATTTTCCACTTCTTTTATTTCCTTTGAGATTCAATACATCTATTTTCATGCTTCTGTGATTCAGTTTGTGGAGGATACAGACAAGGAAATGCTGAATAAATCTCTTGCCTTCTCTCTCCCAAGCCTTTACTCCCATCTTTGCGTTGCTCCCTTTCCCACTTCATACACCACTGTTTTCACACCTGCAGGCTTTTTTTGCTTCCTGAGACTCTAGCTTAGGACAATTACAGATGCTGAGAGGATATTCAGAGATAGTCATGTTTGGTTGACTAGAAGCCATTGTGGCACCAGCCCTCCCAGGCTTTCACTATGCACACTTTAGAAAGCTGCCACGTGGCTTCACTGAGAAGCTTCATCAGTCCTGCACTGTGCCAGTTCCTGAGGAGTATGCAGCGAAGGTTAGAGTGTTCTCCATAAATACCATCCCTTTCAAGGCTTTCATCTTGATGATAGAAGAAAAAGTTTATTAGAGAGGAAAGGCCGCGTGCTGTGGAAATGTATCTCCACTGGTAGGAAAATAGGAGAGAGATGGGATTGAAAGGGAGGGGCAGAAGGAGAGAAAATGATCAAAATGCCTCTCCTGCAACATTAAGCTCAACCTTTTATGTCTAATTTATCATTTTCTCATATGCCCCAAAACTGAGTAAATACAGTTCCTTGAGCTACCATGTCCCTACTATGCTCCCAGTCATTCTTTTATTCAGTGCAGAGGCAATGGTTTTCTCTTAGAAAATAGTCTGCTTAGTTTATTATCTAGCACAGTAAACTGCTATTTCATTACTGATAGATGATTGCTAGCTAGCTAAATGTTATTTTATACTAGACTCATGTTTGTAGCATCTGACTATGTTAAAATAGCTGAAGTCACAGGCTAACAGTACCTGTCATGTCTGAGGGGAACACATGTTGATTTCTGAGCAACTGTCTAGTTGTGTGATTTTTAGGAGGCATGTCTGAGGGAGCACATATGGGCAAAGTACTGCCAAATGTATTTCAAACTCGTCTGGGAGAAGTCGGCTCAGCAGCTAGCCAGGACTCAGACACTGAATCCAAATACAGACAAGCAAATATCATTCGGATTATTAGCAATGCACAAGAGGATGCAGGATTGCTTCATGCATGCACTAGAAAGACTTTGGATACAGTAGTTCAAATGTCCATCTTTGTGTGATGGAGCCAATGACAATGAGGTCTACAGGGATAGTGTAATATGACAAGGATTAGCATTTGGGCTGTTAAAGGGCTAAAAACTTCCTATGTTTCTCTAATTTTTTTTTTTCTGGTGGTCAAATGGGCTAAGAGATCAAAATGTAGTTGTTGAAGTCTTTGGCTCAAGCTAATACAAACCTTGTTGCTCTTTTAAGACCACAGAAAGGAAATTGATCTTACTTATAAAATAAGCACTGATAAGAGTATTAACGGTAGTTTCCAATGGTGGGATGCTAATATTACCCATAACAGTATAAAGAGATCTCTGATCTGCAGTCTTCATCCTTAACCCGCTGTTTTCACCTAACTCGGGACTTTAAAGCCTCCTCCCTGGATCATCTCTCTATAATAACAAAACCTCTTCCCTCAGTCTTCATTCTTTTAAGAACTGACTGAACTACAAAGAGGAAGCTTGTGTGGTTGATCTGATGCACAGATCTTTTGCAATGTTTCATACTATGCTTGAGTATCAGAGAGGTAGCTCATTACCTGGCATCATGAGTCATTATTGGCTTAGTCTGACTGCAGGAGTTCCTTGTTCCCAAGGGGAAATTATTCATTGTGGACTGGTGAACAACCCTGGCAAGTCAGAAGACTGTACTGACCCCAAAAGGCATAGCAGAAGGTCCAGCAATGAGCTAAGTAGTTGCTGAAGGAGGCCTCAGGAGGAATTAATTCTCCCTTGCTTTCTATTACTGAAAAGGAGATGATTTATGGCATTTTTATTCAACTATGCAAACGTGACCTGAGCTCCAGGGAAAACTATGTTCTATAAATCTAGGAAAAGATGAGTAAATGAAACAAAATATTTATATGTCTCTAAGGAGAGTCCTTACTATGTGGTAAAGTTTCCATCATCTTGAGCTGAGGATGCAAGTTTGATCCAAGAAATAAATAACTCACTTTGGGCTCCAAACAGACCTGTCTGAGTAATGGATTATTTAGGCCATTATATTAGTGACTGGGCCAAAAAGTTAGTGGAAACAGTTGTTTTTTAGCCAGAATAGAATTTTTTGTAATAGTGTTGCCAAAGCAAGGCATCTATGCCTTCCCCTTTGGTACTTGGTCAAATCCAAAACGCCTCCTTTAATCCCCCTCAAAATGTCAGCTGCTTTGTCAGGATAACTGCTATTAAAATGTTTTTATGTAGGCTATCAGGCATTTTTACAGCATCAGAACACAAAGATCCTTACTTGAGGGAAGTAGGACCTAACTATCTGCTGAGCATTCCCAAAGAGGAATGGCAGGGTGGTTTTTACACCAGATACAAACACTGCTATTCTTTTCCTTGGCAGAAGATCAGTCACAACTGTGGTGTCCCCAAGATGACTTATAGTCTTGAAAGCATCTTATTGTACAAGACAATCTCCGGAGATCTTTTCCAACCTCAGAGAATAATCCACTATTGATGGCAGTTCAAATTGAGTGACCAGTTTGGCATCTCGTGAACAGAACCTTTTCACCCCCAGAGGAGGAGTGGGTTAAAACTAACCCTCAGAGGGTTAAGAGTGTCCAAACAACTGTGTGCAAAGCTAGGCTGTGCTTCTGGTTGTCCTGTTTCCTGAAAGTAGGTAAGATTATGTCTGCAGTATGGGTAGCACCAAAATAAGAGAGCTACTTACAGCCACATTTATTCTTCTAGTAGAGAAAGGATTTGGTGATCTCAGTTATCTCTAGACAAACCAGGGTTTTGTAGGTGTCCAAAATGCCGTCTGCAGTATCAGCAAAATTGGTCTTGCATCCTTGTGTGTGCTACTGCTTGAAGTATAGACGGGAGTCTAGGATTTATTGATTGCTCCCTAGATTAAAACAAAAATCTCAAACCAAATATTCAATTGATGAACTACTTTTCTGTTGCTGTAGAAGCCATTTGCCCTACAGTGTGCTTGCTTTTCCTGCAGCTAACACTCACCACTCTGCATTGAGAACATTGGTTATTTCCGTTTTCCATCCTCTGCTTGCTACGTTCACTCGGAAGAGGAGTTCAAGTCTGGATTGGGTGAAATTGAATAGAGATTGCATTTGGAGGACAAAATCAATTTATATGTGCGTGTGTGTGTATGTATAATGAAAATAGATATCACTTGAGATTTTAAGGTTCATAAAGAGTAGCTTGTCTTACTCTGGCAAGATGGCGACTACTAT
Source organism: Baryphthengus martii (assembly GCA_013396935.1). Classification (NCBI taxonomy): domain Eukaryota; kingdom Metazoa; phylum Chordata; class Aves; order Coraciiformes; family Momotidae; genus Baryphthengus; species Baryphthengus martii. The sequence goes on from VWZK01004986.1 coordinate 666,206, forward strand.
CATTGGCAATTAATGATACCTCAGTTCAGGCAGATCTGGGATATCTATATGCGAAATGAGTCCCAGAGATTAAAAATATGCAAGAAGTCAGCTGCAAGATTTCATTGGTGATGATATACAGAAACTGAAAGTAAGCACGCATAAGCTGTCCAACCCACCTAGGGTGTTAGGACGCTTTACAAGCTTTTAAAGGATTGCACACATTAGAGACATTCAGGCTTACTTTAGGTGTAGGAGTAACAAAGGGATGTTAGTTGGCTTAGGGATGTAGGAATAATAGGATGTAATTTATATTGCTTAAGGATGTAGAAGAAAGAAGATTTACATATCATGGTTTAAGGCTGTAAAAGAAATGGGATTAAATTAACCACATGAAAAAAATGAGGTGTTAGGAAAAATTTCCCTTAAGAAGTCTTACAGGGTGGTTTTCCAAAGGAAAAATTGATAGTAGCATCAGGCCAATTCTCTCTGAACTAGATAAGTCACTGGGTAAGGTACTTTTAAGCTTCTGTAGCATCTGACATGCAGAGGTAAAAACAGAAAAAAAATAACTAATAGACTTTGATTGCTTTGTCTGGTATAAATTTTCTCGTTTAGTTTCTGACCTTTAAGAGTCTCCTGTGTGATTTGTGTGACTTTTTTTACTGCATATGGTATGTAGTTATGTGTAATGTTATGGGTGAGAAATCAAGCACACAAAGGCCTAGAAAGTAAAACAGTGATGATTTCTTTTGCAACATTAACTCCACTGTGTAACAAAATGTATCAAACGCCTGTTGACAAATTGGATAGAGATCAAGAGAAGAGCCCACTGGAATGACACAAACTTTGGAAATCTTCCTCAAAACTAAAAAAACCCTAGGAAACTCAATCTATTTAGAGAAAACTGAGAAGGATCATCACCATAGGCCCTGCTTACCCACTTAGGAAGAAGATTTCAGCAATTCTCACAGATAAAAAAGCCTGACAAGATCCAGTAATTGCAAGCTGAATTACACAAAAGAAGGGCGAGCAAGAGAGAAATAAAGGTGTTTTTAATGGTGAGAATAATTTTAAACTGGGATGAAATAACTGAAGAAATTATACCTTTCCCATATATCAGATTTTCAAATCAAGACTGGCCTGCTATCTAAATGAGAGATTCTAACTTAAACACAGACACTTCAATACAGAAATTTTTAGTTGAGATTCAATCATAAGTGCTGGGAAATCAGGCAAAATCATAATCTTTCCTTCCGCTCCTGGTACAGTAATTTGTGATTTGTACTTCATATTTGATGTCTCAGGAGTAATATGGGTAGCTATAAAATTGGGAAGTGTTTTATTTGTTTGCAGGGCTTGGCAACTGTTTTGTTCTCTGGGGTTACAGGAAGACTGCAAGCACAAATATGCCAGATGTGTGTTTCCGGCACGACATCACTTCCAGAACCTGACAACAGTACTTTTCCTACTAGAAATGTCTGTCTGGTCTGTGTGCAAGGATGGACATAACCTTTTCTGGAACTGGAAGACCTTACTTGCAGGACTCCCAATAACGTCTTAAAACAGAAATGGCAATATAGATAGGGCCTCTAATTTAGAGACTCTTCCACTGGGGACAGGGCAGCAGCATAACACAAAGGTGTTGTGGTGTCTGGGAGGTGCTGTGCCTCAGGCACAGGAAACACAGCTGCTGTGAAATAGGCTGCTGCATCTTTACAAAATGGCTGCCACAGAGGTTAGGAAGGAAAGGTGATAAGAAAATGGGGTTCATTGTGTGATAGCATGAATACACCAGTGGTCCCCCCAAGGCGAGCAAAGTCAGACAAGTGGAGTTGAAAGTGAGTTAGGCTACCACAAAAGGGAAGGATGTAGCATTTGAGTGGTTGAGAAATGATGCTGAAATACTTCTTACATTAAAAAAACCCAGAAGGTTAAGTGAGTGGGTGGGGGAAAGCTGGAGGCTGTAGAAGAGTGTTATTAAGGGAGTCATGTTTTTCTACACGGAAGTTGTAACTGAATTTGTAACAGACTAGTCTCTCATTTCTCTTGCTCTGGGTACTCTGTGCTTAAGGGGTCTCCACCACCTCAGCAAGAACCTTTCCAAATTCAGTTCATGCACTGGGCCTTCAGAGGAGAGCAGCATTTTGCAAAATGATCCTCTGCTCTTAAGAATCTGGCTTTTCTCTAGGTCTTTTACCTTCCTTCCCTCATTCATATCAGTTGATGAAGCTAACCTGCACTGGAAAAGAGTAAGTTTGGAAAAAGATATCCAACAGCAGAGAGAAAGCGAGAAGGCTAGACGTGTGCCTGTCAACAGTAGAAGTGGAAGATTACTTGTGAGTGGAAGGAAAGTGCTTCCAAAATAAGGGCTATGATTTAAAAAAAATTATATCTGAGGGACATGATGCTTCCAGCCTTCAAGTGCTAAATCCTCAGGCTGAGAGAAAATGGAAATTACTTTTCTCTGTTTCAGATTTGTTTCTCTTCTGTGTTGGAATAAAAGGTCAAAATATGATTTCCACAGCAGCAGCTTGAGGCACTACAGGGGTTCATGGGAACTGTAGTTTGGGGCATAATTTTTTCCCTGCCTGCTATTCATTCTGTCTACTGATGCCTGTCCCATAACTCCGAAGACCAGCAGCTGATGTTGCTCTTGGGCTGAGTCTGATCAGTTTGGCTGTTTTTACTCTAATGAATAAGTCCTGGGCCCATTTAAACTAGTTACTGTTAATGCTTTGGACCTATTATGCATGTGCAAAGTGATCTGGGAGACTTCTATCATCCTACGGTTTTGTTTTTATAGAATACCTAAATTCCTCCTAGAAACTAATACTATCTAACACACTTATCCTTTTTTAGCAGTGGTTTTAGCTCCTGGCCTGTAAGTTAATTCATAAAGTTGTGACCTCTTATGCCTTACAAAGTTCTATTTGCAGCAGAGGGACAAAACACACTCAGCAGAAGCAGTTGAGCCAAGAGGGATGGTAAAATCTCCTCTCCTCTCTTAGGAAACAAATAAAAGACAAACAGTAGGGGCCCAGAGGAGGACACGGAAGACTTTTTTTTGTGAGCATGAAGAATTGGCATGCAGAAATAAGCTGCCAGGACAAAAGCTGCTGCTTTCAGGTGATAAGCCACCCAGTCAGTCAGCTGGGAAAGTTGTCCTGGGGAACAGCGGCCTTTCTTCTTTGGCATGTTTAGAGTCAGGATGATGAAACATCTGGGAGACTTAATAATGAGCCTACACCATTCCTGACCAGAACTGGCAGAGATGTTAGAAATGGAAACCTGTGTGTGAGGAGTATAGGTGCTTGTGAGGGGAAGAGAGGACTGTGAAGAGGCTGGGTAGGACCTGATGGAGTACAGAGCCGAGATCAGGAAAGCTGGACTGAATGCAGCTAGGTGTATTTATGGGGGAGGTGTGTTGGGAAGTAGTAGTATGTGGTAAAACTTCACTGCAAATGCAGGTGATATCTGTAAAGGAAGAATAGAAATAGTTTCACTAGGTGGGACTAAATATTCTCAGTGAGATTCGGAGTTTAATTTCCTGCTTCCTCAGTTACTCATCAGTATCACCTCCATATGGCTCTGCTTGGTTCATGGGGCTGCTTTCCCTGTTGGTAAGGAGGCAAAAGAGGTCTCTCCCTTCCCTTGTACTGCTGCCACCTTTCCTAGCTAGATCTCACTTAAACACATGATCAGACCCTGTAAATGCAAATACTGCTCAGAACCTCACCCATAGGCTCTCCTGCAGTGTAAAGCTCCCACCTTGGAAAGAAGCAAGTGTTTCATACCCAGTCTTTCTAAAGAGGAAGTAAGACTGTGGGATCCTGAAATACTGAAGAAAGGAAAGACAACATCTGCAGAATGTGATCAAAGAGATAAATATTCAGTCATTTCACTTCTCAGCCACTGCCTGCTGCAGACCTTCTCTTAGGTATGCAGACAGTGACAGATTGTTGATGGTGTGATGTGGGACTGGATCATAAGAACATCCTGTGTCACAACCACTTGTTGGGAGAGACTGATTTTCCTTAAGATGTCTGCTCCAAAATTACTGCTGTTTGACCAAATCCTAAAGTCTTTCTGCATTCAAAAGTCTCAGCATTTTGCAGCGATGTTTTGCATGAGCAACAATTGCAGGATTTTGCCTGTTTATCAACTTAAGTAACTCTACAGAAATGACATTAGAGTGCTCAGCCCTGGCTTGCATATATCTCTACTAGGATTGTGGTTTTAGCCACTCTTACAGCGAGGTCATACCAGAGGCTGGTAAACTTGTGATGTCTCCATGGGAAAACAAGAAGCTGCAAAGAATGATGATGTTTTTTCCCCTCTTCCAGTGGACAGGTAATCTATGAGGCAGTCAGGCAAATAGCAACTTGAACATAAATTTGAATTTATTGTTCCTTCTTTGCTTTTAACAGGAGTCCTTGTATTTACAGTATTAGATGAGGTTTTTTAATTCAGTGAGGTTGGAAGGAATCTGCAGTGTCTTCCTCAGCTGAATGGATGTGTAGCTTAAATCCCTTAGTCAGCTGGAGAATTAACAAAGGATGTGAGACAAGGACTTTGATAGCTCTGTATCCTGCCTTGAACAGAGGGCAACATTGACTATTTCAGCAGAAATTGCAAGGTGCAAGAACATGGAATAATCTACCAAAGAGGCAGTTGCTGCTTGACTGGTGAAAGAGTTATGTGAGCAAGTGAAAATGTCATCTCCTCTCTAACTTGAATGGGGGTGCTTTTACTGGAAACATCTAATACCCTTGTAATTTACTCGGTCCTTGGCTTTCTCTGCCTCAGCAGTGAGTTCCACAGATAATACATTGAGAGGTGTTTTTTTCCGTATCAATAAAAATCTTTTTGTAGTTGCAAACTACTGAGAGTGTCAGGGACTTTGTGGAAGATGAAGACCGTGGTACACTAGTTTGCTATAACTGTATTCCTTGGTGGATGGCCCCAGAAAAGGTGGTCTGTTCCCTTAGATCTGGTGGTTAAGGGCTCAGTGTAAAAGGTTCAGACTTTGGCAGGCAAATGTTACCACTGTGTGTTGCAGCTACAGCCTATAATAGCTGCACTTGTGCAAGTAGGAAGTCTGGCAGCTCTCTACATGGGCTGCAGTGAGAGAGCTGGCAACAGGGGAGGCCTGGTGAAGGAGGAACTTTCATATTATACTGATTTACTGCAAACTACCAGGATACAACAGTAAACTCTTCCACTGTCTTCGCATTACTCTTATTTATACTTAACATCCAATACTTTGACTGTCATTCTTTAATCAAGATTTCTTTTAAATCTGTCTGAGCTGCTCGGGGAAAACCCTGGGTAAATATTGTTATTAGTTAAGTAATAAGACACAACAGGGTGTGAAATATTACCCTATAACTCATGTCTACTCTATGGCAATACATTGAGTGGCACAAGGCCAAATGGCTTTGTGTGTTATTTTTTTAGTTAAATCAAATTAAAAAGACACCAGCAAAGTGTCTGTGGCTGTTAAAACATGGCTGTGGTGGTAGGGAGAAGAAGGGAGAAGCGTCATTCAATAAAGCGTGCTGTCAATTGCTCACTTTTTAATTTAGTGAGTGGTGAAAAGTACTAAGTGGTGAGCCCTGGAGATAGGTGTCCTTCACTTATCTAAAGGACAGATTGGACAGAAGCAGCAGCAGCATGAGTTCTGCCATCAGTCTGTGGCAGCAGGCTCCTAAGTTCCACCTCTGGTGGGCTAAAAGGGTCCATTTGCCAGATCCCATTCAGACTTTTGTCACTCGGTATGAGCTGCCATTAACTGTGGCTTAAGGTGCTTCCAGGACCTTAAATTGCTTTGGGGGCAACTGTCAAGTTGGAAGACTGAGGCTACCGCTTACAAAACCCACCAGATAGGTTTTTACTGATGGCGTGAGATTTCAACTAGTTTCCTGGGACCAAACTCAGCCTCTCCGTAAGTCAGATGGTGCTATCACATCTGTGCTCAGATGACAGGGAAAATGATGAGTAACCACAGAGGCCAGCGTCACACACTAAAAGACCTATGTTAACTGCTTTCTAAGTTCTTCAGTATTAGGAGTCACATTTACAACTCTCTTTTCTAATTCAGCTTTATATAGCACAGCAGGCAATCTTGGCTGCACAGGATGGGTGCTTTGGCTGCGGAGACAAACTGGCCTCCTCTGAGCTCTCACTTCTGTTTTACCTTAGAATGACATTTTATAAGTAAATGGGTCCTGATCTCTTGCTCTATTGAATAGCTCATTTGCTAGGAGCACAGGTCTGTGTTTCCAGGAAGGGGCAAGTGCCTCTTGAGTTGGCTAAATTGTGCATGGGCTTTCCAGGAATGAAATCCTTGCACTGCAAGGAAAATCTTAAATTTTCCTACCTTTTCTGTTTTATTTGCTTTGTACAGACAGCTGCTGTCGTATCTCTTACCCAGGGCCCATTAGCTACCCAGCAGCTTCTGCTTCAGATAGGCTAGAAATTTAGAGAACCATATAAAAAGATGCTCATTAATCCTTATTTGGTTCCTCCCATAGGCATTTTCCTTACATGCCCAGCATTTCTCACATGCTGGACTCCCTGTGCAACAGGAGGCTTCCATTTGCTTTAGTCTTTAAAGATCCAAGCAGTTTACTTGTAGAGTTTGCTGTGCTGCTTATCCTCTGATGCAGAGGAGGGGGAAGTCTAGCCAAGTAAAACTAGAGAAGGGAAGCATCCTTTACTTTCCCTTTCCCAGTAGAAAATACTGCCTCTCTGGACAAAAGAACATGAAGACTAACAAAGTGCTTTCTCACTGTGGTTTGAGCCTGGGACAATTCCCAGAGCAACACCACATCCTCTGCATGTGCTCACGTGTGCATGTTGGCTTGCAGTTAGCACAGATACATCAATATTCCTGATGACAATAAATACAGCTATTAGGATGAGTTGAGAGCTTATCTTAATTGGGTAACAGATGAGCAGGCGTATGTTGCTGTTGAATCCATCAGCATTAACTGGGCAGAGGTAAGTTTGATCAATACTGACACTTGAGTGCATGGGTAGCCACTGGAAAATATTAATTTACAATCATGACCAGCACCTCTCATTAACCAGAAATGTGTTAACCCTAATTGGTTCAACAGGGTCCTGCTGTACTGCACTGTGCCGCTCACAGTCTTTCTTCTAGTGTCTGAGCCAGAGTTTTCTATTGATGGGAACTCAATGGTGCTCAAGGGTGTGTTTTGGGTGGCCAGGCTGGCAGCTGTACTGCAGAATCCATCAGGCCAGGAAGGTATGCAACGCACACTCACCTGGGTAGACAGCTCATATGGCTGTGTAGATATGGAGATCTGCATACTTGTCTGTTCATACCTTATGGCCAACTTGAAGGGGAGTTAGGCTGAGTAGGACTGACGCTGATTTATGCCATCTGCAAGTCAGTGCCACAAATCCGTAAGTGTTCATATGCCTTTGTGTCTGCGCATGCACTTGGGAGGCTGCGTACAGATACGGACTGAGTACACTTGTGATAGCATTAGGTTGCCCTTGGAAATGTCAGGGTATGTAAACAACACTGCTCTTAATGGGAAAACTGTATATATATGTGTGTGTGTACGGAATACTTACTAGGGCGTGTGAAAAATGTTTCTTGTGCTATATTGCCAGCAATGGCAATTTGTTTTCTCTACCATAACAAAATTCTCTCAGTCATCTATTCAAAGCAGCCGTCTTTGGCATATACCATAAATATACATAGTGTATATACAAATATGAGCTGTGAGAGTTGAAATTATCTTGTAATTAAGGTCCATGCCTGACAAGAAGAGAAGCTGAGTTTGCTGTTAAACCATTGTTATCTGTGGAGATAAGACTGAAATCCACATCTACCAAGGAAAGAATGAAAAGTGGTTGGCTTAAATTGCAGCAAGATCTAGGTTACACATTAGTAATAACTTTCCAGCACTAAGAATAGTTAAGCACTAAGATAGATTGCCCACAAAAAGTACTGAATTTCTTCATTGAAGTCTTCACAAAAAAAAACCCAAGTTGGATAAATATCTGTTGGGACTAGTTAAAGGCAGAAAAAGGTCTTTATGTATTTTGGAATGCTTTCCACTTTTGTTTTCTCATGCCTTTAGGAGTACAGATGCTTCTCTGCTTCTTCAGCTAAACATGATTGGATGTCAGTGCTGCTTGTGTTTACAGCAACCTCATTTGCTACATACTTATCTGAAAACTCAGCTGGACTTGGTCTCTGTCTTCTATTTTAACAGTTAAGCTTAAATAATGGCCTTTGCCAGTCATTATAACTTGGCTGCCCTTCTTTGGCATTCTGGGACCTGCAATGAAAGACACTGGGTAGAAGAAAGCAATTTCTTAGTCACATGAGTTTCAAGAAAGATTTTTCTCTTCAAAACTTTCTTGTACTTGTAACTTTTCAATTTCTTAATCTTTCTTTCTTTCTTTTTCTTTATTTGTGAAGGCTGTTATGAAGATTTTAGTAAAAATTCAATTCAAATATATCAGCAGATGACGATATTCAATTTTTGCCCTATTACCTGCACCGTGCTCTAGATGCTTTGCTTCTAGCGCTCTTATGCTGATTGCCCAGTCCTTTCTGATTCCCCAGCATTTTTCTGGTCTTATTGGCCCTCCCATCAGTTCAGTGATTTCTTTTGTCTACACCATAATTGATTTCTCCCTTGTGTGTAACAAAAAAAATTTATGCCCTCAACTGAAGTTAAAAAGCCGATTTTGCCTTCCCCTACCATCAAAGAGGACACTATGAGGAGGTGGCCTGAAACCTGGAGAATATGACAGAGCAACAACTGGTAAAGAAACATATTGCAGTAGCTGATTGTTTGTGTGTATGAATAATTTCACTGAGGCTGTCTGAAAGATTTATTATTTGGCAAAAAGATTAAATGAAAAGGAACAACTGTCAGCTTATTTGAATGCTTCCATAGTGAATGTGTATGGCATATGGAGACTAAGAAACAAGGTCAGACTCTCTTACATCTAACTCTTGCTGACCTGTAGTCTGGATACTTGGTATTTACAATATTTTTACTGATGCTGTTTCTTGGAGCATCTTTCACAGAAACTCAGTGGGGAATTTTCTGACAGTTTTGTGTCAGAGACTTTCAGTTTGTTGGAATACAAGAATGAATTGATTGGTTTTAAATGTAGCTTATGTTTGGTAGGAGATTTTGGTCTCAGCTGGGAATTTTTATTCAAAGAGAACAGCTGGACCTGAGTACCCACCAGTGACTTGGTGGCCAAGGGTTTAACCAAGGAAGGTGAAAAACGCATAAAACTCCCCATTCTGCCTCTATTCCCAACAATCTTGACTTTTCTCAGGTGTTTTGGGGGCTTTTTTCCCAGTTGCAGCTCCTTCTTAGCCTTGCTTGAAGGGATTATTATACTTTGTGTTAGCTGTCCCCGTACTTGTCAAGTGGGGAAGAAGTTGATTGTGTCAGCCTACTGGAGCACTCACCCGGGATGTGGGGCATAGGAAACACAGGCACAAGAACCAGGACTTCCTCAATTCAGACAAATGCTTACCTATTTGTTATGGTTGAATCATTCTTGGTTTTGAAAAACAGCTTTGGGTCTTGGTTTTTTTTTCCATCTGGTGGACAATACTCATTACTGACTGACTCAGAAGTTAAGCAGTCTCTCATATACCTGCTGGGGAATTTATACTAAGGTATCTTTCCTGATCGGTGCTTTTCTCTGAAAGTGGAGAGATCACTAGAATGTGTAAAAGCCATAAAGCTTGCTGAGATCATCTGCTCAGCTTCACCCCATCAGCACCCTACAGCCATATGTGGATGCCTTATGCTGTCCAGAGAGGTTGGACAGAGTACGTGAGAGAGCAGTAATGGGAGATGTAGCAAGAGTGTGATGATGTAGAGCATCTGTAGCTGTTTGGTATATGTTCTCACAAAATTGGATTTCTATAGAGGAAAATAACCAGTGACAGGGACCATCCTTGCTCTTCTGGGGAACTCCAGAGGTACTTATGAGTCTAGGTGTACTGCACTTTTTGTTTTGGTGTGTTGATGTGGCCACTCTCACAATGCACCATGGATACTCTAAGACAAACTAGGCAGTCAGAGAATTTGATCTCAGAGGTATTGGCAGAAAGGACCAAGAAGAATATTTATACAAACAGTTACTTCACCACTTAGATGCACACAAGTTTATGGGGCCAGATGGGATCCACTCAAGAGTGCTGAGGGAGCTGGCAGAAGTGCTCACCAAGCCACTTTCCATCACTTAGCACCAATCCTGCTAACTGAGGAAGTTCCAGTTGACTGGAGGGTAGCAAATGCGATACTTATCTGCAAGGAAGGCAGGAAGAATCTGGGGAACTACAAACCTGTCAGTCTAACCTCAATGCTAGGGAAGATTATGGAGCAGATCATCTTGAGTGCCATCATGAGGTACATACAGGACAAGCAGGTGATCAGGAACAGTCAGCATGGATTTGGGAAAGGCAAGTCCCTCTTAACTAACCTAATCTCCTGTTGTGACAAGGTGACCAGCTTAGTGGATGAAGGAAAGGCTGTGGATGTTGTCTACCTGGGCTTCAGTAAAGCTTTTGGCACAATTTCCCACAGCATTCTCCTAGAGAAACAGGGTACTCACAGCTTGGATGTTGCTTATGCTTCGCTGGATAATAAATTGACTGGATGGCTGGGCCCAGAGACTGATGGTGAACAGAATTAAATCCAGTTGGCAACTGATCACAAGTGGCATTCCCCAGGGCTCAGTACTGGGGCCTGTTCTCTTTAATACCTTTATTGATGATATAGGTGAGGGGATCAAGTGCAACTCAGTAGGTTTTCAGATAATACCAAGTTAGGCAGGCGTGTTGATCGGCTTGAAGGTAGGGAGGCTCTTCAGAGGGATCTGTACAGGCTAGACCAATGGGGAAAGGCCGATGGTATGGAATTTAACAAGACCAAGCGCTGGGTCCTACAGCTGGATCACAACAACCCAAGGCAATGCTACAGGCCTGGGGAAGAATGGCTGGAAAGCTGCCCAGAAGAAAAGGACCTGGAGGTGTTGTTTGACAGTTGGCTGACTATGAGCCAGAAGTGTGCCCAGGTGGCCAAAAAAGCCAACTGGCCAGATTAGATATGAGGAAAAAAATTTCTTCACAGAAAAGGTTGTAAAGTGCTGGAAATGCTGCCCTGGGAAGTGGTGGAGTCACCATCCCTGGAAGGATTTAAAAGACGTGTAGATCTGGTACAAATGGACATGGTTTAGTGGTGACCTGGCAATGCTGGGTTAGCAGTTGGACTTGATGATCTTAAAGATCTCTTCCAAGAGACAGAACGATTCTGTGATCGTGGCTTTGTCCTGAGCCTGCCCTTCTAGCTGTATTATATGCAATGTAGAACAAAAATTGTTGATAATCTAGGAAAATAGTATGTGAATAGCATTTTTCTGGCCCTCTTTAGTCTTATGTTCTCTTTTTCAGAGCAACATTTACTTCAGAGACAGTTAAAGGCATGGGTATTGGGAATAGTGAGAAGGAAAGAGATAAAATCTCATGCAAACAAGTGTTGGCAGTCAATGGAATTGTACTTCCTTTTCCAAGGGCTGGATCTGGCATTGCGTCTTACAAGCTTTGAGAGATTTATTACCAGTTTGACTTGATCTGTGACACAAGATTTATGGCCAGGCTGAAACTGTCCAGAAATAGTACTTCTCTCACATTTTACCAGCACTCAATCTACCCAACGGAAAAATGTCCTCTGATTCAGGAATGCTCAAATGGTGAACATCACTCAAGTCAGGGAGTTCAACTATCTCCGTGCTGGAGGTATAAGGTTCAAAGAAAGGCCCTGTGCCCACACAAGGGGCCCAGTGAATGTCTCTGTGAAGGAGTTTCAAAGTGAGAGTAATTCCAGGTTCTTAGAGCCAGATTGAAGCATTACAAGGGTGTCCACACCTTCCCTTCATGTGGAAGGGCCATAGGATGGCATATCTCGGGAGGCAGGAGACTTGTCTTTCTGGCTTTTCTGTTATGCCTATTAACTGGTCACCTGTAAGGATTTATGGTGAAGACATGAGAGAGCTGCTCTTCCATTGGCCACACAGTGAGTTGAAAGCTCTTCCTCAGTGAACACCATGTCTTTTTTCCTAATCTTCACCCCAATTCCCCTCTACACAGGCTCAGAACTTTAACTCAGATGTGATTGAAATGCCCTGTAACTGACATTTTTGTATTTTATAATGCTTTTATTAGTGCTAGAGCCACAGAACTATAGGTACTTTATCGATCACATCAGCCTTTCCAAACCACAGCGCCCTCTTCTGTGATTCAGTCATCTATTCAAGGTAAAAGCTGCCTTAGTATGTAGTAGGAATCTAATGTGACTGTCTCTTCTCATCTCTCCTCTGGGACTTCAGGTGCTCTGGTAAAACTGCATATTCACAGATACAGAAGTGTGACCATTTCTCCAAGCCAAGGAGATAAGTCGTTCCCTTTAAACCTGACAGTGGGAGATATGGGATGTGGATATTTGTTTTCTGACTAGTTTTGGTGGCTACAGGCTACTGTTTGATGAGAGGGTAGAATCTGAGGTAGGTAAAGGACAGTGGAACAGTTAGTTCTGCAGCTCATGGTGGAGTTGTGGGGTGTAGAGGCTGCCTAACTTGGATTTTCTGAGCTCCTGTATTCTAAGTCCACCCAAACTGACAGCTGCACTTCCACTCACAACGTGGCTTAACTGAGTGGAATTTTATTTCCTGAGTGCACAATAAAAAGCACAAAGGTTATTATGTCTGTTAAATCCCAGGAAGAAGGGAGAGAGAAAGAAACTTCCAATGTACACAGTTCATCTCCAGGGTGACAGACAATAAGGAAAGGATCATAGAGGGCTTCAAAGCAATTTATTGCCTCTTCTTCATCATTACAGATATTTCCAAAGCGCACAAACATCAACGGCAACCAATCCAGCCCCATTGCTTCCCTTTTGTTGTTTTTCTGTTGGCTTCACCACTTCTTTCACCAGCCTCTTGGGTGATTTTTTTTTCCCAGTATATTATTTTTTGTCACTTTGGATTGCCAGAGACCCCTTGGATGCTATACAAGGTGACAGTTCCTGAGCAGCTAAGAACAGTCAAATAAGATGACAGAAGCACAAAAAAAGAGAGAAGCCCTCTAGAGCTGTAATTTCACTTTCCTTATTTTGCCTGCTTGCAGGGGCAATATAAACAGGAGAAAAATGACAACAGACTGCTCTGCTTCTAATGACACCAAATGGTTTGAATCTGACATTGATGGGGAACTTCGAGAAGCCACCATCAATTCTCTCAATTCTTCTTTTCCCTCTGCTCTCCCTCTGGACTCCAAGCACAGAACTGAAGAAAAGATACCACAGCAGGTAGCTATTGCCCAGGAATGGAGCAGAAAATTCTTCATCTCCATCTGTAGTCCTAGAATACTGCCTAACAAGCACATGAAAAATGTAAGGTGAGTTAACATTCTGCTATATTGAATAACTAACATAAGGATTTGAGTTTTTCAAGGGTGTATACTCCAGATGACCTCTAGCAAGTCTGTAAACATGTTGGAGAGATTCCATGTTTTCAAAGGTCATCTGAAGCACTGCCTACGTTAAGGAAGTTGACACCAATGTAATTACATCAATACAGACAAAGTTTTCTTAATGTAGAAAGAACCTTGTTCTTCCAGGAATAAATCTTGCATATAGATCTTCCTGATGGGAAAACAAGGAATAATACAAATATGGAGTTTACAGACAGCTTGCTTTCTTACGTTTTGTGGAGAAACCTGCGAAGGTTTTGAAGAAACTAGAAAAATACTTTTTACTTTTACAATCCTTCTACTTCTAAAAAATGTTTTCCAAAAGACATATAATTTTCCCCTAGATGCATTTTTCTCTGACAAGTGATCTAGTCATGCTGAATTTCAGGAAGAAAAGATGTTTATTGAGAAATGTAGACAATTAAGAACTGAGATGTGAATTGAAATTCACTGTTTCTACCTTGAATGTTCTGACTCACCAGATGTGTAGGTTCTTGATGTTACCTGTTGTGTACAGAAGATTTTTCTTGCTGATTTTGCAGAGGTCATAAGGGATAATTCAGATACAGGCAACATTAGGATATAAGGAGGCAATTTTTTATAAATTTCAGCTTTACTTCTCTACCAGGATTTAGTCTCCAAGTGGAAGTTGCAGCCAAACTGTGGACCTGCCAGGAGTCTGCTGTCTCTTATAGTAGTGGATGAGGATTTGCCCTTCTCTACCCACTTCAAATGTTATTACTCCACAAACAGGATTCAGCTACTTATTCAGCCACTTGAATGTGCCTGATGCTTAGATTGACAAGCAAGAGGAGGTTTTAGTTAAGTGACTACATTTTTTGCTAATCATCTGATCTTCAAATGACAATACACTTGCATTCAGATAACACAAACTAGAGGATGATGTAGGATGTTACCATTGTTATTCTCTTGTAGGCAGGGCAGCTCTGTCAACGAAACAGATTTCAATAGTAATGATAATTGTAATGTAAGGATCAAGAGGTCGGAGGGTATTTTCTCAACAATCCTAACAAGTGGTGTTGACTATGATGAGAACAAAATGATAAACTGGAACTGCAGTTCCTGGAAAGTCTTCTCACACACCTCTTGTTCATTTCACATCTTGCAGCTCACCATCAGATCAACTTTGCTTAGAATAGTCAATGAAGGTTGTATTCTTCCAAAAAAAAAAAGTCTATTTTCAGTTGCACTGAAGTTGTTTGATGTTCCCTTGCTCCTTTTCTCGATAGCAACAGAGCTAACTTACACTAACATGCTCCTAAATCTACTGATTACAGATTCAGCTGAAGCTTTCGTTATGTGTCTGGGTAGACTCTTTTTCATGGTCACATGTAGCTGTCATCTTGAATAACGATACCAAAATATTCTTAAATGGTCTCTTTGGTTGGAGTAACCAGGCATATGCCAGGTATTACTCCAGGAAGGACAGCCAACATGAGTCTTGCTTTCCTTACCTGATCCCTGGCTTTGTGCCTCTTGAAACTATCAAGCCTAGCCTGAGCTCAGTGGTATCTTGGTAAACCGTGCTCTGCAAAGACAGCCATGAGACTGGACTGTCATTCTTCTATCTCATCTAAATAGCCCTCACAATAATTCTGTCTTTTTAGGAAAGGCTTTATTTTCTGTTGTAGACAACATATAGCATCAGCTTGAACCCATCTAATGCAACAGTGCCGTTGTTACTTTGTTCCCCCTGTGTCAATGCGATATAGTTTTTTTCCTGCTTAATGTGGAATTTTCTGGGCTAACAAACCAATGAAGGATTTGGTCAATGCCCAGTTCGTTGTGACAATGCTATTTTGTCCATTCACTCATAACATTACCACTATCTCATGTTCTTAATAACCCCTCTGTTTCTCCAAGTCTGGTAATCTGATGCAAAAGGATAACAAAGAATATCTTTAGAGGAGGTATATAAGATAAATCCAGGCTGGCTAAAGGCTGTCTGAGCTTTGCTTGCTTACTCTAGTGATTTTGAAATTAGAGTAACTGTGTACCTTCTTCCTATCTCTGTGATCTATGTGTAGAATGGTGCTGAAGAAGATGATCTTCTGCAATTTAGTTTATCTCCTACTAAAGCAGACTATATGCCAGACAACTACTTTTCACAATGCCAGCCAATCAGTTGTGTTGACACTATAATGTCACCTTTGTGACAGCTACTTCATAGAGATAATGGAATGCTGGCAACCAATTAGATATCGCTGATAGCGATATCACAGAGTCTGCCCAACAGGGAGAAGGCACACACCCACAGCTTGACAATAATAATATCATTGAATCGGTAAAGTCCATAGAGGCTACCATAGTGTTACGTTATAGGTAGCTGCATATGAGCAGCCCTATAGGAAGGTATTGACACACAAAGAACTAGAGGATCTTTGAAGGTTTCGTCCAACCCAAGCCATTCTATGTACCAACAAATTTGCAACGCATTAATCTGGTCACAAACTGTTTTCAGAAAATTAAGGAAGAACTATAGGCTGCATGACTGACATCTCTTCTCTCACAGGAGATAGGGGAGCAGCTATGCTGTCCACATTGCACTTGCTTTTACCGTGACAGAGAGGCATGAACTGATCTGTTTCATGTCCCCATATTTGGGCAAGCAGGCAACTTTCTCCAGCGTTCCTCTCATAAAAATAGTAGGGAAATGAAAGAGGCTGCAAGTAGCACAATTTTTCTGTCCACTGCAAGAGTCCTGTGTGCAGAGTCACCTCACACGTACTTGGAGAACAGCCAAGCGTAGCCACTCAGACTGGGTGTTCTAAATCATTCTAACCTTTTGCAATGTTTTAAGTTTGCTAGTTAAAAAAAAAAAAAAAATCTATTTCATTTCTGCTTCTGAGTATCTGTCTTTACACTCTGCTGCACTCTTCGCAGAATCCAGGCGTATGCGCTCATACTCTGGAGACAGGTTATTTTATCTAGAATAAAATAAAAAGTATTCCCCAGAGTTTTTCTGAAACAAGGATGTAAAACCACTGATCTTTTGCCTTTGGTGTTCTCTTCCCACCTCCTTCTCTACAATGAGGAATGCCCCCTATCTTGCGATTAATCCTCGTGATTCTGGTGCTAGACAAAGGTATTACCAGTTACTTGTTCTTGACTTGAGAAAGTTTGGAATTAACTGTTCAAATAGGATCATCTGTCTAGAAAAGCTTTTCAAAACCATACCTGTGTTAAGTGCTTTATATCCAACAGCTGACAAGGAAAAAGTTTTTTGTATACTTCCTCACATGCATATACATCCCCTTTGCACTCTTCAGTGCTTCTGCATGAACAGTTGTCATGGGTGTAGCTGCATGTAAGGATATGCATGATATAGGTAGTTGTCCCTCCCCCAGACTCACCTAGGCAGGTTTTTATTCTAGCTTCTGAAATGGCATTAAAGCTGGTTTGTCTTCATCAGCCTTGGCAGGTAAATCATATTCACAGTAGTACAGCTGTGCTCATGGCTGACAATGGGGTATATTTTTCATAGTGTAGTGAAGGCAGGAAGCTGCCTGCTTTCCTGCAAATTGAATAGTGTGTCTGTTTCAAATGATGAGACAAGCAAATAGACACAGTGATCTGGGGCATGTGCTAGATGGAGCTGCTGTTCACACTCAAGGTAGCCTGTATGATGACTCTGCCTGAAAAGTCTCCCTCTTCTCTCTTCGCTGCCTGAAAGACTTGTGACTCCAAGCCTGTCACTTACAGAGCCTTGCCCTATACTGTGCTTCTCTTGTGTGATGTTTTGTGGTTTTTGTGTTAAACTCAAAATGAAATTAATATTTCCGCACACACACTGATTTTGCATGGAAGTTCTGAAGACTTTGCTTGTTGTTTTGGGGACGAGGGCAAATGAGTTCTCCCTGGTTTCATTTGGGGGCTGGGGAGGCTCAGGGCATAAGCTCAGAAGGCCATATATAGAATGGCTCAAGCAGGGAGTTGTGGTTACAGTTATTTTGCAGCCACAGTGTCAGCTTTAACCTCATAGTTGCTTCACTCCTTCCCTGAAAAGCGGTTTCTGTTTTGCAGGCTATGTGCCTATCAGGCAAAGCTGAGTAAAGGGATGTATTCTCCTGGCTTTATCTTGGAGAATTTGGTAATGGTAAGTACATTTTAGAGCTGTAACCTCACAAACAGACGAGAGGCTGCCAGAGGCTCACTATCCAAGCAGAGAGGATGGGTGGCCTTGAGCTGCACTCTTCTCAGTCCTGGTAGCTGCCTCCCAGCTACTTCTCACCTGTGTGATATCTGCGTTCCCTGTACCAAGCCCTCCCATGTAAGACGAAGCTGGCATGCTTGTAGCAAACTCATGCAGGGTGGCTTGCAACACAAGACACCTGAGCTCAAATCCTATAAAAGAATGTATGCTTTTCCAAGCACATGATAAATGCAAGAAAAGATTAAATGTTGTCAGTAAATGACTCTGACTACTATGCTGTTCTCAGACATAAGGTACTGGGTTAACACAAGGGGGTGCCTATGTGAAATTTTTCTTTAGATGTGAAGGCAGAATCCAGAGCGTAGTGGTTCCCACTGGGGTGTTGAGCTCTCAGATACTACTGCACTGTTTTTTTTCTATCACTGTGTGCATGGGGAAGTTGGAGGAAGGCTAAGATCCAGTCTGTCCTCAGTTAGTAAAGGGCAAAGAAATGCAGAGATAGTTGGTCCCAAAGTGGAACACGGGCAAGGAGGAAAAAGTGAGAAGCAAGAATGAAGAAGAGATGCCATCCTTTCTCTCAAATTGGGGATGGAGGATAGCTGAGTAACAGAAACCTGTCAAGGTAGTAACTAATAACAATTAATAATTTATTGTACATCAAATAGCTCTTTTCCTCATGGTTTCCAAAAGCTCTTTACAAACTATATATAGTTGCCTGCATTATAGTGTGGTATGCACTTTTCAGCAGCATGGCTTAGGAACATCTCTACTGCTGAGGCACAGTGGAGCCCAGTCAGCCCAGAGGAACTCTAGCAAAGATCTGCACCATCTCAATTCTGCCTACATGTTTCACTCCTTAAAGGAGGAGGAAAAAAAAGAGGAGCATAAAAAAGTGCACTGGAACAATCATTTAAGGAGTAGTGAGAAGACAGAGCATTTTACAGGTGTTATTTCTTCCTGCCGATTAAGACAGGCAGTCCCAATAAATTCAATTGTGTACACCTTGAGAGAAAGACGGGAGTTGGAAGGAAACAAATGCATTTTAGAAAGCCTGTGATAATGACTTAAAATTGCTTTTCCTCATAATTGCCATTTTAAGAGCTGACATCTAGTGATAAGCCAAGTGATAGATGCTGATGGCTCATAGAACATGGGGTCTGAAACACTGACTGTTGCACACCAATTCTTGCCTATGCTTGGGCTTGTTTAATTCTGAATGGGGGTGGTGATGATGCTTATAAGGCAGCTGGGGGAGAACAGGAGTAGCAAAGGTAAGCACCCAAAAGGAGCAAGTTAGCTGATGGACACACTGCTATGCAACATACCCTTTTCCCACTGCATTTAGATCTGCCCATCTCTGCCCCAAAACGCTGCCTTCACCTCCAGGAGGGAATGCACACAGTAGGCGTCCGAAGGGCAGAGCTCAGCACTACTGGACGAGAGGTGAAGAAGCATATGCCTCACTGAGAAGACTGCAGGGAGTGTAATGCTAGTAAGAAAGCAATTAAAAGAGCTGAGTAAACAAATGATAAATAATGTAGCAGGAGTTGGTGTAATGAACCTCCTTAGGAAAGCTGGCCCATAGGCTAGCCTCAAGTTCTCTGAACCTAAGCAGGAGATACCTCACCTCATACAACCACCTAGGGCATAAAGTAACTTCGGAAGACCAATTAGGGAAGAAGCTGCTTACTGCATTGTTCTTCGATCATATGCTGTTAAGTTTAGGGGGAGATGGGAAAACCCCAGTGGGTTGGCGGAGGCTTCTTTTTTGAAAGCAAAAGCTTACTTATGTAAATGTGTTTAAGAGGTGCATTTCAGTGAAACTCTCTGCTACATTTCCTGCAAAGTGCTAATGGAAAACCTCCCCTTAGAGATGATGCAGTTAGAGCTGCATTATAGATTTCACCTGTGGATGCCCGAAACTCAGGTGATCAGCTACAGAGATTATCTTCTCAGGGTATGGCCCCACTTTTCCTGTTGATGGATACAAATGCTGAACTGTCAGGGGACTTGCCATTTCCTGCTTGTTTTATTAGACTTTGATAGACATGTAGTGCTTTGAATGCATTTTTGGGCTGTATTTCTTGCCAAAGACAGTTGCAACTCTGAGGTTGTGGGATTTTCTTGGGTTTTTTTTCCTTTCCTACCTATCCTTAGGTTTGTAATCATAAAGTACTTCCATTCATATGAAGAGCCTGATTTTGGCTGAATGGAGGCTGCATTTACTATTAGCAATAAATGGTATCCACAGCTTTATGTCAAGAGGAGTGAGAATGAACTTCTGTTGGAAACAGATGCCTGAACAAAAAAAATTACCTGGCTTGGAAACCTCGCCTAAACTCTTGCTCAATTTGTGCTTGGGAGAGGGATGAGGAAATTTGAATTTCAGGCTGTGATCCTTGCATACTGATGTCACTGCAAACTCGAGGTTTTGGGAAGATGGGATGGATTTCTCTACATCCTGGAGGATCATGAAATGAGCTGGAGTGGTTCACTCCAACTTTTCCTAGTACACCTTGTGCCTCAGGAAAGGATGGAAACCATCACTAGATACTGAAAAGGGGGCTCTGGTCCAGCCAGTGAAAAGAATGGGGCACAACCGACTCATTCCCAGGACAGTGTCCTCCTGGACCACTTGTGCTGTGTCTGTGCCTTTAAGAAGCTGCCTTATTGAATTTGGCACTCTCTTCTTCCCATGTTACCTTAATTAAATACTTTTCTCTCTACTCCTTGTGATCATATCCTTGTCTTGCTCAACTCTATTTCTCTCTTCTGACTATTTATTCATCTTCTGGTTTTCCTCCATTCAACCTCTAGTCTCTCTCACTTCTTCCAAAATGATTCACAGTCCCAATATCCCAGCAACACTAAATCCAAGCTATCTTCTTCCCTGACTCTAGATGGTGGACTCTTTTCTTGCAACTATCCCCACAAGGGATCTTAGAACTAATCTGTGCCCTTTGCCACCTAGTGATTCATTGTGTCTCATCTCTTGAGACACTCTCCTGCTGCCTGGATCTAGCAGATGATTATTCCGTGTACAGATGTCCCTGCTCTTTACTGAAGAAATCAGACCTGTCTGGCTCTCAGGAACCTGAGAACAAGTGTTTCTTCTGAGCAGTCTCAGTGCAGGAAAAACTCTCTAAGTATTATTCCCCCTAGATCTTATATGATTCTTTCATGTGCAACCTGTGGATTTTTATTTTGTAGGCTTCTGTCATGGTAAATTTACCTGTATTTTTCTTTACTGTATCAATGGCATATTTCTGGTATGAAGCCCACTATTCTGCCAAATTTCATGTTCTTGCTCTCCGTTTAAGACCACCGAGCTTTCCCAGAAGAAGGTGCAATGTACCAATATTTCCTCTGTTTCTTTACCGTATCTCTCAAACAGTAGCTGAACTCAAGCAGATGAAATTGAAGAGGGAGAGGCACAGACAAAAAAACCCTTCAAATCTCCAACAGTGTTCACTGCAGATATTCACTCCTATGAATCAAGTCTGGGAAAGTTCTAAGGAGCTAAAGAAATTATGTATTGGACACTACAGATATAGGCCTACCTGTAAGAATTAGTTTTAATATTGACTTTGTTTTGAGTGTATGCACTTACAAAAGGCTGTGATTGTGGGACACTTTCTGTCATAGAAGGAGAGAATCTCAAACAATTTAGGATTCTCCTGGCTCATCATCATCTTAACAGCAGAAGCATGTCTCCCTGCAGCGATGGGGAGGTGAGATACCGAGAGGAAGAGGGGAAAATACAGGGTTTAGGGGAAAGCGGGGTGTTGGGTGGAAAGTGTTCATTCAGAGACTTCACCCACATTACTCTGGCCTCATCTTTGCTTTGAATCCCTGACTTTTCTTCTTAAATCTCCAGAGTGACTCTGTTTCTGCCTCCCCATTCCCCCTGCCACTCCCTGTAAAATAGGCTGTGAGGGGCAGCAAGCAGCACATGGGGATGGCACAGCACCTTGGGCTCTCTGTGTGGACCAGCCTCTTCTCCTTGATCTCTAATCCTGGCAGCCACGCCACGTGCTTTCTCCAGAGGTTTGCTGTTTTCACACGCTCTTTTTAAACAGCCACAGGCAGGGGAGCTGGCAGGGTGGGACAGGGAAGATGGTGGCAGGAGGAGAAGGGGAAATAGAGAAGGAAGCAAGGATGAAACGGTGGGGGCCTGAGGAGAGAGCATCATTGCCTCTGATCTATTATGAATTCTCCTGGGAGACAGCCAGTAGGCTGGAAAGTGAATGATAGCCAAACTGGATGAAGAATTGTTCTGTGTCCCTGATGTATTTTATCCTCGACAGGGATTTAGTTTTTTTAAGTATCAAACTAACTCTTTCTCATGTATATATTACATAAGCTGTGAAAGATAAAGCACACACAGCATCAATCATATCTCTTGTCAGAATCTCTTTACCTCTTCCCTTCTCTTTAATTATTTTTTTTTTCTTTTTGTACCTTCCACTCTTTAAATTCTACTCAAAACAAGGATATTGTTATAGGAAGTTGACCAAAATGAAACTGAAGGACAATTTGACCACTGCACAATTCAGGAAAAAAATTAAAGAACAGGCTGTGGTTTTGTATGGCAGCTGGATACTGAGAAGAACAGAATGCTAGTGTATGCTTTCTCCCTCCCTCCTCCTGCCTCTGGCTTCTACCAGTTGAGAGGACTCCTCCCACGTGAAATAGGCTTGTCTGGGCTCTTTAGAAGCTGAGTTTAGGGAAGATGAAGAATGAGGTCTTCAGGATTACGGTAACAGCTAATTCCCCAAGAAATCTCCTTTGTCCTTGAGCAGAGGGTTAAAGTTTGGTTTTTTTTTAGTTTTCTCATTCACCTGCATGTATGGTATTTGCATCCACAGCCAGGGTAGAATCACAGAGTCAATCGTTTAGATTGAAAAAGACCCTAAAGGTCATTGAGCCCAGGAAGACACACTGCTATTCTGTGTCTGATTGGATCTACCAGTTGGACTGAATGGAGAAAGGGAATTGTGGATAAACATGCAGAGACACTTTAAAACATCTTGTGAGTTCTGTGTATTCCCAGATCTGTGTTCCCTTTGTCTGGAGGCTGGGTCAGGCTGGTACAGGCTTCAGGGTCCTGATGTGACCTTGCCTTAGCCTTGATTCTCTCATGAGGTATCCCAGTGAAGGAAATGATCAGAGCCCTCTTTATGAATGTTACTGTCTTTCTGACACACAGTTTAGAGAGAAAAAAAAAAAGAGGTAACAACTCATGGATAACCTTGTAATATCTAAATATATTTGCCTTCACTGCCTAATACACATGCCCATGAGAATGTGTGCAGCACAGGGTGCGCCCATAGTGTTGTTCCCTGTAATCCCTTGAACCAACTGCACTGTAATTGCAGTTTATTTGTGATTCAATATGGCACCTCTAATATGAGAAGGAACAATACAGCCACATTCAATTTTTGGATCTCAATTTCAGAGATAGTGAGTATCCAGTCTACCATCTAAAATCAGCAAGAGTGATGATGCTCTGAGAAGCAGGCAGGCCCCTCTATTTTTTCTTTTCTGATTTCACCTTAAATTAACCAGACATTTTGTTCTGTGCTTCTTAACTCAGCCTTTTATTATGTTTGATAGAGTGAAAGAATGTTTTTTTTTTTCCTCCCCTTGTATCTTGCACAATGGAGAACATAATGCCTTTGCTTTGAAGTCTTTGCGTTTATCTTGCCTACAAAGTCAGGTCTCTCTTTTGGTTTCCAGTTTAATTAAATGCGTCTACATTGAACAAGAAGCTGTCATGGAGACCCCGAAATGGCCTCTTCCTCTCATGATACCATGTAGCTTCTGACCATTTTAGAATAAGTTCAGCTTTTACCAGTGCATGCTGGATCTTGTAGCGTGCCTAGGCTGTTTTGAAAGCAGGGAACAGCAGGGGAAGATTGTGGCTAATTTTCTGGCACAAGGTCTTTTGCTGTCTATCTGAAGCAATGGTTGTAATGGTTTTCTTACTCTGGTTTCTTAATTCTTAGTTTAGAGCAGCTACTTGCCTCCCATATTTCTCAATGGAGTGTTTTCTGTGACCACTTGCTGGACATTGTCCAGGTGGCATAAAAAGGCTAATAACCTGGAAGAACACCAGATCTTCAACAGGTTTGTGGCAGAAGCTATTTGGTGTTTTATTCTGAAAGAAATATTTGTCTCGCTAGAAAATGATGGGTTTGTCTCACTCAATCTTGCATTATGAATGTGGAGTAGCACAAGAAATCACCCAAGCTTCACTTGGCAGCCATTTGCTGGAAGATATCTGCTTGAATGATGCTTGTCAATAGAGCTACCTTGGAATTAATTTTAGCCCCCATTTTATCTACTAGGCTTGTATATTCTTAATAGTTTATATTGATTGCTGAACCTTAGTTTTCATCTCCTTGTAGTTAGAAATAGGCCCAATTAGCCACATCCAGATTTGGACCTTTCATGTCCAATGCCAGGATACCAAAGATGGCTTCCAGCCTTTGATTGCATCCCAGCCACTTGAGGGTGAGTTACATAATCCCTCTTAAAGAGCTTGTTGCAATCCTTTGAGAATTACAACTTGGATCCAAGGCATGAGGCAGCCCTCATCAATGCTCAGTCTATACGAGCACTGAAAGAAGTTTGACATTACTAGAGCAACTACCTTTGCACCAAGAAACATGGCTAATTTAAAAGTGATTCTTTACAGTTTTCCATTGCTAATTCTGCATTGTGGGATACCAAATCTGACACAGGCTGAAAACTCTCACTCTTATTTAGGGTAAACTGTCTCATGTGTGCCGTGGCAGGCAAGAAAACCAATCATTGGTATTATGCCAGTTAATGTCTGTGGTATTATGCTGACAGAGTGCTGACAAGGACCTTGTTTTCATAATTTTGTCTGTTGCCATGAGGTATCTTGCTTTGGAAGGAAGGAGAGAGTGGCTGGCCCATACAGTTGTATCTGTTTTGAGCATAAGATCTCATGTGTAAAACTCTAACTTTGTTATACCAGCTTTGGTGCTTCCCAGGCAGCAAGGTGTGTTGGTGTACTCCCCTCCTCCAACCTGACCCATATTTCCCATAATCCTGCTCAAGTGATAACCACCCGTGGCAGTCATAATGTATGTGTCTGTGTAGATTTAGGGGAGGCAGATAACACCACACTAGCCACGGACTAATTGGAGCCATGTACCCAACCACAGTGCTGGTCAATGTTTAACTCAAGCCAAATCTGGAAGAAACTAATATTTATAGTCAGTATGTAAATATTACTATATGTTAATTGTCTTACTCCATAAATAGGGGAGAGCCCAGGACCCAGTGAGCTTTCCTGTGCAGCACCAAGCTGCACACCAGGATGTCCCCTTGAGCAGGTTACGCCTCAAGATTGAGAGAGTCCTTGCTGCAACAGATTCTCAGTGATTAATAACATGATAAACTTTGAAATCCTAACTAAGTGATATAAAGGATTTCTTATGTACATATAAGCCTTCAGATATAAACCCTTGAATAAGTCTCAGAGAAGGAGTTTAGGACGCAAGGGCATCCTTCCTGAACCTTGAGACCCAATCTGAGGGTCTCCCTCAGACTTTTGTCTGACCCTGTCCTATATGAAGTAAATAATCCAAGTATACCTTGCTATTGAATCTTGTTGAACCGCTGTCACATTTACTGAAAAACTTCATTAAATTACTGATTTATATCAGTAAACAATTTTCTTAGAAGTGTATCACTCTGTTGGTGACACAAGGCCATAGTGAGGTTCCTCTTGCATAAAGCCTCTTTGATTAATAAATGACAGTCAATTAATTACCATTCATTGTAAAAAAGAAAAGGATAATGGTATCAATTCTCACATGTATTGACATCACAGGTCACTCCTACTGGGTTACTTTCATTTAAATTGCACTAGAATATCTTCTACATATCTAACACATAGAAGACACTGCCATTTACAAATTGCAAATATTAGATTTGGCAAACACACCGCAGCTTTTTCAAGCATTTGGCTTGTTCAGCCTAGGACATATCCTTAGATAAGCCCAGTTAGTATCAAGCAGTTCCTATTTAGGGTTAAAATTCGAATAGGGAACATTATCTCTGAAAGAGTTACCTACTTATTTTGAAGTGTAGCTGGATACCAAGTTCATTGGAAAACCTGATTCACAGTAGCCTTGTCTTTGTCTTGATCCGGCTGGATACAGCATCTGGGTATGGAGTTCCTCCATATTCCACACAGTTAATTTGAACATCACTCTGACAGTGCCCTAGAGTTTCTCTTTTGTTTTTATGCCATTATTGCAAGCCTATGTCTGCTCAATTTGCATTTGCTTTCTAATTATTGAATAAAGGCCTTGAGAGGCAATGGAGGCCTTGGATCTTGTTACATGTTCTGAGGAACTTCTGGAATTGTCACTCTGTTCTCTATTAGCACGTTTCTTTACCCAGTTCCTCCAGCTCTGCTATGCATTTCACCAAGACAACCAGCTCCAGTGCAGGATAACCACTTTCTATAATATTAAGCTTTCTTAACCTCAAAAATAGGAGCCATGTCCAAACTGCCAACGGTGAATGGTTCCTGGACCCTGTGAGTTCCCACTCTGTGCCCAGGAATAGTTTAGGAGAATGCTCTTGAGCTGGGTCCAAACCATGCCAGGAATTGCTCTAACAACTGAAAAACGCAGGTTATGAGGTTCAAGTGCTTGGGAGTGTTTTCTGACAGTGTTGTTTATTCCAGTAGATGAAGCCATGATTCACATACCTTTTGATGTTGCCCTTGTGTTTATGGGAGCCCGTTAAGCAGAATGTGGTCTCCTGTATAATGATTTGCCTTCTTACTCATTAAGCGTAGTCACTACTTAAGGTATTACACTTGGATTCTCCTTAACATATTTAGCTGCTATTTTCATTGGCACAGCAATATCAACTGCTTTCTGAAAGGTCAGGGCTTTTTCAGACAACAGTATCGTTTGGATGCTTTCCTTATGTTACTGATATACTAGTTGGTCTTTTTAATGAATACTTAAATGTACTCAAAGATCATAAACCTTGGTGAGCATCTTCAGTTTGGGTACATAATGACCAGCGTATTCAGTGGGATTTTGATCGCAGTTATTAAATCAAAATCTCTCCATACTAATGAACGGTTTAAGACTGAGAAAGGCTCCCATAGCATCACCACAGTCTTAGGCAGTGCAGTCATGTGCCTTTCACTTGTAATATAATCTGCAATATAACAGAGTTTGTTCTAGTGCAATAACTTTACCCTCTTCTTTTCGTTTTCATTACCTTCTGCCACGTGACCCACTGTTGCCATAATGGTGGTTACTGAGAAGACTGTTAATGACAAACAAAAGATGTGGAAAAAAAGCCACTTATTTCCAAGACTCACTGTTGCATCCAATAGCTTTGAAGCACTCGTTTTCTCTATGCCGGAGTCAAAATATTAAGGAAGAGAAAAATAGCCTTAATCACAATGGGGGCTGTAGCTGAAAAATGAACCCTGTTTATTCATGAACTGTCCCATAGTTCCCCTGTAGAAGAGTACTACTAAGTTTTCTCACCTGCACTGTGTGGATTCAAGTGAGCCCAGGAAAAGTTATTAAGAAAATCTTATTTCAGGAAGCCTAGGCCTGTTCTACTGGGGTCCACACCTCCACTGTGAAATGCGTATGAAACTTTCAGGTGCCAAAAGATGAAAAGGCTGAAAATCACTTTTACATAATTGATAGCAATTACCATGTAGACAAGACCCACAGGCCCAATGGGTATTGCCTCAGATTTCATCTTCCTGGATTGGGAACTAGAATTTAGATTTAGGCCCATCATGGTTTTCAACAGTATTGGCCCAATTAATCTAATGAAGAATTTTATTGTTTGTTTTACCATTGAATCAAAGAATTGGTATCTGGATTCTTTTTTTAATGGGATAAGAAAGCTTGAAGGCGTTTTCTGATGGGGTTTTTATAACTACCATAGAGATGAATGGTCAAGTGCCATGGAGCATTATGCTGATCATATGCTGTTTCCAAGGAAACTCAGAAGAGACTTTCTAGAAACTCTTTGTGGAGAACAGCAAAGCTACAGTCTGTCTCTGTCAGAAAGTCAGTCCCAGGTTAGGTTCATGACTCAGCTGAAGAACTGCATGCACTACCTAAAAGCAGGGTTACAGGGATAAACAACTAAGTGGGGAACATCACATATTTGGTGCTTTGGGCCAAGCTGTGAATAGCAAGTAGATATTTGTAGCCCAAACTAGAAGGGGTTTACTTACTGCCTCTTAATTTTCTAGAGCAGGAATTTGCCAAGTGATGCAGATTACTTCAAAAGAGTGGAGATTTGCAGGAGACTTCTGCTGACAGTATATGGAGGCATCCAGAGATGCTGGTCCTGAGAGCCAGGTGAACGGCCTCTGCAAAGGGTGGTACGATAGCAGCACTATTTCTGGGTCCTTGCCAGGAGAATGAAAAGCTGATTTAGCTGTATATTTGGTTGTGTGAGCTACTGAAGGACAGCATTTAGCATTGTTTAAGGGAAGACTGGGAAAAGGTTAGGCAGGATGCTAGTTGCTGCTGATTTTTTATTTAAATAACACAAACACACCCACACATACAAAAGTACTGTTCTAAGCAAAAATTGCAGCATTTTTTCAATTCCTTTCCCTTCCCCTACAAAATTAATGGCTTTAACAGTATCTTCAACCAGAAATCTTTCAATCTGTCCTACAACACATTGGAATAGTTACCACAGTACAACTTGGCTCAGAATAGACACAGCAAAATCAGTAGAAATGTACTTTATATCGTACAGGAAAAAGGAATAAATAGTAGTAGTATAAAATAGGTTTAAACAGACATTAGCATCTCAATAGAAAGATAGAGATGATCCATGCATAATTTTCTATAAATAAAACTGGTTTAGACGATAGTTGCCCAAAGGTCAGAGATACCGGTAGGATTATTTACTTTATCTCTATTTTTTTTTTAACACCGCAAACTTCAGTCCAGAGGCCATCTTATAAAATGTACTAATACTAGTCTCCTAGCTTTAGATGACTCAGCATTACTGGTGACAGCTGTTGGACAATAGCAATTAAAAAACCCCATACATTCTCGAGAAATAATGCAAAAAACATTTCAGGACTTACTCCAGAGCTGATGGAAAAAGCAGAGGCTCAGCACAGAATTCTGAAACTTCAAAAGCTAAAATAGCTTTGAAGTGTGGGGGATGGACGAATTTCCCCCTCTCCATCCTTCCAAAAGAGGAAGTATTATTTTTCAGTCAAGATTTTTAGTGAAAATGCTTATTAATATAGAATTTCCTAGTTGACAAAAAAAGGCTTTTACTACTTTTTGGTTTGTACTTTAAAAAAAAATTTCTCGGTGACCATTTTTGATAAAAGAGGTAGGTGGAAAATGTTAGAGGGAAGATAAAAAATTAACAGATTTTTTCAAAGGCTTTTTCTGTTCAAAACGAAACAAACAAAAACATCTTTCCCAGGTCTTATTTAATAAAAAATGCAAACAAACAAAACAAATAAAAACAAACCCCTCAAGAAAACCCGAACAATAACAAAAAAACCCTTTTCAAGATCTACCTACTTTGAAGTCACAACTTACACAGTAAAACTCACCCTTAAAATCCTGGCTTAGTGCCATTTACAGAGCACAGGTGTCAGATGCTGCTATGAGAAAAGTACATGTTCCTTGAGAAAGCAGCTACATTCTCATTGTACGGCTTCTGGGTAGATTTAAGGTCCAGCTGTTCCTGAAATATTTTAGTGCTGCAGTACAAAAGCCTGTCTAGATCCTATTAATAAGATCTCTATCTGGAATCTTCAGCTGCATGCTTTTTGTGATCGCTGGAAAGATGCTTCCTGTTCTTTGCTGCTCTCATGCCAGCTAAAAATCAGCTGAAGATCCAAGACTATCCCTGAACTGTAAATGCAGGACACAAGTGACAGGAGGTGCTTTATGCATGTCTGTCTCAACCTAGAAGATCCATCTCTAATTGGAGGCTCAGCCAGTCGTTTCTGGGCATATACAGTCTCTGTTTACTTCGCCACTTTACTGAAGCATTGAACTCTCAGGAAATGACTTACAGTTTATCTGAAATTTATCTCCCTGCTCTTTGTCATGCATGTTTATGTTTTGTTTCTTCAGACCTGTTTTAACGAGTATGTTTTCTAACTTTGCATCCTTGGAACAGGCCCAACAATCATGTTAAACAGTCTCTCCCTCCCTGTAAAAAGGGAATAGTGCCAAAAACACTCCTTGAACCTTAAAACAACAACAATGAAAACAACAACCAACCAACCACAACAAATAAACAAACAAACCATAAACACCGTGGTGAGAGCTTTTAGTCAGGGCTCCTACTCCAGTTGGCTGCCAGCTCCTTGCATTCTACTTCATCTTTTCTCTAAACTTTTATAGCCCCTAATCGTCTGTAAAGCATTGCATACCCCTATGGTGCTATATAAATGAAATAACAATGATGCTCTTGAATTAATTGAGTGTGTTTGCATACAGTAGTCTTGCAATATCCTTTCCTCTTTCTAAGACCCTCTCATGTGAGGCTGTGGGTCCAATTGCAACAGATAATTCAGTGTTAGGTTGGAGATGTATATAAGGAATTCTGGCTTTTCCCTTATAAGCCCTTTGTGGGGTGAATATGTTTTAGTTCATTAAAGGCGTACTTTAGACACTTACTTTATCTTCTCTCTCATTCCTTCCTCCTGTTTCCTCCTTAGTTTTACAGAACCTTACAAAACCCCCAAAATATTACAGAGGTTTAAAGATTTACAGATTGCCACAGATATACTTTTTTTTTTTTTTTTTTTTTGAGGTGGGAGTGGGGAGTAAACCTCTCTCCCCAAGATATGGCACAGGTATTTCACAGGTAATTTTCGCTCTCTTCAAGGGATCTCAGTATAACATCGCTCTCGGTCAACTTCTGGATAAGGCAGATATCTGTCTGTTCACTATTGGCTTTTTTTGCACAGTCAAGGCACAAGTAACACAAGCATATCAAATAAGTTGAAAGCTCCTGGACTGCAATGGATGCTAACCCATGAATTTCTCCTCTTCTAGGCAATATCCTGTTCATAGGAGGAAGGATTTCTTAAGCTCTTGCAAGCGACTGCAATCTGTGGCATTGTAGTTAGGGGTCCAGAAGGAACTCAATGCAAAGTCTCAAGGAACGGTTAGGATTGTTTATTCCAAGAACCAGTTCACATCCTTCACCCTTCACCCAGTGGTGATGCAGAGGCTGTTTAGGTACATAGAGCAGTTTTAGATGGACAGTAGGATAATTCAGCCAACAGCTCCCTTTGATTTTATTTCCTTTGTGAATAACAAAACAGTTCTGGGTGCAAGCTCCACAGCTGCAAGCCATCTCAGTTGCAGGTGGAGGCAACCATTCGGCAAATTTCTAGAGAAAGCACTTTGCATCAGCATGGGCAGATCCTTAGATATGGTTTCCCATACCGAGAAGGCAACAGCACTCATGCTCTAGCATTTGGAGTTCTGACCTGATAAAGTGTTTTTGTTTGTCCTAGTAGAGAAGAAGTAGCTTTTATGAATCTTGGGAGTCACAATTCCTAGAGCAACCAGCTATGGAAATGTTTGCAAGATAACTCATTGGGGTTATGCGTGTGTTTTGCTTTGTCCAAAGCCCATGACAATAATGCCCAAATGGCAGCATCCAGAAGTTGAGAATGTAGAATCAGATGTGCAGATGTCTTTGTGCTGCTCATTCAATTGTTGGATCACTGGCACAACGGACTGTATCCTCATTTTGAGGGTCTGACTCAGGAGAAGAGCACACATCAGTAGTGCCCCTGCTGGCTTGTTACCAGGGCTCAGATGACACAGGTTCTGCTGCTGACTCTAGCAATAACCATGGGCAAGCTGCTCTGTTTCCCTGTATCTAGGTCTTGGGATTGGCCATCTATTTCTTTCAGCCTTAGTAAATAACCAGTTAATCCAGCCCTGAGTCCTTGCTGGCACTAGGGCATAATGAGAGCTGAAGAAAAATGGGAGTGATCCCTCTTAACTAGGTCTCTTATAAGTCTCTTATGACACCTAATGATGACTGTGATAAATAGCTTACAAGTGACTGTGACCATCTACAATTAATCAACACATCCCATAGGGTAAGATCACTGTTTGCTGGGGTGCAGGGTCATGGGCTTGCTCCTAACAGCATTTCTGAATGAGTCTAACCCCATTCTTGCTCCTTGGTTTCATGGAGTTCAGACAAGAAAGGAGCCATTCATAAGCTGGAAGCTCTGTGTCACCCAAAGCAAGTGAGACTGACTTCCATGGGGGATCTGGCACCCTGGAAATGCAAGGTGATTGAAGCCACCAGCATGGTAACACTGTAAGTGTGGCCATTGACCAGCCTCAGCAGAGCTGTAGGACCAGAGGAGCTACTCATTCAGCTGGGATAGGCAGAGCAGCATGTGGAAATCCCAGATCAAAGCCCTGCAGATATCACTGGAAATCTGGCAGGGAGGTTTCAGCTCATAACCCCTAGAAAGAAATCAGAGGAAATGAAATGTGGAAGTCCTCTCTAAGCTCAGAATCCATTTCAAGAACACCCCAAGACCAAGAGACCCAAGGTAAAGCCCAGCATAAGAGACCACTGGGATTAGTTACTCAGGTTGCTTTCCTTTCCTTTTGGCCTGTTTTCTTATTATTTTATTTCCTATTTCGATTATACAATTTTCCATGACCAAGTTCCCCACTTATCTGCCACTTCTCTGGGCAGCTGTCATCTAAATCTACACTTTCCCTGCCCCTGTCTTCACCAGCCTGACAGCTGAAGCTACAGATGGCCTCTTTTCCCTGTTTTCCTCTTCAAGACTATTTTCAGACAATACTGCAAAATGTAAAGGAGAAAGCCACAGAATAAAGGAACAAAGTACTTCTGCCTTTGCCAAAATAACCTGTGAACATGGAAACAAAGTTGCTCACTGCAGAAAGCAGAAGAAAGGCTGACCACATCTTACGAGTATCTTTTTTTTCCTAGCATTAGAGGATCAGTTTCCCTTGACATGTACCTGGTAGAGTAGCAAAGATGCCATAAGACACACATCAGTGCCTATTCCAGGACAGCATCCCTCTGACACTGATGATGGACTGCAAAGTCTATGTGTGCCGCCTGGGCTCTAGAGAGCCAGGGAAACCTTGCAAGATTCATTTGTTCTTAGCACCTCCATTAGAATCTCTGTTATATTGATTACAGTCCCAGTCTGGATCTTCTTTGTGAAAAACATTTCAAGTTTTCCTTTACAGAGGTGTACGCTAACTGCATAACTCTGTCCAGGAGCTATCCATGAAGAGTCAGACTCCCCAATTTAGACAGATTGTGTTTGGCAAAAGAAAAGCATCAGGGAAGGAGCAAAAAGAGTCTCTAAATCAGTTCCTGACAGTCTTTTCTCTTTTTTTAATTCAAGCTAAGCTCAATTGATACTGAAGCAAGGTCCAGCAGAATGCAATTTCCAGATCTACTTTTCTTACAATAGCCTGATGCTTATTATTAGAAGTGAGAAACTGGCATTCTGGGAACAGAAGAGAGTCACAACTTAAACTGAAGCTACTTCTGCACTGCTATGAAACTGGTCTTGAGACCAAAGACCGTGTACCACATTTGCATCCTGTCCCTGTGGCTGCCATTCAGAGAGCCAACTAGATGCCTGCATAAACATACTTGTTGACCCAGTGACTCACCAAGCGTGTTCAGGCAAACAGAACTCTGGGGACTCTGAAATATGTGCCTGGTCAACACCTGAGCTTGCATTTATAAGCTTACAGTCTGCACCACGGAGAAGCTAGACCTTGGGGTAACTTCAGTCTATCTAAACAGAGCCTAAGAGTATTGAATACATTTAGTAGCTAACTAGGAATATCTCTGCTATGACCTTCTTATGATTGTGACCACTGACAGCTTCATGGCAACCAGAAGAGATTTAATAGCAAACCTCTTCTGTTTAAGGATGGTTCTTTCGGCTTTTTGTACTCTTAAGTGTCAAAGTGCAAGCAACTTTCTTCCCATACAGCCCCAAAATATGCCATGCTTTGCTTCACTGATTTCTCAAGTGAAGCTGTCATGGAGGTGTGATCACACACAGACAGATATGGAGTCATTGTTCACCTTTACGTTTGCCCCGAGATCTACTGGGGTTGCAATACAGCAGGCTCAGTTTTACAAGACACTTGCAAAGCATAATCTCCCCAGAGCACTTACTGAAATGACATTCTGCACTGTGAGGGAAAAGTTGTACAGGTTAAATGTGGTTTTATATACTTTCCAATTCCTTACTCCTCATGAATATCTCAGTGGATTTTCAGGATACCCTCATCAGTGTCCTCTAATTTCCCCATTTTAACCAATGAAAAAATAAAGCTTGATCCAAGTTCCTTTAGTGTCTATATTGACCAATGGAGTTTGTGACAGAGAAAGGACTTGGAATCTACTTTCCAGAATTACTAGGACCTCACAGGACTCCACATCAGTTGTAATACTGATTTGAATATTTGGGCCCAGAAATATGGTAGTAACATCCAGTTTTCCAAGTCAGTGGGTGTTGCTTTTACCACTGGATTGCCCTCCCTAAAATGCTAATCTCTGAGGCTACCCACAATAGAAACATCTGTTACTCTGAGTAGTTCACAATGTTTGTTGTCTTTGCTGTGGTGGGAAAAACAGCAGCATGGATGCTGTTCTTTTGGCAATACAGGGCTTCTACTGGTGGAGGACACTGCTTGGAGGATAAGAGGAACCACCCTGGGAGAAGCACACTTTAAGGACCTGTTTTATGGTTCTTTGTGGATATAAAAGTAGATGATCTTAGGGAAAACTATTGCACCATCAAACATCTCAGTTTATCAATTTGTAAAATAGTAATGCAATGAACATTTGATTTAGAAGGTGGACAGAAGTGTACAGAAACTGGTTATTTCTGTCATTCTGGATACTGCCCCTTTTATATTATTGACATGAGCTTTGGGCCATAGATTAATATGTTGCTGGGAAGAGGGAAGGGCAAATAAATAGAAACACCACGGAATCCCCTGGTATTGTGGAAATTGGTGTTGTAGAGAAAACCCCATATGCATATTTTCTGGCTCAGGAAGCAGGCCCAGCTGCGGAGGAGGTTTGTGTTTAATACGACTGTCCTGCATCTTCCCTATTCTCCTCTCCTACTATTGATACATGGTTTGTGATTCCTTATCATAAATAAGATTTGTGAGCTCTTTGGGGAAATGGACTGTCTCTTCTATACTTGTGCAGCTTGTACAGGGATATAAATAATAATAGCCATTAATGCTAATCATGTGGTTTTTAACCTCCTGATATCCTCTGTCTGATAAAATAGCTACAGGAGAGAAATCCTGCTTTGAAAAAGAAGCTACTGGCAGAAACTATTAACATTGCAAAGGCTAGCAGAGGTCAAGTAATGCTAAACTTAAAGCTGCCACCTCATGTTTGTTCTTAAGTGGGAGTCTCCAATTTCATGACAGTCTTTTTTTTTTTTTTTTTT
>VWZK01004986.1:701499-829919 GCA_013396935.1 Baryphthengus martii
AGTGGGCTGTAGGATCTTATCTGGTCAGTGTGCTCAGTGTTTGTCTGTGTTAGCACCTGGTGTCAGTGGCCTGAAATAATTTCCACCATCTTTGTGTAGAGCATCTTGCACAACAGGCCATGGTCTCCGTGAGGGCTCTATCACACTCTTTCAGCACAGCTGATAAACAGCAGCAAGCGAAGTGTGTGGTTTAAGAGTTAACAAATTTGAGGGGGGCACACGAACACCTGGTATTCCCTCCCCTTCCCTTCCACATTCTATAAAAGGACAGGAAGTTTTGGTTTGGGCTCTTCCTTTCTCTCTCCCTCGGCCTGTGGTGCTGTGGGACCGCAATCTAGCTCGGCTAGGCCTGGCTCCACGCACTCTGCACAATCCATCGGCATCCCAGGACTGGTTTTGTATATTTTTGTATATCCCTCTTCCCTTAATATTTTCTTCTCCCTGTTTATCTGTTACCTATTAAATTTTGTTCATAGTCTTAACTTCCAATTTGG
Source organism: Baryphthengus martii (assembly GCA_013396935.1). Taxonomy (NCBI): domain Eukaryota; kingdom Metazoa; phylum Chordata; class Aves; order Coraciiformes; family Momotidae; genus Baryphthengus; species Baryphthengus martii. Next base: position 701,994 of record VWZK01004986.1, read on the forward strand.
TGTGAGGTGCTTCCTTCCTCTTTTCCCTTTGTATCCTCCCTTGGGAGGGAAGGGGCGGGGGAGAGAGGGGGCCCACAGCAATTCTGCTTTGTGGAGTTTGCCCTCAACCCTAAACGGAGACAGGAAGGAACATGTACGTTCAATAAAGAGCAAATGAGGGAAGGGGCCCCTCTTGTGATCGGGGGCCACTGAGTTTGGTGAGAGTTGTCCAAGAGTTTTTTATTGGGCTTGGAATGAGATTTCCAGTGATGTGTAGAAATGTGTGAAGCCCTTCCCACACAAAGATTACTCTCCGCACAGTATTGAAACCCAAGTGTTTTCACGCCACACAACATAAGTAGTACTGTCCAGAATCTATGATTTTGCCAAATAGAGACCGACTCAATACAACCACATTTGCATGTTTTCTGCTCCTCTGGGTAACATCGTCCTCACCACCGTAGGCTTGACTTCCTTTTCAAGATGCAGTGATATTGTTGCTAGGATCGGCTGAAGACATAAATGAGGGCAGATTTGTAGGGAGAAGTACTATCAGTTGTTTGACATATAGTTAAAAGCCTAGGTACACTTTTGGGGATGCAAGCCCTTATACCTGGGAAGCCTGTTTTGTATTTTTAGCTATATTCTTTAGTTTAATAAAGATACTGCCTCTTCCTACAAGTCCTGCCTCACACCATTTGTCTTTCAACTCTCTATCCACAGAAATGTCTTCACTGGAACTGTTAAAAAAAAGGCACAAATTATTTCTTCTGCTAATCATAAAGCACTTGTCCAGTCTCAAATATCTTATACAGCCAAATCCTTGTTTGCTCAAGCATTCAAAAATAAAATAAAATCATTACAATCCATCCTTGGGTAAGAGACTAAGGTCTGAAAAACATGAGCTTGGGAGTTCATAATTTCAGCATGTTATGAACCAGTGGAAGGAGACAAGAAGAGACTCTCACACAGCTTGAGCTCCTCCATCTGCCTTCCAGACAGCTAAGTATGGACACCCCAGCATAAAAAACATTCGTGACATCAAAAACTTGCTTCATTTCTGTGGCTTTATCCAGGAAATGTGAGGCTGTGCACTCAGATGCAGGTCAGCTCTCATTGCAGACAGACTGATGTCATTTGCCACCCACTAAAGAACAAAAGATACATACAGGGGAATCCAGGCAAGTGGCAGCCCTATCTCTAAAGTCAACCAACAATATATTGAGCAAAGCCAATAAATCTTAGCCTAAAGGTGGAAGTATCACCTGGGGAGCATGATGCTTGACTTGTTGGAACCATAGGTCAGGAAGCTGGACTGCAGCATGCAGCAACTCCTCCCCAGTGGGCTCAGAGGGTTAATGGAGGAAAGCACAAGGCCCTCAGCTGTGACTAAAGATCTGAAAATCAACAGCTGGGATAAAAAGCAGCTTCTGGGCAGAGCAAGAAAAAAAGCACCCAGCCTGGGGAGCTGGGTGCTATTTCAAGGAAATGTCTTTGGGAGAATGCTGCCTGGGGGAATAAGCCCTGAACCACAGGAGGAGGTGAGAAAGGTCTGTGATGCCAAGCTTTGGTGGAGATTTAAAGACTAGGAGGCTGCAAAAACACTATCTTAAAAGGTGCTCTGTAGTGTTGAGGGATTGCTTGTACCACTGCGGAAGCCATTTAATGCTGAACGTGGCAAGGGTGTTGTGGTGCAAACACCTCTCCCTCTGGACTGTGAATTCCCTGCTGTTTGTTAAGAGCTGCTCAGAATGATTTTTTTTCCTTAGCTTGAAAGAGCTGACTCTTCTCCCACAGAAAACATGACAACTCAAAAAATTATCTGCCTTTTTCTTTTTTGAGCGCTAGCCAATTTTATTTTTCTTGTTGTCGTTCACACTTGCAGATTTCCAACAAAATCTTGCAAATGTTGAAAAAGCGGAGGCCCTTTCTGCAGAACTTTTTGTATGTGTTTCCCCAGAGGCTGCATTTTGCATTCCTGTGTTTCAGGCTTTCTCAGCAAGGCCTGGGTGAGGCTCCCCTCAGAGGAGGAGTTGGCACCATGGATATAGCATGGTAGACATGTTGATAGCATCTGCTATGATATTTATTTTATGTTTTAATTATGTGGCGATGTCACCGTGTGTGTGTATGCTGCTGAAAAATGCTTTTTGTGAGTTACCCTTTATGTGACCCAACTTGTAGAGGGTGCGGGTCTGCTATGGCTAGTGCTAGAGAAATTCTTAGTTGATCATGCTGTACCAGTTCACATTCGTCTCCAAGGGTTTTCAGTTCACTTCATGCTGCATCATCACATGGCTGTTGAAACTAAGTAAGAATTCTTTCCATCTTTTCCCTCCTTCCACCACTCCTTGAGTGTTGCTGCAGTCTCACAGACTGGCTATTTCTGTGGATTTTTATCTTGCAGGATTGCTATATAGCCACATGCTACCTTCCTCAGTTACTGGCCTGGAATTTATTTGTTCGAAAAAGCTACTTCTACTCCTGAAGAAGACACTCAAAAAGACACTCTGCTATCTTTGTTGGGTTTCATAGCAAGGTAGTAGAGAGGAAAAGGGGTGGGATGGGGGGAGGAAGGCAAAGAAGCTGAGAGAGGGAAAAGGAGGGAATACAGATGAGAGGTGTGACGTGGTAGAAAGGGCAGGTAGGAACTGTGGTATCTCTTGAGGGTTGACTTCTCTTGAATGTCAGGCTGAAGGCAAATGAGAAGCATGAATGCTGTTTTTTCAGTATACATAAAGGAGTCTAATCAGGTGTGAGACTATTTATGGTGGTCTTGATGCACTGTGCATCCCTTCTCTGAGAACTCACATTTCTGGACACTACAGTCCTTGACCTTGGATAGTGGTGGGTTTCACAGAACCGCATGACAAATGAATATTTCTTGCTGAGAAACATCTCCTTCCACTCCATTTCCCAAGATCACAAGCAGCACATGCCACAACACTCTTCTAAATCACGCTAAAATGCACTATTTATCACAGATACACTAGTCCCAAAGACATGCCATGAAACCCACAGATGCAACACTCAATAAAGCAAGTAGTAATACACATATGTCAGGGACAGACATGTAGGACAGGACACTAAAACATCTAGAAAAAACCTCTCCTGGGTAATCTATGGCTCTTGTCTCCTGCTCATTTCACCAAGCTCTCTCAGCTTTAAATTTCAGAACCACTCATTCTCTTATGTAAACCCTGCAAAATTTGCATGGCCAACTGTGTTTTCAATACTATTTCTATTAAAGTAAAGAATCCACTAAGCCTTCTCCTAATGCAACATGACATTTGCACAGTTAAATAACAGTAATTTGAAAAAATCTGTAATGTAGAAGTTAAAAGTTCCTCCATCAACTTTAATATGACTGCTTGAGAAGTATTTTATGGTAAGTTCAGTATGAAAACTTGGAAGAGAAAATATTATGTGTGCTGCACAATCAAGTTAATATTGATATTGCATAAAGTGACTAAAGCCAAGATGAAATAGAAATGAAAGTGTGAGTGCTTAAACAGTTAATAGCACAAAACACATTTATTTATTAAAAAAAAATGGACAGGCATCCATGCACAGTGCATCTAAATGCATCCACTCAGCCTTAATGAAATATTTCTACTGTGCATTAAAAGTAGTCAGCTTTCAATCATTCAGAGCTCTGTCAGATGACAACCTTTTGTTTGTTTGTATGTTTTGTATAGGATTGTATATGTGCCCTTCAATAGCTGATATTTCTATGATTCAGCTGGTTGTTGAATACTGGGGTACATGGAAGAACTGTAGTACTTTAAAAAGAAAGGACTGAAAAACATGAGCTACTCTGTGATTTGTTTTTTGGTTGGTTGCTTTCGTTTTGTTGTTTTTTTAGTGTTTGGGGTGTTTAGGGAGAGTTCAGTGTAATTCTTGCTTCTGTTTTTCTCTTTGCAATATGTAGGTAGCTGAGGGATTTGGCTGCATGAAAAGTGGACTCACCTTTGGCTGGAGACCAATCCCAGAGAATTTCTGCCCACAGAATCTGATACTCCTGCTCATATTTAGTAGCCTAATGTCCCAAGTAACCACATTGATGTGACTCAGCGTGAGCATGGGAGCCAAAATCCAGCCCTGCATGTTTTTGAAGGTTAGGAGTATGTCAAATAGGTTGTAAAAAATAGCTGTTTTTCGTTTCAGTCATGCTGGCTTCTCCAGGAAAGTGTGAGATGCTGCCACCTGAGGAGCGCTGCTTCCTTTGCCTTTTCTCTCTGGACTTGTGCTACCACTGCCCATTCTGAATGGGAACAATACTCCATTCAGCATCTTCTCACGCAGGTTTTATCCGTATGCAATTTATGGAACAGAGATCCAATTCTATTATTATTATTTATTACTATTTATTATTATTATTTCAATACAATTTATATCACGTAAGTGCTCAAAGGCCCCAAAGAGCACTGCACCCAACAGGCTACAGGACATCCATATCCAAAGTGACAGACGGCCATGCAGTCAAGAGCTGTATATAGGATCATGCATAGGGTTGTGAGCAGAAATCTGTAGGCTTTGAAAAGTTGCATAATGATCTGATGAAAGTGGTAAGGTTGTGCGGCCCTGTAGGATTATGTGTAAAGTCGGTGAGAGATGAGGTTATGCATGTGACTGTGGGCAGCTGGATAGATAGCAGATGAGCTTTGGCACCATGTATGGAGCTGAGGAGAAGACTTGTGAAATAGTACGAACAGATATAATACTGTATTATATATCAGATGTAGATGTTGGGCACTGAGTTACAGGATAAATGAAAGGAAGGATGCTGAGCATATGGGCAATCGTAAGAGTAAGAAATGTATAGAATGAGTGTGGTATTAGGGTGTTGACCTAGCTGATCCCTGAAACTGCTAAACTTTGGCAGGGATTCCTGCAACAAAAATGAAAAACGACCTCTCACTCCAAGCTTACAAACTTGATTTTGGCACGCTAACTTCCAAACACGTCAGCAGTGGCGAGTTTGTTTTTGCCTCATCTCTCTTTCAGACTATGATCTGTTGGTATCTGTGGTGGGTTGACCCTGGCTGGATGCCAGGTGCCCACCAAAGCCATTCTATTACTCTCTTTCAGCTGGACAGGGAAGAGAGGATATAACAAAATGCTTGTGGATTGTGATAAGGACAGGGAGATCACTGAGCAGTTACTGTCATGGGCAAAACAGACTCAAGTTGGGGAACATTAATTCAATTTATTACCAATCACACCAGAGTAGGATAATGAGAAATAAAACTAAATCTTAAAAACACCTCACCACCACTCCTCCCTTCTTCTCGGGCTCAACTTTACTCTCAAATTCTCTACCTCCTCCTCCTCCTCACCAGCAGCACAGGGGTATGTGGAATGGGGGTTGTGGACTATACATCGTTCTGCTGCTCCTTCCTCCTCAGAGGGAGGACTTCTCACATTCTTCCCCTGCTCCCATAAGGAGTCGCTTCCACAGGAAACAGTCCTCCACAAACTTGTCCAATGTGAGTCATTCCCACAGGTTACAGTTCTTCATGAATTGCTCCAGTGTGGCTCCCTTCCACACGATGTAGTCCTTCAGGAACAGACTATTCCAGCGTGAGTCCCTCATGGAGTCACAAGTCCTGCCAGCAAGCCTGCTCCAGTGTGGCCTCCTCTCTCCATGGGTCTACAGGTCCTACTGGGAGCCTGTTTCAGCATGGGCTTCCCATGGGGTCACAGTCTGCCTCAGGCATCCGCCTCCTCCAGCATGGGGTCCTCCATGGGCTGCAGGTGGAGATCTACTCCACTGTCAGCCTCTAGGGCTGCAGAGGGACAGCCTGCCTCATGACGGTCTTCACCATGGCTGCAGAGGAATCTCTGCTCCAGCACCTGGGGCACCTCCTCCCCCTCCTTCTTCACTGACCTTGGTGCCTGCAGAGTGTTTCTCACATATTCTTAGTCCTCTCTCTCCTGCTGCAATTGTTCCTGCACCGTAACTTTTTCCTCCTTCTTAAATATATTACCACAGAGGGCTACCACTGTCACATCATGGCTCAGCCCTGGCCGGCAGTGGGTGTGTCTTGGACCTGACTGGCACTGGCTCTATCAGAGCTTCTCACAGAAGCCACCTTTACAGCCCCCTGTGCCCAAAACCGTGCCACACGAAGCCCAATACATTAAGAGAGAATGTAAACCATTTAAAACAGAAACCATGAAAAAAAACATTCTCCTCCTGACTTGAGTCAGTTGACTTTAACCCAAGCTATTATTTTCAGTTTGATTTCCTTGAGAAATTAAGTACATGTGTATTTGTTTGCCTGTATGTTCTTCCTCCCAATAATTTTTCAGCGCAACCAATTTCAACCACATTTACAAGAAAGTGGAAGCCTGAAAAGTAACTCGTTCCTGTGTTTCTCTTAAAAACTGGGGCTTAGGTAATGCCCCACTCCCTCCGTTGGGGAAAAAGCATGAGTAACACAGGCAGTACCTGGCAGCGGCCAGCTGGGCCCAATGGTGACTGCATTTTGCATTGCTCTGCAGTGTGCATTTTGGTCCATTAGGAAACAAGTATGTGTTTCTAGGCTAGCCACAGCATGCTGTTTCTTTTTCCTACAGAGGATGTCACAGGGGATATGATGGGATCTGGCTTTCATTACAGAAGGGATTTCAGAGACAGCAGAAAAGAACCTGCAGGGAGGCAGACTTGGTGCATTCTGTTTGCGGAACAGCTTGCTCTACAGAAGTCTAATAAGAAATACTTTTGGGGTAGCATCGTTAGTGATGAGAACCCTACACACCCTTCCTACGCATGCATGCTCACCTTAGCATCCTGCAACTGTGATGTGTAAATTTGAAATTGGTGTCCTTTAGCAGTAGTATCCTCATGGGCTGCCATGGTGAGCACAGTGAAGGGAGCAATGTGACCTGAAGAGGGGCCACTAGGCTGGGTGTGCAGCCCACCTGAGCTGTGATAATGTATCCCAGGGGCTGGCCTCTCAGAAGGTGGACTTGCTCTACCTCCTTGTCCACAGCTGCAAAAGGACACCCTTTTGCGAAATGCTTGGAGAGCGACTGATTCAAAGCCCCATGTGAACGTTAAATAGCACTTCATTACTGCTGTTCCTCACACCAGAGGCAATGATTTTAGGGAGTAATAGAGCCACAGGAGCTAATTACTCCTCGGGAAAGAAAAAAAAGCTTGTACTACGTATGGTAGGAGGAACCTGTATTTGAAAGGGGTGGAAGAAGCCGTCTGTGAGCAGTGGTTTTGCAAGCTGGATTTCCTACACAGAAGGATTCCTTCTGGTCCCTCTGAAATTGTGCAGAAGTCACAGGAGATCCAGCGAAGATTAATGCAGCCTGATGCTTGCTATTTTTCCTGGAGGCCTTGGCAACTCTGTAATTACAATCAGTGCATCTGAATCTCCCTCTGGTCCCTGTGTACTGCCCAGCAGTGACACCAGCATCAGAGAGACCCTTGCTTCAGAATTTGTCAAGCAGAACTCTGCTGAGAAATCAAACCTGCCCTGCTACGTTTCATGTTGTGGCAGCAAGGAATATTCCTTCACTGAATAACCGCCCTGTGTCAGCTGGAGCCTTAGGGACTCCCAAGCCCAGTGTGGTTCATAGACCTGTGATCCAAGAGATACATTTGCAGAGGAATGAGAGAACCATATTTCTATAGCATAACATACATATATATTTATATATATAAAAATAAAATAAATGAGCTGGCTTGCAACACTAGGTGGCAGAGGTGGGATCTTTTCTGCTCTGAACGCTGTCCTATAAGGCATTGCTTGTTTAAGTACAGTCGCATTTAGTTGGAGCTGGAGGAGGGAGACAGAGAGATTCTCTGTGTTTACAGCCAGCGAAGGCTACGGCGAGCATCTAACCTGCCCCCCCTTGCTCCAGCACTTGAAGGGGAGAGTGCGAGGTTATATGGGAATCTGGGCACCGTAGGTCAGCTTTCGCTGCGACTGGATTGTCAGAGCTGGTACAGCAGATCCCAGGGGAACTGAAGGGAGACACGAATCCCATTTTCTTTGAGAGGAGAGAAGGGAAAAAAAAAAAAAAAAAAAAAAAGAAGAAAAATTGAGAAAGAGATTGGATTTGCTCTCNAGAGAGAAGCGAAGAGACGGAGAAAAAGGCAGAGGAAGCAGAGCAAGTGAGAAAGAAGCATGAGGACCTACTGGCTGCACAGTATCTGGGTGCTGGGATTCTTCCTGTCCCTCTTCTCCTTGCAAGGTATGTGATGAGTTCTTTCTTGCAACCTCCTCAAACCCTTCTGCTTGAATAGAGGCTGATGGACTGAGGATGGCCTGAAACATGGAGCTGGAAGCTGGAGCTTCCTCTCTCTCCCCTCTCTTCCACTCCAAATCTCCCTCCCCCCCCACGCAGGAAATAAGCCAAGGAGAGATCGCTGCTGGTGAATCCTATGGTTAGAGGGCACTGCATGTGACTGACTTTGCTGCTGTATTTATGCTTTTTCAGAGGGCGAGCTTGGGGGGAGTGTGGGGAGCACAGTAAGATTTGTAAAGGAAAAGAGGGGTGGGTGAAGGTGGGTATCCCCTCCATCGGTAGCTACAGTTTCACAGCACTTTGGGTCAGAAAGTCCTGATGTTCCTGGATTCTTTACCTTTCTGAGGAGAACAGTGTTAAGTTTCTTTTAGTGTTTGTTTGATTTTTTTTCCTGTTCTATTTTTAATTTGGTTTTGTCTGGAGAGGGGGAGGTTAGAGGAACCTCTCTGCTTCTGGTCTGTCTGCAAAAACACTGTGTCCTTCCCTTCCACCAGAGATAAAAAAGAGAGAGTGATGGAGGAAAGACAGGAGAAGAAAATTTGTTGGGTATGGGATTTTGTTCAGTGGAGAATTGCCAGCTGGGTTTCTTGCTGTAAGAACCAAGTGTGAGTATGGAATTTAGTTTGAAGTGATGACAAGCATGCTAGCTGCTTTTGAGATGCTTTCTGTAAACAAGAGTTAAGGGTTAATGCATCCCATGCTGTATGTATAAATACATGTCACACATGTACATATAACCACAGCCTTCCAAATCACAGTTCGTACGTGATCCACACACACTTATACATACCAGAGGTCTTTCTCTCTCTCTCTCACACACACACACATGAATATAGCAGGGACGATGAATAAACTCACTCTGGCACATACAGTTCTAGCTCCCTAGCACATGCAATTCCTGGAGTGCCACTCTGCCTCTCTCGCACGTTCTCTCTTCCTCTCTCCCCTCCACCTCCTTCAAGCCTTTCTTGTGTTCTCTCTCCATCCTGCACACTAGTCTTCCTGGTTGCTTGCATATAAAAATCCTGCTACACCAGCCTTGTAAGCCTGCGTGCACACATACATAGGTGAATATATCAATAAAGAACATACAGCTTACTCTCTGCCTCAAGGTCTTGCATTCTCAGTGAGTTGCACCCTTAGAGGGTATCTCGCTTTGACTGTCTTCACCACATACAGTGCTTTTCTCTCACTCTCGTGCATACTAGTGCATGAGTGCCGTGTATGGAGAGACATGCCCAGTCACAGCATCCTCACTTCCCCTTAGCTCCTACTTTTACACATAGTCTTGCATGTACTGTCCTCTTCTATTTTGCATCTGCTAAGCAAATTTGCACACAGACACGCTCCCTGTCACACACATGGTTTCTGTTGCAGCCTCACACTTACCTGTCACTACAGCAAGCACTCACTATGAAATTCCTCATTTTTTTTGCCACCTTCTCACAGTTACTGAGTGCTTCTTTTCATATAATATCACTTCTTCTCTTTCTGGGTTGTGTACACATGCTCTTCGCTGTCACATATTTTCTCTCAAACTTGCATTCTCTGAACTCGGCTGTGAATCCAGCACCAGCACCTTCCAGCTGACTTCCTCGCTGTGAAGTGTCTATTTCTGACAGGGGAGGAGGATTTCTTTCCAACACATACGATGTGCATGGGGTGAGAGGAGAACCAGCACTTGTGTAACATAAGTAGCTAATGTGAGCAATGAAGTTGCATAGCTTGATACGAACTTCCCTCTGCTCTGGAGGGGTTGTAACAGACCTGTCAAGGGAGATGGACACTGGCAAATCACATCGACTTTGAACATTGGCTCTCTTTCTGATGCATGTTTCCTAGCCTGTAGTCTATGGTGCTTGTTCCACACAGTGTTCCCAAGTCACAAGCCTTCCCCAAGTTGCGACCAGAGCATCCCAATGCTAGTACAACCAGGAACTGGTTTAGTCCTTTCTTATAGCTGTAGCTTATGCCAGGCTACAGGCATTTATAGGCTTTTACCTTCTGTTTTAGTCAGTTACTGTTGCCACATTTTATCAGCTACATCTATTCTGATTTCGAAGGCATCAGGGAAGGTCCTTTGAGGGCTATCTTACCAGGCACCCACTGAGAAGGCAGAGGCAACACAGTTGCCCTCCCTGGGTTTTGGGATGGGGTGTGTATGGATGTGGGGATATGTGTGCAAACCTGGAGCTGCTTTTTCTACTGCTCCCAAACTTTAGATGTGATATAAACCAGACCCTGTCCACTGCTGGATCTAGTTTCACAGCCACCAGTATTTTCCTTTCTCTGATCTAGAGAGTGAGAGGGCAAGGAGGCAGGAATATTTGGGCTTCATGGGAGGAGCAGGGCACCTCACAAGCAAGCCCAAAAATATTCAAAGGAGTTAAAAGGGAGTGGGAAAGTACTGTGCCCTTGAAAAATAAAAGAACTCAAACAAAAAGCCCACCACTTATTTCAAATAAATTGTTATTCACTGAAAGCTGCGGTAACAAGCCTTGAACACTTCTGTAACCCTGCCGAGCACGACTCTGTGGAGCTCTTTCCCTAGGAAACTGCAGTAGCGACTCTGACAGGCAGTGACCCCAGTCGGACCGCTTCCAAATGCTTTCTGAACGCATCCCTCCAGAGCCCGCCAGCTGAGCCTGCACCTCTGCAAGCTATCCAAAACTTAGCCGTGCCTTCTCTCCCCCTTTTCCTCGCTGTCCACTTGGGGGTGTACCGGTGAACACAAAAGCAGCTCCTTGTCTTTTTCTGTTCTCTCAGAGCCACCAAACGTGGGGGTGAAGGGGATCGATGCCAGCGCTGCTGGGCACAGCCGAGCTGAGGCTGAATAGCAGGCGATGGGGGTGCAGGGAGGAAGCACAGCTGAGGCTGGCAGGAGACCTATGGGCTCCACAGTGCCAAGTGGCCAAATCAGGCTGCCTCCTCCAGCGCCTCTGCCAGGCAATATGCGATGGGTTGCCTGTCCCCTGCCTGCCTGGGCTCCGGGGCTTTGGCACAGAGACAGGCTTTGCTCCTTCCCCCCTAGGTTAGAGGCTCTGAGTCCTGCACAGAGGATTTAAAAAAATTATTTGTGTCCCCCCACTTTGTTACCATAATGTCATGGTTCAGGATTCTTGCATTTCTCTGCCGCTGCGCTTTCAGTCTTCATTCGGAGGCAGGTGGTTCAGAGGCAGGACGGGTGTTCCTCCTGCGTGGTGCACTGGCCTTCCTGCCCTATGGGGGCTGGAGGAATAAAAGTACCTGCACACCCCAGAACTGCTGGTGACAGGGCTTTTTCTAGTGGCATGCTGCAGCTTTTCCCTCAAAGGGATTTGTCTCTTAGCACGGTGTGCCTCATAGCTTCTGATAAAGATCAGATTCTTGAATTGGACTCAAAAGCTGAATTTTTCTATTCTTTTTTTTTTTTTCCCTCAAGTCAAAAATTGGGTATGTGGAGATGGGGAGGAGAAGCAAATTATTTGGGTCTATCAAAAATGCCATGTTGATAATTTAGAAGAATTTTTTGTTGATGTTTTCACTTTTACCTACTATTACTCTAACTCAGTTGTCAATATAAAAAGTAATTTTCATTCATCAAGCATTTTATCTGAAAATGAATGCCTTGACAAATTATACAACATTTTCTTAAATATTGCTTTACATTGAAAATTCTCCTAAACAAACTCTTTCCCTTGAAAAATAACAGCTGTTTAAAATCAGCAATTTGCTAAAAAAAAATCCCAGCTTGTTTCAGTGAACCTCCCCTACAACTCCACCTTATTGGTTGATTACAGGAGATTTTTGAGCTTAAAAAAAAACAACAAAAAACAATACAAAAACAAAAAAACAAGTAGATACCTCCAGAGCCAATTTAGTGGAGTAGATGCTTTAGGAAAGGACAGGCAGAACTGATCTGCATAGTACTGGCAGTGTTTATTTAGAATGTGTTTTTTGAGCTGCTCAAGGGTGTTCATAAATGAGGAATGAGTCTGATGAAAGAAATCACAGAAGCACTTGGGTAAGTGGAAGAGGATGCTTTAGGTTAGTACACAGTACAAATGTTATCTGTAAGGTCTCGTGTTTTATAGTGTTACTGGGCAATGCTGGTGTGAAAAATGATGTGTTTGTTAATGCGTGAGGTTTGTGCAATCTATAAGAATGGAAGCATGTACCCAAGTGTTTCTGTGCTGATAATGTGTAATGGATGGGGAGAATAGAGGGAGGAGCAGGAATATATGCGTCTGCGAGTGGTGACATCGTAGTATATGGGTAACAGCGTTGGGTGATTGTGATGCAGTTGGATAATATTTAGATATTGCTGACTGGAGAAAAGAAATACTTATCCTGCTCTCCTGAATATACATTTCTTGCTATCTGTTTTCAAGGCTCTCTGTTGAATAAAGAAAGCGAAGCTTTCACAGACAGGACTGTATTGATGAGGTAACAACTCACTCAGCTGCCTTGCATTCTCTTAAATGATGAAGAGGTTCAATACCTAAAACAAAACACTTTTCTTGTAGACTTAAGACACGGAAGATGCACAGAAGGTTTTTTATGTGCAAACAGGGAGCATTAAAAAGATATCCCAAGTGTTTTTTTGTAGTCCTATCCAAGTGATTGCAGACCATTTGAGTCAATAATTACTACACCAGTAAGGACCCATTTCCCCTAGCTGTTATAAATCTCAGCACTCAGCTACCTACTCAGAGGGCATTATTATGGTAAGTAGAATTTTGTTTCATCTTTTAGTCTCAGAGATCTCCTCTCACACAATACTTTTACTAGTCTTGTAACAAATACCTTAGTCCTTATGTCTGCGGTGCTCCTTTTGAGCCTGCAAGCACCCACGGGTATGCTAGTGGTCTGAGGAGAAGACAGTTTCTTTAAGAATTACTCCTCTACCTCCTTTTTCATCTGCACTCCTTCCAGTCAGGCTGAGGAATATGGCTCCTGTCATCCTTGGCTAATGGCAGAGCCAGCACTTTTGAAGCTCACATCCTTACTGTGTGCCTACTGTGCTTCCTGTCAGCTTTTGGATATGCCAAGATCCTTGCCTTGAAAGTAGGAACTGTCTCCTTCCAAAACAGATTTATCCTGTGCAAGAGTGATTTGCTTAGGAATGGGTTAAAGCAGGGCTGTTAGTGTGCAAGTCCAAATGTGATGTAGGCCCTGCAGCAGTAGCTGGGTGTTCTGTGCAGTCACCCGGAGAGGTGGGTATGACTGGGCAGGCTGGTGGGGCAGTGCTGGTGATGAGGAGCAGTAGCACTAATTATTATGCTGTAAAGTAAAAAGAAGTACTAAAAGGTGATTAAGAGTGAATGCTAGGGAAGCCTCCTTTTCTGGGCAGATCTGAATATTTGATGGGCTTTCTTGTGGAAGAGAATCAGTTGAGGTTGTTGGCTGACAGAGGTTGTTAAAGGACTTGAATACTGTGAGTGAAATCCATGCTGGTACCAGACAAACGCAACCAGGAAGAGTCTGAGGAAAATCTTCCACGTGTGCCTCTGAATATGTGGGCATGTGTTTTGCCAAAGATTGTCTCCTTTGCTTACAGGGTGGTACTGGGAAGATGCAAGGTGCTTCTGGGTGGATATAGGGGTTTGCTGTCTGCAGTCCCTATAAGAAGCTTGAATCCTTGCCTCTTCAATATCCCCTTTCCTTTAAAGAAAGTTTTATGTGCTGTTCAAACTCTGAGCAATAACTTTGATAGTTGGTGTGCTCTTCCTGTTGTTATTTTACCTGAGATAAAATCAAAAACATCAAGTACAGCTCAGACCATCTCGTCCCACTGAAGTGCCGGGTTCTGAACCCCAAGCCCTGAAGTGAGCTTGACACCTGGATGAATTTCATAACCGGGTAAAAGGGGCTAAGGCTGCCCAGGTGCCTCCTGTTGGAATCAAGGGCAAGACTGGCTTGGCCTCTGTGTTTGCCACCAAGAAGATCTTTTAGCTCCACTGCTGGCTGCAGCCCAGTAGGCATTGAGTGGTGGGGACACATGTCATACCAGACCTTGATGTGAGGGATAGCCCCTTATGTTGTGAGGGGGCCCTCCAGGAGGGGAGGCCAGGCCAAGCACACCCTGAAATGATGAGAAACAGCTGCCAATTAGGTGGTGATTAGAGGGTGGAGATAAAAGGCCAACAGAGCTCCTGATTGGGATCTGCTGCTGGGAGTTGCTGCTTCTGTTGTTGGGAGCTGCTGCTGCTGTGAGCTGCTGCTGGAGGAGTTTGTGAGTAGTTTTGTGGAGTCAAGGATAATGGATTGGGTCATGTATCTTTCTGATATTTGTTGGATTGGTTTGTGCCTAACTGTGTTGGGATATGGGGCATGGTTGATAACTCCTTATGTTATTGTATATTTGGCCCAGTGTGCCTTTTCTTCTGTTGTGTCACCTATAGTGAGTGGGTTTATTGCTGCTTTTGTTCCCCCTGTGGCTGGCCATGCTATATCGTTTCTGGGGTCTGTCGAAACAGATAATAAAACCTGCCTGAGTTTCACTGTATGTTTTCTGCTGATGGCTGCCTCCTTTCTGTTGGGCCATGTAGTTAGCAAAACACCCACTCTGTGAAAGAGTACATAAGGACATATGTGGGTGAGCATGGGAGATACAGTCCTCTCGTGGTATAAGGGAAGGGCAAAGAGCCTTGCAGGCAGCATGGAAAGGAAGCAAAAATACTGGGAATTCATCATTCTTGCAGAAATGGTTGGGGAAAAAAGATAAATCCAGATTTGATTCTGTGCTATGCCATTGCACTGTGCTGCTTTGGCTTATGCTGGAAACTGAGGCATTTCCCTGTGAGCTCCCTCCAGCAGGTTATCTGCCAGTGGATCAGCATTTGCCCTACTCATCTGCGTGGAAGGAGAGAGAATAGCACTGTGGGGACTGCTGCTTTATTTTCTCTGAGCCAAAGGAGTATTCTCCCTGGTAAGGGCTTGCAAGACCTCCGAGTGAAGTGTCTTGCTGGCCATATCTGCTGTCTTAAAGTTCATGGAAAAAATTCTCTGTGACTACAGGCTGAGTGAAAAGGGCCCTTTACATTAGACCTGCTTATTGGACTCTCACAAGCATAGAATAGGATTTTGCTGTAGCTGCAATCGTAGGAGTACAGGACTTTGAAGGGCACTTCTTTGGAAATTACATTTGTTGAATGGCATCTCTGGGAGGAGATGGTTTTGGGAGAAATGCAATAATATGCATATCAAATTAAGGCAGGCTGGTGTGTTGTATTGCTTTGAGGGGTTGGTTTGGGGTTTTCTTAAAGTAGCATCAGAGGTAGGCTTCAAAAGAAGGTTTTTGGCTTAAAGCAAAGGATGAGTATAATCAGAACTGTGAACTCTGAGCTTTTGTGGTTCCTAGGTTATATAAAGCATCCAAAATGAGTTTTGCTGAAGATGGCTTGTCTTTGAAACCTGCTTCCTTCTTTAGGGTCTGCCTCTGTGTGACCTCATGAATGCAGGGGTTTTTTTATTTCTTTCAGGTTTGGCCAAGCTCTCCCACTAAAGGAGTGGCCCTCTTCTTTTTCTGGTGATGTGTTCTTGACTGTTGGGAGGGGGAACATGTGGCAGGCACGCAGGTCATGAGCAGCAAGATGAGTGAGGGAGCAAGTAAGGAGACAAATAGAAGACTGTGGAGCTTTCCAACCAGGAAATCAATAGCACATCAGCACGCGGGCACTGGGATATGAGTATGCAATGTAAGTGTGTAATCACAGCTCCCTCCCCTATGCCCCTTAGCACTTACATTGATGGTGAGTTGCAGGCTGTAACTAATTAATCCTTACAACCTGCTAGAATAATAACTATTAATATTCTTCTGCATACCCTTTGGCTGCTGCACCTGCGTGGAGCCTGGCTGTGCTTGGTCCTCAGCAGTTGACCCAAAGCTGTATCAAGAATTAGAGCAAAGGTGTTTCTGACTGTGAGCCTTGCAGCCAGTGCACTGTGTTACCTGACTTCCACTTGTGTGGGTGTCTGTGAAGCTCACCATGTCAGTAAGTACTTGAGTATCCAACAAAGGAGGGATTTACAGTTGAAGATTTGCCTGCAGGAAGGAGGGATTATTTCAAGGGGCATCTGTGGGGTTTTTTGATGTGTAAATGTGTTTGAAATTGTGTCGTTGTGAGTACATCTGCTTGGACCAGTATCTAGTCTTTGCCTCATAAAGCTAATTTGTTGTACAGTGGGATCACTTCTATCACTTCTATGCCTGTATAGGGTTTGAATGCATGAAGGTATGACCAGTGCCCTTTGAACTTCTCTTTGGCTTTTGGGAAGAACTTTTGAAACTGAAGATAATGGTGGAGATATATATATGTATACATGTATGCATGTGTGTTTGAATGTGTGCATATGACAGAAACTACGTAAGTCATGTGGTCACGATGCTTGTGCAATGTTAACAAATATGATTAAGAGTAGTGTTTTGTGCAAGGGAAATGTTATGAAATGTTAGTTCAGTAGTGAATGCAGCAGAATCACTGAAAGGAATACCTATGTAGCCACATATGCTTCTGGAGTGACCATTACTCATAGCAGATTTGCATCCTCTCTTGACAATGGCAAGTGATTGTTACTGTGAAATGGAATTGTTGCTGTGGCTCAGCTACCCCTCCTCATCTTTTTGTGATAGCCTCAGTGAAAGGTGGTGAAGTGCTGGGGTCTGAACCCCAAGCCCTGAAGTGAGCTTGACACCTGGATGAATTTCACAACCAGGTAAAAGGGGCTAAGGCTGCCCAGGTGCCTCCTGTTGGAATCAAGGGCAAGATTGGCCAAGACTGGCTTGACCTCTGTGTTTGCCACCAAGAAGATCTTTTAGCTCCACTGCTAGCTGCAGCCCAGTAGGCATTGAGTGGTGGGGACACATGGCATACCAGACCTTGATGTGAGGGATAGCCCCTTCTATTGTGAGAGGGCCCTCCAGGAGGGGAGGCCAGGCCAAGCACACCCTGAAATGATGAGAAACAGCTGCCAATTAGGTGGTGATTAGAGGGTGGAGATAAAAGGCCAACAGAGCTCCTGATTGGGATCTGCTGCTGGAGGAGTTTGTGAGTAGTTTTGTGGAGTCATGGATAATGGATTGGGTCATGTATCTTTCTGATATTTGTTGGATTGGTTTGTGCCTAACTGTGTTGGGATATGGGGCATGGTTGATAACTCCTTATGTTATTGTGTTTTTGGCCCAGTGTGCCTTTTCTTCTGTTGTGTCACCTACAGTGAGTGGGTTTATTGCTTCTTTTGTTCCCCCTGTGGTTGGCCATGCTATATCGTTTCTGGGGTCCGTTGAAATAGATAATAAAACCTGCCTGAGTTTCACTGTATGTTTTCTGCTGATGGCTGCCTCCTTTCTGTTGGGCCATGTAGTTAGCAAAACAGGGGGCAACTTAGTCACACTTTGATTACCTGAGCATGAAATACAGAAAGGATGTGTTTGACACCTGCACTTTCATGGGAGAGTTTCGGAGAATAGAAGGAAGAGCATAAAATGAGGCTTTCTGTCATGCACGAGCTGCACTTTTTTAATTAGACCAACACATTCAAAAATAGTATAACCTGACTGAGCCAACCTTTCTTACATCGTACTGTACGAGCAAAGGATTTCTGAACTGGCAAACCAGCAAGTCTGCACTTTGACTGTACCTACATTAACACAGTCTTGCTGGTTTAGCTACCTCAACAGCATGGATTCTTTCCAGCACAGCTGGACTTTGTCAAGTCTTGGGTTTTGGTAGCTGAGTAAAAACAGGGTACGTCTGACTGGAGGCATGCCTCTCTGAGATGTTCTACACTTCTACATCTTCTGTAAAGGGAAGGAAAATGTTTGTTTGGAAGGGTCTTTGTGCTGTATCAGTGTTAGGACTTTTATTAACAGTAATTTCTCAGTGATTCAAAGGAAAAAAAATAAATCTTAATTATACTAGCTGAAGTGGTGTAAGTGTTGCCTGTAGCCTAGGCCTGCTAAGAGAGGGGAGGTAAGAAATGATGAGAGATAAAGTGAGGGTACCGAACCTCTCCTCCGTTTCCATCTGTTTGAGGTGCCTACTGGTGACTGGTTTGTGCACTATCCAGCAGCCACAGACCCACAACAGATTAGGCTGCTAATAAAAAATAAAATAAAAAAAAAGAGCCAGGCTGCAACATGAGGTAAATGAGCTGTGGCACTGCCCCAGAGGGACCTAGAGCTAAGGTCAGCAGTACAGTCTTCCTTCTCTTCTGCTCTGCTGTGTGCACGCAGGAAAGGAAGAAAAGGCCATTCTGGCTGGCCTTGCTCTGTCTGTCTTGATGTAAAGCTTTGTAGCAGAAGGCTTTTCTTCACGTTTCAAGGGACCTCACAAGACCCCTGCTTGTAGGTTCTGCTCGGGCTCTGCTCATCTCCTGGTGAACCTGAAGAGTTTCTGGTCTCTTTTTTTTCCCCTCTGTCTGCTGTCCAAAACAACCCAACCCCACCCCAAACAGCGAAACGAGACCTCTTGAGCTGTCCTTGGTGCTGAAGTGTTGCCTGAGCAGCTGTGGAGAAGTGGTGATGTGACGGGTAATGTGGAGACAGGAGACTTTAAGCACCTGCTTTCTTTGCCACACAGCAGGGATCCTTAGAGTGCCAGCTTTGAGGTTCATGCAGACCTGGGAATGCTATGTGAGAAGGGACTTTGAAATTGTTACAGGGGGAGATGTAGGAGGACATTGATCTAGATGAAAACTTCATGTAGAGAATGTCATCTTTCCTTGGTGCCTTGGCTCTCAAATGTTCTGGGAGGTGACAGAAACATTCACAGGGTGTTTTACTGGACCCTGCCTGAAATCCAGCAGAAGTTTCTTGAAGCAAACCAAAAAAGTTTTGCAGAATGTGTTTGCCTCACAGAATTGACATTTTCTAATAAGGAAAAAAAAAGGTGTGTTGTTGGAAAAATTCCAACCTGAGTTTCAAGAACAGATTAAGGCACAAGCGCTTAAAGGCTTTTCTGCAATGTGTTATCTTCTGTCATAAAATTACATCAAAGTCTCAACTATCATCTAAAACAAAGTTCTGAAAATTGTGGCCTTTATAGGTGTGAGGAAAAAAATTGAAAACACAACCTGAGCACAGCCAATAGCTGTTATCTGTCTTGGATCTGCAAACAGCTGTAAGAGCACCCTAAGGGATATATCATCCCCTTCATTTCCCTGGGGTGTTCAGTCTGACCTCCTGCTAATGCCCCTTTGAGAAAGGGTTTTCAATAGAGCTAGCAAAGAGTGTAGTAGTCCTGGCCTTCTTGACCAAGGATTGCATTCAGTTTTCCTGAAGTAAAACAATGAAACCACTGTTGTCACGCTTGCCTCAGTGGCTCAAAAATAAGAGTGGCCTTTTTGTTTTTCTTATGGAATCTGCCACTTCTTGGAGGGACTGGAATGTGAGGAGTGTGCTTTACGTGGAAGGGTTTTAGACTATGTTGTGGATTGTGTTTGTGTTGGATAATAGGAATGTTTGTCCACTTTGGCTTGTGACCATTCCCGGACAGACTGGGAACTGTAAAACTGTAGAAAACAGTGGAGCAAAATCACAAGAAGACTACTTTTTTTAAACAAGAGTTGTAAAGGCTCTACAGAAGATGTACCTCCACGTTTGTCTGAAATTGGATTTCCTTTATGGAGGCCCAGCTCATGTCACTGGAGAGAATAGGGAATGTCCATCATGTGGGATTTACATCCCATAGTCATTATGTGTCTAAATCAGAGGATGAGCATATGCATGTGTCTGTGCATGGCATGTGTGGGGCCTGTGCTGTGATCACCAGAATTACAGTCTAGCCAGATAACGAGCTGTTGTTGTTTACAGCGCTTGGTTCCGGGCACTTCAATTCCAGAAAGATGTAAACAAAATTAGAGGGAATTCAGAGGATTGCAAGGAGAATGATTAAGGGGCTGGAGGGACTGACTTATGAGGAATGCTTTTGAGAGCTAAATATATAGCTGTTTTGGCTAAATGACTAAAGAGGAGCTATGCTAATGATCTAGGCATATTGGGAAGGCGTGAAGAATTGTCTAGTGTGGACTGAGAGCTAGAAGTGTCTCTTATGGTAGAAAATTTGGAGGAGTGAAGAGAAAAAAATTGGCAGGAGAGAAAAATACTTAATGGAAGAAAGAGATTAGGTGGTAAAATAGCTTTGTTAAGAATTGTGGTGGAATTGCTGTCATTTTGGGATATCTGAAGTTTGGCTGGGCAGAACCCTGGAGAGTAATCCATGCACTAGAAGCTTGAAAAGGTCCCTTGAGAGACAGTCCAGATGCCTTAATAGATTTTTATGCTGTCATTAATTTCTGAATCACAGCTAATATTTCCAGTCTGACAAAGAACCATATTCTTTAAAGCAGTTTTCTTTCTTGCCTTATATTATTTCTGCTCTGACGCAGATATTGGTACAAGACAGACGCACAGGGAAGTCTATTTTAACAAATGAAATCCTGGTTATCAGCTGCTTAACTCAAAGACTTTTTTTTCTCTTTAGCGAGGTGTTCACTCAGATTTGACTAATAGATGGGAAAAGACAGCTTACTGGACACTGTTTAAGACAAAATCACTCTATCTGTAACTTTGTCCTATAAGCTGTGTTAGGCTTTGCCAGGTTTCCCATTGCCACGTATGCTACATATATGTCCTCTGCTCTTTATCTCACATGTTTTCAAAATGGTAACCAAACAGTGGACTAGTCCCTTCAGGCTCAGAAGCTGATGTGGTTGAGCTTGTAGCATTTCTGGTGTGTCACAAGAGCTGGGCCCTCCTAGGGCCATCTGTGAATTGGAGGGAGGTGGGCCTATGAGGGAGGCAGAATTGGAACAAGTTGTTTGGTGATGATCAGGTTGATTGGTAGTGGGTGACGATCAGCCAACTGGTTTGCTCGTAGCTCCTTTACAACAGAAATTGAATAGTGAAAGCTAAATGGGTGGTGTTGACTGCTCAGTCTGTTCTGTTCCCAGAAAAGTGTTAAACTTTTCTGGGAACACAACAGACTGAATTGACAGGGAGTTTTGTAGTGGTTGCTGTGCTGGTTGGCACCACGGACTTCCGGAGGTAAAAGGTATTGTGGCTTGGGTGAAAGAGCCAGGATGCATAATGGGAGTTATCCAGACTGAAGATTATTTGTGCCATGGATGCAGACCCAGAGAGAGTTCATCATAGTTTATTAGCTCAGGTACAGGACTATGTAAATTGCAATCTGTTTCCTGGGCAGGAAGCAAAGAGCACTATTTTGCATTGCACGCAGTCCAGACTAGTAAATGTTGATGGATCATTCCCAGTCTGTGCAGGACCAGTTTGAGGTCCTCAGCCGCCAGCTCATCAGTGCAATGGAACAAGGTTGTAGACGCAGCTGACTGGTTGGAAATAGAAACTTCTTAGCTTAGACTTATGACTAGCCTTGGTATGTGCAATGTGGCTGTTTTTAATGACATCTTTACCCCATACTACCTAGAAGAATGGAAGATCTTGTTAGTTCAGATTTGGTGCAATGGGAGAGCAGTTAGGCTCTGACTCTGTACAAGAGACATGGGCCGTTGCAGACTTGAGTTGTCTGCACTGAACTTTCTGATTCTTCATGTTATAGTCTCCTCTTTAAGAAATATGCAGATCCTGGAGAGAATACAAAATCTCGGCTTTGCATTAGGTAGAGTTAGTTGGCTGCATTTTTACCAGAATGGAAAAACAGGGAGATGGGAGAAATTCAGTAAAGGATGAAGAAACAGAGAAGATTGGAGACTCCAAAGGTGAGAATCTGTATTGGCAGAGATGAGTTACTGTTAGATGGTAGGAATCCACGCTCATTGAAATACAGGCCCAAAGACCAATGGACCTACTGTGTTCTTGGCATTAATTAGGCAATCTGCGTGCTGTCTAGTGACACAACTCACGGAGGCAGATAGAGAGCTACTGCTGCTACCATCAATCAAAGACAGTACTGCTGAATAGGCTGGACTCTGTTTGGGGCTCGAAGGTTTAGAGTTCTCAGTCCTGGCTCATTGCAGAGAGAGGAGTGGGGTGAGAGAGAGATAATTTGTCTAGTAATTGTGTTTGTTGCATGCAGCAAATGGATTCATTACAGCACCTTTTAATCATTGTTCCGTGGGATTTCACTGATCTCATTCTAACCCCAGCAGAACGTTTGTCACTTTGCACCCAGCTGTTGAGTCACAGCACAGTGCTGCCGCCTCATTTAGATATTGGTGCAATGACATGGCAGCAGGAGGCCTTGAAACAGATTCCTGCAATTCATTGCACAGGATAGAGCTGTGGGGCTGTTCTGTGAGTTACATGAACTGTAACTCTGAAAGGAAAAGGGAGACCCAGAATGCTATAAGGAAGAGGGTGGTTGGTGGGGGAACTCGTGGTTGTGTTGCTATGTGCTGAACTTTTGAAGAAAAATCTAAGCGTTTCAAAGCCAAAATCTAAAATGATCTAGGCATCTATTCTCTAAAATTCCTGGCCTAGAGATTTAACAGTAGCACTATTGTATATCAATCTTCATAGGAAGGGAGACTTTTCTCAAACAAGAAGTGATATATTTTTGGTTTCCTGTTATTCACATGTTTGAACAAGTAACAAAGAAAAGTGAATTGATGCTATTTAGTAACTACTTTTGTTAGCAATCAGAGTTGGTGTTGTAAAAATGATCATGCAAATGCACTAAACCGGAAACTTCTTGGGAAAATGTGGATGTTTAATGAAAACTGGTACAAGGAAGGATGACCCTTCTGAAAGAAGCAGAGATTGATTCTAAGAGTGCAATGTAAGACATTCAGGTCTATGCTTCTGCTTGAAAATACAGGTGGATCTGGAATCTGGTTATCCCACGGTTCAGAAAGCACAGTAATCCTTGGGCTCTGACCTGCTTTGGAGAGGTCTCGTTTTTCTGTCTGAGTTGCACATTTAGCCCACCACACATGTTAGAGTTGGAGCTCTGTGACTTTGAGTATTCAGTGGAGTACTTGCATTAATTTCTAGATAGGAGGTGAGCAAAAAGGTCTGCACGTGCCACACAGACACAGGGAAAAAATGCTCACACTGCCAAAGGCACACAAGCTCCACATCTCTGTGCTTTGGCTTGCTGTGCTGAAGGGCAGGCTGGGGGAGCCCCCACTTGTCACAGCTGATAGCTGGAAAGCGCTTGCCAGCTCTGTGAGCAGAGGTGGCAGCAGGACACAGTCCTTGCAGGTATTTCAGCAGGCAGTAGTGGGAATGGTGCTGTAACCATAAAACAGAGAGCTCCAAATTCCTGACCAAATCCCTGTGTATTGCCCTTGGCATATTTGGAGGCGGACAGCTCTGTTGCATTTGTAAAATGTTCAGTGTGATGTCTGGCCTGCAGCCTCCAGTCAGTGTGGCCAATTCTGTTTTGCTTCTGATGTTGGCTCACTGGACCTGTAAGGAAGGGGGGGAGGCGGCACAGGCCTTTTCTTTCATCTCCCTTAAATTAAACTTCAACCAAATATCTCAGCTTGTTTCCTGCCGCTGCAGCTTTATGACCAAAACAAGGGACCAAAGATGCGCTTGTAGCAAAGCACAGTAGCCCAAAAACTTCAATGATGTCTACTTCCTGTACCAAGGTCATCCTGAGAAGATATGACCTAATGTTTATTAGAAATTATGAATTCTTCATCAGAGTTCATGTTTTAGTCTGTGGCCTTATTTGTTGTTGTATGATAGAAGGCTGCCTAACAGTTCTTGAAGTTTGTTGTTTTTTTTTTTTCTTTTTGGGAGTGTTTTGTGTAGGGAAAAAAAACAAACAACCAAGGAAAAAAATAACAAAAATAAAACCAGCTGCAAGGGCTATTTGTCTGGTTTAGGTAGACCTAAAGTGGAGCCCCTAACTCAATTTCAGGGAGCAGAGGCTTTAGACTGAACTTACACTCTTTCTTTCCCTAGGGGGTTGAAGATGTGTTGTTTGAATTAGTTGTCCTCTTGTAGTACCTATTCCAACTGGAGGCTAAGAAAAAACTTAACTTGTTTCTATGAGGGAAAGAAAAGGGGGTAAAAGTTGTAATGCATGCATCTTTTGATGAAAGACTGTTCCGCCCTCCTAAATGAGGATATGTTTACCCTTCTGGTTTTGCTGGTACTGTGAAGTGCAGTTTGTTCCTGTCTGGTTTGTTGCTTTTGTTGAGGGCCCTCAAAATAGAGGATCTTCAGTCCTCCCCATGATGACAGCAAATTTCTCATGGATTCTTATCTGGGACTTAAGGGTTGCATCTGGAAAGCTAGGCATGTTACGTAGCTTGCAGAAACTAGAACAGGTGATATGAGTGCAAGAAGCAAGGCATCTACTCAGATTCTCAGATTCAATAGTGTCTTGCAGTGCAGGCTAGCAGTTGAAAGAAACACTTTTTTTGGAGTGTAAACTTGGGCACCTTTGAGTTGCAAATGACTGAGAGACAATAAAACACACATTGCCACTTTCATGGGGACTCTTTTAAAGCTAGAACTGCACTTTCAATTAACTCTACCGTATATGGCCAAAGTCGATGCTGCATAAAACTTTGATAATTTCGCATTTTAAAAATGCATCGGGAAGTCTCATTTGTACATCTTCACTGAAAATTTCATGAATTGCACATTTCCTGGTGTTAGATGTTCAATAAACTTAAATAATGTAGCAATTTACATCTAGAAGGTTTACTTTAAAACTGAAGTCTGGCTGGTTCTCTTCTGGATTGAGAACAACTCTTTTTATGCCTTCAACAATTAGAAAGGACACATTTGTTTGGAAATTATTGGAGATCTGTACTGACAATTTAATAGCAAAACTCCTGACATAAGGAACACATATAAGAGATCAGCATATAGCTGGACATAACTGTATCCTTCTTGTTTGAGCTTGATGTTGCATTTTTGTTGATTTTGTTGGTGTCAGTTTTAGATCTATTCAGAAATTTTCCAGCAAAAAAATTCTATATTTTAGCTTATTTTCAGCTAATCTGGGAATTTGAGGGTAGAGGTCAGAGCAAGCTTGAACAAAACCAGTTTATGAAATCCAGGATGGCAGTTAGCACAGAGTGGTTCCTGTACAGGAGTAATCAGGTTACTAGGAATATCATCTTAGAGGTTACAGACCTCTCTAACCTGGTGAGCTCCTGGTTTGAGAGGATGAAAATATGCAATATTCTGTCCTTTGATGTAGATGAATTGCTGGAGTACCTGCCCATCTCAAGAAGCATACTTATTTTCATGCCCTGTCCTCAGTTTGGCAAATGCTGGTTTTTGCCCTTACATGACCAACCTCAGAGAAATAATAGGTGTTATGAAGAGGGAAACTTTAAACAAGGTTCTCTCCCCCCCCCTTTTCAGTAATCTCATTTCGAACTTTTTCGTGGTCACCCAGTTTTCTCATCTTCCTTGTCCTTACTGCAACCAAGCCAAGGGTGCAAGCATGCTCTACCGCATTCCTGCTTTTCCATAAGCTGCTGAGCTATGGATGAACAGTAAGGAAGGAAAAATGGATCCCAAGGTATCTATGGCAATCCTGGGACAGCACTTCTGCAGACAAGCAACCATTCTTAAGGTGATCTGCTGGCCATGACCATCATGGTTTATAAAAGAGGCATCTTAAAATTGCCTCAAATATCATGAGCAGTGCCTCTCTTCAGGAGATAGCTTCCACTTCCTCCTGCAATACCGCTCAGTGATTTCCATCACCAGTCACATCTGAAGGTATAAAAAAATATGTACATAGTATACCTTCATCTACCAGCAACTTAAAAAGACCAAACCAGCCTGGGACTTACTAGTCCCAGCTGACCATGTACAAACCAAAGGTTAAGGTATTTGTCTAAGGCAAGCTAGATTGGTGGCAGAACAGTTCCTGAGGGACTCATTCTCTGTCTGGTTCGCTTCACAGTGCTCCTATGCCAATTGCAAGACTTCCTTAGTTTGGGTTCCATTGGGCATTGAAATAGGCAGTGCCATTGACAGAAAAGGTGAAGCAGAGACTTATGAGGTGCAGGGAAAAGGTCAAGGAGAGGCAGGCTCCCTGGTGTTTGTAATGAGATGCGTCGAAGATGTCTGGAGGAAGGAATAGGGGTGCGTTTGACAAGCAGTGTGGGGAGGAGGGGAACAGGAGTGCATCTGAAAAAATTTTGAAGCCCTGTTTGCTTAATGGGAGCTCCTGTAAAGGCACCAGCTGCATAAGCCATCAAGAGAAGATGGCTTCTCCCAGGGCCCTTGCAGCTGCACCAGGCTATGATAACAGAAATTAACTTCATCTCCTTTGTCTTGCTATCCAAGTGCCCCAGAATAGTAGTTATGAAAACAGTGCTGTTTAATATCATCTTTGATCGAGCAATCCGACGGGAGCCCTGGGCTTGTTCTACTCAGCTTTGTTAGTTTCAGACCCCAAGGCAACAAGCCGTTGCCTTCAAAGCCTAGGCAGTGCTGCAATAAGTGTGAAGCGCGCAGCAGAAATCCCAGTTTGTCAATTCAAATGGCACTCACCTAGCAGCAATGCCTGCAAATTTATATCTACAGCAAAGTGTGGGAAGCAGGGCACACAGAACTATCCCCTCTGGAAAGATCGTGTCTTAGGAGGTGGCAAAGAGGGCAACATCCTCAAAACGAGAATGCAGGGTGGGTTTTTCCTGTTACTATCCAGTATTAATATGATGGCTTTTTTTATTTGCTGCCAATTAGTCTCCCAGTACATCTAAAGCCAGGCAGACTTCAATCTGTGTGCTGAAGGAGGACAGCATCACTTAAGAAGGAGGTTCCCGTTTGTGTCCTTCATCTCTTTACAGTAGAGGTGTGCATCTTTTCTTCATCTGCTGTAGACGCACTGCACATACACCTTGTCCAAGACCTCCATTCTAATCAGGTATAAGCACGAGAAGTCACCAAACCTCTGACTCACATAGTTAGCAAGAGTCAGCTCTAGGAGATACTCACTTCCTATTTCACCAGCAAACAGTATGAAAGTGGTTACTGAAAGAGGTGTGCGGAGGGACATATGAGAACCGGAAAGGTAGAAATAGCACATTTCTTTCTAAAGACTCAAATGTGGGGACTAGTGGTCCCTTCACAGGCAATGCTGAGAGCTGGGAGTACATGCTAAGCCGAGGATTGGTGTGCACTTTTTGTTTAGTCTCTTTCATTGCTTAATTCTGAGACTTGCTGTACCTTTTCTGCTCTCTGTAAAAGAGATGTGTTTACATGGATCTTGTGAAAGTTATAGATAGGGCAGTGACTCTTCTGATGCCCACTTGTCAGTTTACCTGTGACCGGTGACCATGGTGCTTAACCTGAATCTATACATCTGTGTAAACTACATATAGAGTAGATTTGATTATGAAATGTCCTGAAACTTGATGTGTTGTTTTCACACAGAATCATCTAGGTTGAAAAAGACTTTCAAGATCATCAAATCCAACCATTTACCCTACTCTACCAAGTCCATCACTATACCGTGTCCCCAGGGACCGCATCTATATGGGTTTTAAACACGTCCAGGGATGGCGATTCAATAACCTCCCTGGGAAGCCTGTTCTGATCCTGACAACCCTTTCTGCGAAAAAAAATTTTCCTAATGTCTAATCTGAACCTCCCCTGGTGTAGTTTGAGGCCATTCCCTCTCGTTCTGTCACTAGTTACGGGTGAGAAGAGGCCAGTGCCTACCTCTCTACAGCATCCTTTCAGGTAGTTGTAGAGAGCAATAAGGTCTCTCCTCAGCCTCCTTTTCTTCAGACTAAATAGCCCCAGTTCCCTCAGCTGCTCCTAATAGGACTTGTTCTCCAGGCCCTGCACCAGCCTTGTTGCACTTCTCTGGACCTGCTCGAGCACCTTGATGTCTTTCTTGAGGTGCCCAAAACTGAACACAGTACTTGAGGTGTGGCCTCACCAATGCTGAGTATAGGGGGACAATCACCTCCTTGGTCCTGCTGGTCATGCCATTTCTAATACAGGCGAGGATGCCGTTGGCTTTCTTGGCCACCTGGGCACACTGGCAGCTCATATTCATCCACCCATCAATCAGCAACCCCAGATCCTTTTCTTCTGGACAGCTTTCCAACCATTCTTCCTCAAGCCTGTAGCATTATGTGGGGTTATTGTGGCCCAAGTGCAGGACCTGGCACTTGGCCTTGTTGAAGCTCATACAGTTGACCTCAGCCCATCGGTCCAACCTATCCAGATCCCTCTGTAGAGCCTCAAGCAGATCAACACTCCCACCTAAGTTTGTGTAATTTTCTGTAAACTTACTGAGGGTACATTCGATCCCCTCCCTATATTAGGAATATGTATACATGCTTACAAATTAAGGAGAGTGATGATAAGGTTAAGTCCCTGTGGGTAAGGATCAGGGGGAAGGCCAACAAAGCTGGTATCATGGTAGGAGTCTGTTATAGATCACCCAACCAGGATGAAGAAGTGGACAAAATACTCTATAAGCAGTTGGGAGAGGTTTTTGTGATTGTTGCCCCTTGTCTTGATAGGGGACTTCAACTTGCCATATGTTTGCTGGAAATACAACACAATAGAGAGAATAGTCCCGAATGTTGCTGGAGTGTCTAGAGGATAACTTCCTGATAGGACTGGTGAAGGAACCAACTAGGGAAGGTGCCCTCCTGCACCTGCCACTTGTGAACAGACCGGGTGTTGTGGGGGAGGTAATGGTTGGAGGCTGACTTGGCCGTAGCAATCATGAAATGATAGTCTTCAATCCTCTTAATATGGAAATTGTGTAGTTACATTGAAATAAAGGAGTACCATATGTACAAAGTTTTAGATATACAATTTGTTATAATAAAATTTGGGAAGTTAGAGTTTCAGAAGCAAGTAGGATAGTGATAATATTCCATATAACAAGGATAACACCTGCCATTCCTGTACTCAGGGTAAGATTTAGACAGGCCATATAAACGCTTCTAGTGTATATTCTCTCAAATCTGACACAAACCAATTCATGTTCTGTTTCCAGGACCAGGTGTTCCTGAGCATTGTCTGAGAGAGAAAACAAAACAAGGATCTCCCTTCTGTCCTAGCAGCGCTTGTCTGGAGGAGGTCTTGTTATGTGCGGTGATGCTTGACAATTCAGTTTAGCAAGCAACCAAAGTGACTTAACCCTACAGTGTGCTCTCCCATATATCTTAGGATCAAGAAAAATTCTGGACAGCAATTGGAGCTCTTCTGAGAGACTCTGATTCACTGCTTGTCTCTTGAAATTATTGCTATTTCTCTGATGGTGTTCCAGTAGGACTTCTATTTTCCTCCCTGTACCGTGTAAGGCAGCACAGTGGCAGTGAGAAAACTTCATTGATCAAATAAGCAAGAGGAACATAAATGATGGTAAAAGCTGTGTCAGAGGTAGCTGAGAACTGCAGAGGAGAGGGTTGCTTTGCTATGGTGAAATAATCTGTTTCCTCTCTGAACCTGCTCAAAAAATGCAACCACAGTTTGAAAAAGCTCTAGTAAGTGCAAGTGACCCAGGGCTTGGTGCTAAGAGATAAGACTTTGGGATCCTCATCTAGTTTAGTTCCCATCAAGGACAATTCCTGTCTCAGCACTTCAGTGTCCTCTTCTGTTAAAGGAGCATAGGGATTTTGGAGAATCTCAAGAAGAAGTTCCAGATAGTTAGATACTGAAGAAGTACAAAGAACTTCAGATTATGAGTCGCAGGAGAAAAGATTCAGCTTGTAACTTTTAGCTTCAGATCTCAGGAAGAGCTCCTGGATGCAAAGGAGGTGGATGGGAGGCAAAGGAGGCTGGATATTAAAATAAGCCAATATCCTAAACTGTATTTTAATTGAATTTTCAATATCTTCACCTTAGATATTATCATACCAGACATTAAACCTATACACATTATTCTGTGACCATATACTATCTGCAGTAAAAGTACCAGCTATTAAAATGGGAGAGTATAAAAAGCTCTTTCAGTATGCCTTCAGAATTGTTCAGTACTGTTGCTTATGCAATTTTTTCTATTTTGGAAAGCTTAGAAGCCTGGAATTAAGTAACGGAAAAGCCTTTTTAGGTTGGCAAGGCAATTCCTCCCCACTTGACCAGTGCACGCTCTTTTGGTACAATGACAGTTAAAATCAGCCTTCAAATCCATGCTGTTTAATTACAAAGGAAAGCCACAGTATTTCAGAATGGAAAGATATGGGTCTGTTAAGATACTGGACTGATCCTCGGGGGAGCTGAGCTTAATTCCTGCCTTTGCCACAGGCTTTCTTTAAGTCAGTCCATTAATCAGTTTATGCCTCAGCTTACCTGTCTGGGCAATGAAAATGAAGACAAAGGAAGTTCCAGCCCCATCTTTCCCCATGCATAAGAGATGCTCTCTGTGTGATGGGTCCCAATCTTCTCTCTGTCTTTTTATTACTTTTTTTTTCCTTATATAAAGGTGTCTTCCTTCTAGGAAGGAAGTTCAGCTCATCCAGGCTTTCTTTTCTCAATATTTCTCTAGCTCAACAGATAAATGTCGTACTATACTGAGACAAAGTCTTTGCCATAAAAACTTGCAGAACTTAAATGTATTGGATAATTTGGTCTATCTTGTCAGTTATTCTCATTTGTACCTTGTGGAACAGAGGGGTAGTCTGAATAGTTAAGGATGTGACTGAATTTTCATTATGAGGCTAACCTTTGTTCCTTGGTACTCATCATAGACATCAAAGCACTGGTCAGTTTAGGGGATGACTTAGAATTTTTATATTGAAGCTGAAGTCAACAGGACTTTTCTGACTTTTATGTGTTTAAAAAAAACCCCAAACATACAACATATGTGATTTTAACTGTAAAAGTATTGATGAAAGCATAAAGAATCTCTTTCACACCTATTTTGTAGGCTATTTGTAGGAACAGCAAAGATATGTAGAGGGAAGGAGAGGCATTTTGTTTTACTGGAATTGCTGGTTTGAGATCAACACAGCTGGACCAAAGATGAGCTGACTAGGCTTTAATTTTAGAAGTTAAGATTCCAAATAATGAGATCAAAATGGTTCATTGACTTGTTCTGGTGAGTAAATTATGGAGAGGTAGGCTTTCATTTAAAAAAAAAAATATGTAGTGGTGTCTCTAACACTGTCCCTATTCCAGTAACAAGGGGGAGCTTTCTCTAATCACAAATCTGTCATTGGTGAAAGGCAAAAAGTGTTCACTAAATGCTAATTAGAGAAGCTGATTGGAAATTGCCACTTTTGCAAATTGTTTTTCAAAGGTCCTCAGGCCCTGGGTCTTTGTTTTGGCAATGGGGAAAGGTGAGACAATTACCCTTCTGTTCTAACTTGTTATGGCCAGAAGAATAGCAAGAAGGATGGTTACTTCTCTTGGTTTGCTCTTCTGTCGTGACTTTATGGCTCTCCTCAACCTACCTGCAGCAACGTTGAAGCTGTGGACTGGCTGGGTGACAGGGAGAGCACAGGTCATAACGCGTTCCTACAGTGAGACCATGTAGTCAGCAATGGAGAAAAAGACTGTGGTGAGAAGATTATAAGGAAAACTGTGAAGCTGGGCCCAATGATGTTTCTTCACTGACTGGCCAGGGTCACATCAGTGGCATACCAAGTGAACTGGAGTTTATTGCAACACCCTTCTTTAGAAGGATGTCAGCTTTGTTATGTTCCATTCTCTCTTCCCTCACCTCTTATCTATTTTTAGCTTTTGCAAGATGTCTTAGCAAAGCAAGGATCCTTCAAAACCATCCTCAACTAGAGTTGGCATTTTCTTCTGTTTGCAATAGCCTGATGAGACAATGCGGGAGTGAGGTTGCCACTCTTCTCCTGCGTTTTGTAAGAGGAAGCAAAAATCTTCAGTGACAAACTATTCTTGTTATATGTTGTGACAAAGACTGGAAGCAATTCTCTTCAGTCACCGAACTCACCTTGACTCATCTCATGCAAATGCCATGATTCAAAATTTCTTAAACAGTGGTCTGCAACACACAGCCATCGCCTCTGGATCTGTATCATCTGTGTTGTTTTCGGCTAACTGATGGCAAAGGTGCAGGGTATCCCTCGGGAAACAAAAATGCTCTGAATTATCGATTCAATAGTTCTGGAGCTATGGTTTCTTTGCCAGGAACAAGGCTTCTGTATTACTGGTCTACCATATAATTAGTGACTAATGGAACAACAACCCCCAGTATATTAATTGCTATTGTGGCTTTATACGGAGCATTGTTCTCTGTGACAGACATATAAATTGTGTGCAACTATGTTGTCCCTTCCAGAGTAGTTCTCTCTAGGGTTAGGTGTCAATAACGAAATGTGGCTGTTCCTTGAGGATGGATAATGTTATCTCTAAGGGCTTGTTTAGGCAGGAGCATGCAGGAAAGTTGATCTGAATTAAGTAATAAGGTGGGTTTCAAGTGGATTATGTAAACTGTATTCAACTGATGTGTGCACACATACTTGCTCAGAATTAAAAATGGCCTTCATTTGATTTCCTTTAATTTTCCTTTAAAGGGTATTAAACTAAATCAAATTAAAGCCACTTTACTGCTGGCTAAAAGTGGGAACATTAATTCTTCTGTGATCCATAGAAAAAGTTCAGTGTGTTGTTTTCCTAAGAAGAGGGCAAAGGTTCTTTCGGTATTCCTGGACGCTGTGCTGAGCAAATGTGGAAGTTGCTTTAACTATCCGTTTTAACACTCTGAGATGAAGTGGGAGTTTCATCCTTCCGTGCTTTTTCTTTCCCCTCTGAATCCCCTATGTAAGTAGTGCAGTAGGCTAGTGAAAGTGTCTTGTTAGAAAATCTTTTTAGGAAATATTTTCAGTTAATTGGGATAATGTAGGAAGCATTGTTTTGTTTTGTTTTTAAATCCCAGAAACGTCACTCTTCCTTACAGTAAAATGGAAGCACAGGAGGGATAAGTACTTTCCCCACAGAAAACTCATCATGAGCTGCCTATAGAAATCAACCTGAGATTTGCTGTGGTTGGTACCAATGCCTTGCTGCTGGCCATCAGTATGTGGATTCTCTCTTGTATGAGGTTGAGAATTCACGTATCCATGTTCTCTTGTTTGAACCTTTGTGACTTTGAGAGGAAACCTTGGTCTTATGGCTGTGGAAGAAGCCTTTTACTCTTTTGAATATTATATAAGATAGGACAGCCATTCTGATATAACTGCTGTCGGACATTTGGAAGCCTCACCGAGAACTGATGTTCTCCATTGCTGAAGATCACCTCTTCTGACCAACTGTCTTAGCTGCCCACTGGAGGCCATACAGGCAGACAGTAAGCATGAGACTCTCATTTCTGTGTAATGTGGATGAACTGAGAGAATGTGAGAAGAGCAGTTGGAGGGTGGAGAGGAGGAAAGTCAAGCCCCAAGATTCCTTTGTAATACAGAAAGCTTTTTGTGAAGTCACGTTAAAATGAACAGGCAGGTCATGATTTGAAATGAAATAAACCTTTGGAGTCCTGGAGTTTTAATGTACTGTTGGTAAATGGATTCTGTTCTTATTCATCCTGCTCTTGCATAATGAAGACAGAAACCTTTTCTGTGAATTGACCTGTGTTTCTTTCAACTCTACCTGTCTAGATAAAGCTGGAGTGAGCTCCCAACTCAGTGGCTAGTTAATCCTCACCAGGAGTTAGGAAGACCTTTGATATTGACATCCAGGATTGCATTAATGGAAGAGAGCTGTATTTAGCAAATTTGGTGAAGAATTCCACTTATATTTCTTGTAACATAGTTCTGTGTTTTCTTAATGCAACACGCTGTCCTTTTCTAAGTACTTAAATCTGCATGGGCTTTCTTCTGTTTATTAGAAATAGCAGAGCAAATTTTTATATGCATCATGAATAGTATGTCAGTAGCTAACGAGAGTGTGTATTTTCTTTTTTTTTTTTTTCCACTTTGTTTTCATGAGAAAGTCAATGTGTTCTTGAACACTAACATGCATTTTCAGTGCTTAACAATAGAACCTCAGCTTATAAGGTCCTGGCGTTTTTCAGATG
Source organism: Baryphthengus martii (assembly GCA_013396935.1). Lineage (NCBI taxonomy): Eukaryota > Metazoa > Chordata > Aves > Coraciiformes > Momotidae > Baryphthengus > Baryphthengus martii. The sequence goes on from VWZK01004986.1 coordinate 736,139, forward strand.
CCTCTATCAGCTGGAGGAATGTCACCTGGAGTGTCACCAAAGTGCAAGTACAAATAGAACCTGCGCCGCAACCTCAGCAGAGCATCCTGTGTGTTGGTTCCACGCCTATGGACTTGAATTATTTCTTTCCAGACTTCACAGACAAGGAGGTTTTAGTTCACCCCCCTCTCAGCGTATCTGTGTTTCTGGCATCTTCTGTCTTCCAAGTGTTCATTCAGTCAATGCTTTGTCGTGTGGTTTGGATCTCATGTTTAGAGACGTGAGGAGAAAAAAAAGAAATCAACTACCTGACAGCCAATTGCATCAACAATGCTCTGCCATTTTGTTCTGAGGCATCTTCAATGAATGCCTATGGCAAACCGTGCTTGAGAAGTATTGTTGTGCCATATAAATACGTTTCTACTATGTTCAGGTACAGCCTCAGCTCTCACGAAGTTTTGATGTTAACATTGTATTGCTCTAACTGTTGGTGTACTGCTTTTGTGATTTTTATTTTATTTGTCAGCATGGAGGTTCTTATTAAAAAGGCCTCATCTTGAAGCAAGTGACGTCCTCTTGTATGCTCCATGTAGGTACAGAGAAGACAATTGACTTGGTTTAAAACAGATGTTGCTGAGGGGCTGTGATAAACACGGACCCTTTAATGAGAACCATTTTACATCCTGATAAATGTGAGGCCAAATTTCAATTTCACTGTTTTTTTGTTAGCTATAAAAGTCCTGGAAATATCCACTGTGTTCCTTTACTTTTTAATCTCTAGCCAAGTCTGGCACACACAGCAAGTTCTTATTGTTTTAGGTAGACATCTGAGGCACGGGCACCCTGACTCACGAGAGACATGCTAATGCAAATACTATGTCAATGGTTGCACAGAGCTTATAGGATATAATTTGCTACAGTCTGACATACCCGTGAAAATCACCAAGCATGTAGTCTTTTGTTTCCTGGGCTTTTAAATGCTCAGTTCTTCTACAGGGAATATCTTGTTATGCAGATTGAATCATATTGACTAATACTGAGATTGTCTTTAAAAGAGACACTCTATTTAGGCAGGTCAGAAGGCATTCTGATGAGTGAAGGATTGAAGACTTCACCTTCCAGAGTGATTTAGGTATACATAGACACAAATATAACGAGAGAGATTCAATTTTTCTATATCCATTTAGCTTCACTTGTGGATATTTATTTATATTGCTTTAAACTTGGCTTTTTGTGTACTACATTTGTAAGCTACTATTAAGGCATTTAAATAGCGTTTAGAAATCTGGGCTTTGGTCACTCAGGAGGGCAGAGCCCATCAGCTGTCAAGGAGATTTGAGCTCTGATGCATCTAAGTCATTTCTGAAAATGAGTCATCAGTCTGTGAAATGTATGGGCGATTCTGCATGCAGTGAGAACCAGCTTGCAGAGAGCACTTAGGTGAAAGCGAGGATAACAAGGCAAAGGAAAAGGAGATGATGAGATGGTGAAAACACTGACTTTCAGTTCCCTATCTTGAGTCCTTGTCTGAACTTTTCTAGAAAACAATCTAGATAAAACACCTTCTCTTCAGCATCCTAACTTTAGGGGAGCTCACTGCTAGTCGTCTTGCTGGCCTGCAGCATCTGGATGAGAAATGTGGAGAGATATTGTAACAAAGATGTAGTGACAGGTTTAGCATGGCTATGACTAGTAGTGATTTCTTGGTAATCTTTGTGTTGTGTTCATAAGCCCATAATTACGGTTCAAGTAAACAAACAACTTATGTGAAAGGCTGTTGAGTGTCATCTTCCATTACTAAAAAGGAAAACCTCATATACTGATCTTTTGGTACTTGCTAAAGGCATAAATGGAGGTGATATGTCCACAGGCCCTTTTCTTCTGCAAGAATAGGGGTGGTTTTTTCGTTGTGGTTTTTTTATTTTTGGTTGTTGTTGTTTTTCTGCGGGGGAGAGGGAAGGGACGGGACGGGACTGTTTTGGGTTCATTTTTCCTCCCAGGGGAATTTCCCACCTCTTTCATATCTCATCTGCTGGATGGGATGCTCAAGAGACTTGAGTTCGCAAGGCCTGACTGGGTCTGGAAGAGAATGAGCAGTGTCCTGGTTATTTTAATTCTGGACTTCTACTGCTTGTGAAGCAGCCTTGAATACTGCAACTGACTTTACCTGCCTTTCTTTCTTGGCCTGTAATGTCTGGAAGCAGATAAGTCCTAGGAAGTGGCTACTAAATGAATGAGGAAGGCGAAGGGTTTTTTCTGTAGGATGATCATAAGTGATAGTTGCAAATAAAATTGGATATTTGGCATTTGAGCTTCAATGACTTCTTGCAATTGATGGTATGAGTCACATGCTATTTGATGCCCTGACTATGTGAAGACATTTCTTGTAGTGAGAGTGTGATGAAAAAGCTCCATGGATGGAGGCAGTAGCAAGCCTGAGAGCGAACAGAAAAGGAGAGCTAGAGAGCTCACTGAACTGAGACCTTTCTCTTTGTAGGTCATACAAGCCTTGCCTGCAGCGTCATTCCTAGAAAAATCAGGCTACTGTAGGATTGATTGGCTGAGGCCAGAGCTCAGATGTAATTTTCTCCTGTCGCATTCAGAAGAGCCCAAAGTAATTGATTTTTGTGTATACACGTACAGCTTGCATAGCCCGGCAGTGGAGGGTGTGGCTGTGTCCTGCTCCAGCTCATTTAACTTGCATCTGACCCAGGGCAATGGCAAATTAGGATTTGTCCCTTCACAGTGGAAAGCAGGTCCTATTTAAAATATGCTGACTGCATTATTAGTTATCAGTGTGCAATGGAGAGTCCTCACAGAAAAGAGTCTTCCAATGGGACTTGATTAGGTGGCGGAGAGACAAACAGCCAACCTAGAACATCATACTAGTGCAGGTTGTGTTAATCTGCCTATTTCTGTGTCTGACAAATATTTGGGTTCTCTCTACCCACGTGTTTTCACTAGTAAAACTTTTGTAAATGTTCATATGTATGTCCTGGTCTCAAATGAGTTATACTGGTTTGGTTTGAATCTGTCAGCTCTGAACTGCGTGGCACTGATAGTGGTAGAAAATGGAAAAATAGCAGCCACTCCAGTGTGCAGACACAGGTTTGAAAGTCAGATTATTGTGGTTTGACGTGCTATTGTTCATCAGCCGGACTGTAGTAACGCCCTACTTTTAACCCATTCTGTCATTCTCCTAATGCATCTGTCGGAGAAGATGGGTGTTTGGCTAGCAGTCAGAAGATGGAGTTCCACTGCCTTCATCTACCACAGGCTTCCTTGCAGTCTTGGGCAGGTTGCTTTGCTTTTTCCTAATCTCCATCGTTCATCAATAATTGCAAGATAATACCCAAATATTTGTTCCACAAATACTAGATTCCTTATATATTGTGTGATCTCTGTAAATGCATTATACCTATTAATAACTGTTAATGGAGGGAAGATCAATTCTAAGATCAAAAGTCCTTCATGTTTTGACTAGCACTTACACAAACTGGAAGCATACTTTCTCTGATCCATCTGCATGATCAAAACTCAGCTGGGAGCACCAATCGCAGCAAAGGCAATGCATTATACATAGGGGAAAATTTTTATACCATACCATCTCAATTACAAGATCACCCATTTTTGTCTTCCTGTGCCTCTTTTTCATTGCAAATTATGAATCCTTATGCATCAACTGGCTCTTACCAGGTTTATGAATAACAGTTTAGCTGAGATATCTAGTTACAGATTTGCTCATATCCCCAAAGTGGGAAGAGCAAACCTCCACATCTGGCTGTAATTGGAGTTCTAAGGATAGTATTTTCCTCTACAGCAGTGGTTTTATACTCTAGCCTATCCATGATGGTACTTAAGCACTTACCTGTGTGACTGTAGTGGTAGTGAAATATGGCTCAAGCTTGCAGAGGTCGATGAATGGAAGTATTTTTTTTATTATTAATTTAGGGATTTCTTGCTATTTAGGATGATCTCTTTCAGACTCACTTCTGTCTTTTATTACCCTTTGATTGGCAAGATGAATGTGTCAGTGTTATGAGTTTTTCAATTTTTGCAGTAAGAAGACCTTTAATCCAGCCTTCCAGCAGGGAAATCAGTTGAAATTCCCAATGACATGTGAGTTCTGTCTGAAGGAAGGCCTTGTAGGACTGCGGGCCAATTATATTACTTGACATTTTACATAGTGGTAGCAGAATGCTTGTCTAACAAATACAAGACAAAGCCTGACCAGAGACAGCTTGCAACCCAATAAAATAATAATATACCCAGCAAGATAATTACTTAACTATTGAATTGCATAGGGTAAGAATACACCATCCACATCTTCTGGATGTTGGTTTTGGGGTTTGGTTTTGGGTTTTTTTCCACTGGTCTATTCTAACCCAAAAGGTCCACTTTCCTGAAGAAAACCAATCAGTTTGTGTTTCCAAATGTCTCTTTCAATTTAATGAGATTTGACATGGGAAGCTTTTAGAGGTAATTGCCATTTGTGGGAAGTTGCATGGGTCAGACATAGCTTCTGCTCCTTCTTGCAGGCTAGCAATTAAATAATAGTATTAATGGTTTGAAATCTATATTTCAGGCTTGTCCTTCATAGGAATCCCAAGCCATCTAGCAACAGAAAAACGAGAAGTAGTTGTTGTTGTTCTCAATGTTTTCTTCATTTGATCCCCCCTCCTTTTTTTTTCCTCCCTCCAGCACAATGTTTAGTGATTGTACACTTAAAGTGGGAATTTGGGGGAGGGATTCCAGAGCTCCACTCTTTGAAGCAGAGATGCTTGTTATGCTCTGTCCACAAAATTGTTCTGTTTTTTCAACTTATTTTCTTTTCAGCATCCCCACTGCACTGTTTAGAGAATTATTTTTTGTTATGAAGAATATAGATCTCTGCAATGGTACAGCGTCCCCTAATCACTACTCTGGAAGGCCTGACAATTGAGTGCATTCACACCTTTACACTTGACAGCGGGATTGTTTCCTGCCAAATAAGTTCATAGAACAAGAGACACTTGTGGGATGAACCCTCTTTCATCCTCTTGCTGACCACCAGCACCTATGCAAAGCAGTACCTAGATTGTATCTTCTGTAGGCAACTAGAGAAGAAAAAGCAAGCCATTTCCTACCAATTCTGACAGCATCGCGTGCCACAGGCAGACCCCTGTGTCATTAGCCTGGAGAAGACACTTGCCGCTTCCTTAGCCCTTGGCACTGCCCGCAAAATGCCACCATCGATCCCCGGCACGGGCAAAGCAGGGCCTGCGAAGAGCCCCTCAGTCCACGAGCCGCCACAGAGCGGGGTGGCACCACAGTCAGTATTGATCTGTGCCTGAGAAATTGGTGACCGTTGTATTATATAATTATTGATGTAGCTGGAAAATGCCACAGGCAAAGCACAGCTCGCTATTTGTTATGCTGTATTGTCTCTCTCGTCTGCGTTGGGCCTCTGTGTTTTGCCTCTTGTGTTCCCATTGCATGTTTATTTATACCGTGTGCCTTTAGCTTTCATATTTCTCCTGCGAATCCAACTTGGAAAAACCAGCTCTAGTTTTTTCGTTCGGGAGAAGGAGGGGTGGGTCTGTGAAGGAAATGAATTCCTCCAGACGCTTCTGGAGGCCCTAAGCTGAATACAAAAACCAGGGAGAAGGTGCGAGCAGGGAAAAGGAGCTTGGTAAGCAGAAGGCCTTTTTTGTCTCAGCGGGACCCACAGGAACTGCCAATCTTTGGATAAAAACATAGTCTTTAGAAGCAGCCCTAATGTACAGCCTCATCCATCATGCAGTTGGGACAAAGAGGTTTAGACTTCATTTGCAGTAGCAATTAACCGAAGTCCAGCCAAATCATCTCAAAGTCCTTTGGGAGCGTACGTAGTCAGTACCTGTGCATTCCTAGGAAGGGTGAGGATGACCTGTCATGAGCTTCAGCCAGCGGCTGAAGTGCTGCCTCGTACAGAAGCATGCTCTCCAAAAGCCCTGGAGTGAGGAGTGTTGAGTGATGCTACATCAGCCCAAGGGAAGTGTCACACACTGAGCCTCACTAAACTTCCCTTGACAAAATCACAAGGAGACAGGTTGCAGGATGGGTCTGAGGTGTCTTAGAAAATATGGAAATAGAAATACAGAAACAGGAAAGTGGGGACTAAAAGAAGTTTGTAGAGCTGGATGTAGGGACCTCCAGCTAACTTGCGCTGCAAGAAGTAGGCGGCAGCAGCAGAGGTGGTGTGGGGAGTCTGCAGCTGAAGTAATCTGTGTATGTGAGCACAAATGTGTTTCATGTGGAGGGTTTACAGGGCTGCAGTGAAGGGTTAGATGTTTCCAGGCAGATACCTTAAGACAAAGCTCACAGTGTGTGTGCAAGACCCTCACAGCAGCCACCTCCTCTGTGCCTGGTGCTAGCACACTTTCACCTGCACTGGAGCAGAAAGTGGTTAGTCAAAATGTAAAGATAGAAGATTACAATGTGCAGGATTAAATAACTTCACAGACTCGGACATCTGCAGGACATGGTCCTGTACCAGTCAAGGGAAGACAGACCAGCTGAGGGTGTTGGGAAAACGGGGCTTTTTCATTATGAAGAACTGATTGATTTTCTGCATCTGCAATGAGTTACTGGTATGTGTGTGTATGGGACTGCCCTCTCCTGGAGGAAATATGCTCTACTGTCCTCTTCCTCCCCTTTTGGCTTCCTCAGCCCTGCACTGCTTGCTCTGATGGTCAGAGTGAAGCGCAGTGTGTGCCCTGGTACCTGACATGGGGAGTGCGTGCAGGAGGCTTTTTTTTTTTTAAAAAAAAAAAAAAGTACTAAATCTTTGGAGACTGTCAACCTTCTGCCTTCACCACTGATGAAAAACTTTGTATTTTCTTAGTACAGATAAGGTATAGCTCGAATTAGTGGTCTTCATGTATCTTGCAGGAGCAGTCTTGACCCAATGCACTGTGTGCCAGAATTGTGTGGCCAAGAGCCGTAGGATGGCAGCTATCCATAGCAGTACTTGTGCTGTACCTCAAACTGCTGGGGGGAAGCTGAGCTCTGGGAACAGGTCACTGCTGGGATAGGAAGGATTCTTGCTGCAAAACTGACTTAGTAGAGTCTGCTTGTGGGTGTTCCATGCATCTGAGCTTCAAGCAGTGGCTAGTCAGTGGCAAAATATAAGTATCCTGCAGCCTCATACGGGAGCAAAGCGCAAACTCTGTTTAGCTTGAAAGCAGTGGGCTGGCACAAAGGTGGGCCTAAGCTTAATTTCACAACCAGAGGTGGCTGATGAAGAAAGGCAGAGTGACAGAGCCTGGCAAACACTTGTGTTTTACAGGGTGCAGCTGCTGGAGGTGCCTGGGTCTACCAGCTTCTGCTAAAGCAGCCATCTCCTTGAGAGAGATTTCTGCCCACAGCCAGAAATCCCTCTTTAGCACTGGTGGGTGCTCTCTGAGCACAGAGAAAAATTTAGTTTATTCCCCAACCTGCAGCTGCTGTTGGAGTGATATTTTAAGCCGGTGCTTTTATTGCTGTCCAGAGCGGGTCTGTTTCTACTTGACGTAGCACCGCCGTGCTCTTCCACCTCCAGCTACGGGATTAAAACACAGTGCCACCCCACACCTTCAAGTAAAGTCCTGCTGTAGGGAGGCAGCAAGCAATCAGCAGAGATTCACCGAGGACTGTGATGCTGTAAAATAGCCTCTCTGCACAAGATACAGGGAGACGCTTACCGAGGCGACAGGGAAACTATACATTTCTTTTTTCCAATCCATTAATCAAAGTGTCTGCAGTTCCCATTCTGGTGAGGCAGGTGAGACTCTAATAAATATCGAGCAGCAAAACTTGATCTGTATCCAGGCTTTCGGAGCATTTTCATAAATAAGAAGTTGCAAAACAATAAAATAAAAGAGTTTGCTTCCCAGTCGCTCCTCTGTGAGCTGTTATTTGTAGTTGCAGGGCTGCACAGCTGGCAAGGCTGGCCAGGCTTTGGCTGGAGATGAGGATCAGGATAGCTGAGACAGGCTCTCTGGGAAGACTGAGTTTTGCCTCCTCCATCTGCTATTGATGGATCATGTGTGATGGCCTGCAGCTGGATTATTCCCTGATGCTGTGGCAAGCCACTTTCTCAATGCCCCCTTTGTACTGGCTTGATATTATTACTGGTGATGGCCTTGGAGTCAATAGAGTTGGTTTCACATCCCAACAGAAGGAGAGTGAAGGAAGTCTTTTTCCAGGCCTGGTGCTGCAGTCCTTGTTTGCTGAGTAACTCCATTGATTTACACAGGACTATTCAGATAATGAAGCACTTTATGTTATATTGCTTTTTTCAGGTACATCTTTCAGCTAATATGGCTTTTAGTTTTCCTTTTCACCCCTTCCTTAGCCTGGTTTCATACAATAACATAGCTTCTATGAGTGCGGTACCTGGCTGCCTTTCAATCTTCTGTAATTACTGAACACCTTGACCAATTTCAGATAAACTGAAATCCCAAAGGCACTTACTCCTTCTAGTTTTGTAAAAACAGAAGGAAAGTGACCTTTTTAGTTCTGCAGCTTCATGAACTTGGCTATATGTTTGGACAACAGAGAGACTACCCAGAAGAAATACTAGCAACATCCTGGTAGAGAGAAAAGCCTCACCCACTTCCGAAGCTTACAGAACTTGCTAGTACTGTGAGCTTGCCAAGTACTCTTACTTCTTGCCAAGATGCCATTTACTACATCGGGCTGCTGATCCAGTAGGACCCATGTTGCTCTCTGCGTTTTTGACCTCATGATTTAGAGGAAAGTGAAGAAAATCCCGTAATGCCTCTGTCCAAAGGTGTGCTGATTTGTATTGGAATGGGAAGGTTAGGAGAAAGGGGAAAGAACAACAGGGTTTTTTGTGACAGAATCAATGTAACAGGTGGGTTTGTGTGCACTTCTATATTTGTTCTAATTCACTATCTGTTTTGCTTGATTTTATTGCAGGAGTGCGCTTGGGGAGATGGAGAGTGAAAGGTTTGGGGAGATTTTTTTTTTCTTGTCTTTCTGCAGTGTTGTTTTCAGTATGACCAGAAGCAACAGTTTTGGCAAATCTATGAGAAATGCCTAGCCTTGTATGCTCACTATCATGCAGGGAATTAAAGATATGTTTCTGGAGCTTCCTGGAAGTTCTAAGATGTTTTTTTTAACCTTTAGAGGCTCTTCTATTTTAGTATTTTGGCCTCTGAAATTCAAAAAGTTTTATGTGGCCCATTTGTTCAAGCCTCTTGACTGCTATTGGTGCCTGTGGAATTAAGCGCCTGGTAACACTCATGTCTCTGGTTCTAGATGCCTTTCTGTCCTGGAGGCAGTTTGGTATGAGGGAGGAAAAATAGACATCATAAATCTGGGACCTGGGTTGAATAGAACTGTTGGTTCTCCCTCGTTTACATATATGAGTAAAGGATCCAGCCCCCAGTGTTCTCTGAAGTGCTGCGGTCTCTTTTGCTTTTGGGTAGCCTACAGCAGTGTACACAATTCAGGATTTTTCCCTGGCTTTCTTTAGTACAGGCTACATTTTCATACATAGTGCATTTGTAATAAGCATGTGTTGTTTGTTTAAGAACTTAAAGCCTATGCCAAAATTTTCTTTCCTTGGCTTTAAATGTGTGGCCTAAGGGTAGTTTTATTGCAGCTATCTAGTGAATAGGAGCATGTTTGTGTTTCCAGTGACCAAAGTTTTGAACTAGATCCGAGGTACATCTTCACCTTGTGCTATGTCACGCTAGGTACAACGAGAGGTAAGAGAAGTCCAGGTGCTTTAAGCCACCTTTCCTTTTGCTGTGTCGAGAATTGGGCTGTGGTTAGAGTAATCATAGTGTCTGTAAAACAAATTGCTATCATTCTGGCTGCTGGTCCTGCCATACTACAGGTGTAAGGGAACAGACTGGTAGAGGATTTGTTCTGGGGACTTCTGAAGTGAGAAAAGGATACTCAGCAGGTAGAAAGAAAGTTTTTTTTATGGTCTTCCTTTCTTCAGCCTATCCTAGAGGGACATTTCTTTCTGATGTGAAATGGAGGCTAATTCTGCATCTAGAAACTTATTTTCAGTTTGGAGAGTTGGAGTGTGATTACCTACTGTGGAGTTTACCCAGAGAGTATGGCCCATGACTCTGCCACTGATGGCATGAGCTGTGGACTGCTGCTTGCAGGGGAGAGATAAGTGCAATATCCTCTCTGGGGTGCTGCACTTCAGAGGACTTGCAACATCACACTTTCTGGAAAAATGAAAGAGCAACCTCAGTTGTATTGCTAGCACTGCTTCTCTCAGCACTCTAGGTTTCCCTTGGTGGTATCCCATCCAAGTATTGACGAGGGTGAACATTGCTTATCTTGGGAAATCAATGAGATGACAGCCTAAGGTACTGCAGTAAGAAGACAGGCAAGGAGATATGTATAAACGTCTGACTTTTTTTCCACCTCAATAAATATGTTTCCGTAATCCAATGGCATTGTAACAATATGCAGTAATTACTGTGGCTGCATCCATCTCCTTTGATTTAATCAGACAGATAGTATATGTTAAGTATTAATTGATTATTAAAAGCATATTTGCTGGTGCTTTCAAATCCACATAATAACGCATAAACAGTTATTTACTGCACAGCTATTAAAACTCAGCAACTTGACTTGCTTTTTACAATCCGTATTTATTTAACATGCAGTGACCATCCTATTCCATTAAAACTAAATGTGTTAACTGTGTTTTGGGCATTTAATTTTAAAGCTTTTTTTACCGTAATATCAAGTGACTACGAAAAGCCATTGTCTGTCTTAGGAGGCATTTGATGCTATGCAAACAAATTTCAGAAGGGTCGTATTTTGAAAACCTGCCATGACATTACTCTGGGTCATGATAGACAAGCCATTATGGTGCCTGCAGTAAAGTAGAACTTTTTGATAATGTACTGATGTTTGAGTTTTAAAATCTCTGTATGACCTTATGTCCTCTGAGAGTCTGAACACCCCAATCTATGCCCAGATTTCCTGGGACATTGGTTATTGAGTGTTTCTTAAATGAGCAGAGTCCAGCTTTCCTATTTGGGGAAAGCAGATCTGCTCTTTACCACAGGTTCCAAGATGTTTAATGCCATAGGCAGAGTTTTAAGAGGGTCAATTCTCTTGATATTGCATTAGCTTCCAGAAAGAACTATGCTACTTAGGAAAGTTTTGAGTAGTTTACAACTAAACTGTCTTTTCTTGTCTTCCTTTCTTCCCCCTTCCTCACTGCCGGCTTGGGAGCTCCAGCAAATACACTCTCAGTAGTCTCTTTACTGTCAGACTAGCAGAGAATCCTATAGAGGCTGAGTACTTCTCCATAATGTAATTATGAGCTTTGTGAAATATGATGATGGTTAGCTGGGCATAGGTGTTGTCTTGTGCAGCCATGATGGTATGGATGTGCACAGCTGGTTAGGAAGAAATTGGGACATGTCTCCATTCAATTCCTGAAAGTCTCCTCTCTCCACTCATTGCTCCCAGGACTGAAGCAGTTCAAGATGTGTTTTCTTTCCTTTCCAGAAGATAGTCGAAGGCTCTATGGTGTAGGGTATGCGTTCCATCTGCTTGCCCTTTCTGGAGTCTGCAGAAGCTTTCTTGCAATTCCCTTATGCTTCAAAGCAAATAAATAAATATTTGCAGAGTTATTAAAGATTTATTGAAAATGCCATATATTTAAACCATCTTGCGAAGAAATAGATGACTGAATATTTATTATTTACGTGTTGGGCATCATCTATGTATTTATTTATTCCTCCTTAATCCGATCTGTGTTTTATAAATATTGCAGAAGACCCGTCAATAATAGAACAGGTTTTCATTAATCCAGAGGAATAATTAGAAGGCGTTTAGGATAATATTGCTCTATACAAATATTGCGTGAGCCTGTGAAGAGACACATTTTGAACAACAGATGTCAACTGTGTAGCTGGGGCATATATGAGCAGCCCGCACCGTGTCAGGTAGGGGCTGACAAGCACCTCGAATTCTTTCTGTGTGCTATTCTGCCTTCTCCAATCACAGGGGCAAGAACTTGCCTTGCAAAGACATCCGTGGAGTGACAAGGCTACTTCTCTAGTGGAGGACTGCAGCATTTAGTCATTCTTGTGTGAAGCAAGATGGTCTACTTGGGATCACTTTAGACTTGCATGCAGCATAGCAGTGTGGCAGAGGCAGGGAGTTGTGCTATTACTTTTGCGGGTTTCTCAGAGCCCTTGCCCCGTGCTGGCTACTGGTCAGTGTTAAATTCTGCCCAGGGCACATGTAATAGTCTTTACCAGAAACAATCTTGTGAGCAGGTGATTGTTTTTTCAAAATTATAACAAGCTTCTATTTTTTTGTACTAGTATTTCAAGATCATGAGGAACTGTCACCCACAGCTGCTTATTCCTTATTCTTTCTTTACTGTTGCCTCAGTTCAGAGGTTTCTGTCTCCATTTATTATGCTTAGAATCATAGTTATTTAAAGTAAAAAAAAAACAAAAACAAACACAAACAAACAAAAAAACCCACAAAAAAAAAAAAACCACAACAAAAAAAACCCAAAACAAACCACAAACCCCAGGAATTGTACTTCATTGTGTTTATTCTCTAGTCCTTTTGAAACTATTCTCACAAGGTGGAATTACCAGTCTTATTTCTTACACTATAGTCATTAAAGCTTTGACCTTCTTAATGCTAAACTTTCACTGAAGGGAATTCTCCTGCTGCTTTCTCTATCCTAGAGTCTTTAGTGTCAGAAGTGTAGGAATACTTGAGTCCAAGCCTCATCTAGTCCAACCACCTGCGTCTGACATTTTGAAAGATTTTAGGCTTGTGAAAGATGCTCGTACTGCAAATTTGAGATCATATACTTAGTTGAATAAGAGAACCTAATCCTTAGCACAGATCCAGCTATGAAATAAATGAGTTTTAGGGGAGCTGCTAATTATTACAGCCATGTTGTTTTGGTCTTTTAAGTAGATAACCTGTGTGTGGTTAGATCTAAGCAACCACTCTTGTGGAAAGACTGATTGCCAGCATGGCTGTAAGCTCACAAAGGGCAGGGTAGTCTCTTTTTTGCATGTGCCTTAGTGTCGTGCAAGATCACCTCAGCTATTTTGGGAGCAGAATAACCATGTGCGGGAAGATGTCCCATCAGATTACTTCACTGCCTGGAGAAGCAGAGCACAGTAGCTTGATCAGCACACTGCACTAACGTGCCCACACTTTTTCTAGGACTAAGTTAAATCATTTTGTGTGGCACAGACATCTTTGCTGTTCAGAGCCTAGGGCCAAGCAACTCTTGCCTTTAGATAATGCAAACTACAAATCTTAAAGAACCTGGCACCAGCTCCAGTCCGCATGCAGAAGTACTACTTAGCATTATGTTCCTAAGCCTATAGCAGACAAAGTGCAGCATCTTTTGAAACTTTCAGTGGTCCTGTGCAGGATGCAATTTGATTGTTGTTTGGCAGGGGGCAGAGGGTTTAGTTCACTGGAGGCTTTTTGGACTTAGTTGACTAATGTGAAAGATGACAGACTCAAAAGATCGGAGCTGAAGGAATTGACTGTAACGTTTGGCTAACATAAGCAGCCAGCCTGTCTTTTGCCTGAGGAAATAGTGAAACAGGGAGCATACAGGCTTTATGTAAAACCCTAATAGGAATAGGACTTAGGGACATCTTATTCCCATGACACTGTTATGCTCATTATTTCACCTCTCTATCTGTTATCCCCACAGCAGTTTTTCCTACCTCCTTGTTTTTCAGAGCCTTTAGAACACCAACTTTAATTTTCAGACTTCATTTGCTATACATTATCTCATGTTCCTTGCTGAATTCAAGGCTGGACTATTTTAGGCATCCAAACTATACAGAGAAGGAGCTAAGGTGTAGTGATTTGACCAATATCACATGTGATGTCTTCAGCAGAGCTAATAGCTGAACCTCAGTCTCCTAAGTATCTCCTGAGTTGCCAGGCAAAACGCCATCTTCCTGTGCTCTCTCATTCCACTTTTAATAGATTGACATTAAATCTATGCCTCCCTCCAAAACATGACTACTAAAATGAACAGTCAGAGGAGAACTAGGTGCACATCATTGTCCTTGCTTTCAAAGTCCATTTTGCCATTCACCGATTATCATTCGAGCCGACTGTCGAGTCTTTTACCTGTGTAGCTTGGGATGTAATATTCAGCTATCTTGCATTTTCATGTCATCTTGCCTGGTAAGGTATGGCCCAAGTTGGCCAGAACCTGGTCTTTCTTGTGTTTTCCCCTGAGCATTTGTTATGGCAGATCAGATAGCTGAAGGGGGGGCCATTAACTGGATTTAAGGAGAATCCCAAAGAGTCAGAAGGTTTGCAGTGATAAGCTCAAAAATACAAGGAACTTTTCTCAAAGGCGTGACAGGAAGTTCTGAGCTTGTACAGGAGTAGGTTAGGATTTAGCCTGGCTTAAGTGGGATGGAAGACAAACTGTTCTTGCAGCAGGAGATGAGCAGGGTTTGGAATACAGAATGGGAGAGTTCGATCCAAAGCTTGTGAAACATATTAAGTGTATAAAAGAGTAGTGGACAAATGAGGACAACTTCTACAGAAGGAGCATAGAGAGATGGAATGGGAAAATATGTGACTTCCTCCAGGGACAAATGGCCAAAATACAGTTGCCGGCTTGGTAACAGTATAGACTGTGGATCAGTATCACAGTCCTGCAAGGTGCTTAGTGCTCCAGTATAGCTCACAAAAAGATTTTTGGACTGAAGGTCATCAGCCTTACGGACAGCAGGAGGGCTACCCCGTTAAGTGAGAACATGCCCCAGGAGTGTAATCTCTTATCAAGCTGAAAGCCCTTGGTTCCTATTCTCAAACTGGCACAGTAAGAGTAGGAAGAGCAGCAGAGCAGGCTGTCTTATTCCAGGAAATCATGTCAATCCATCAGCCAGGGCATGGAAAAACTACAGTGACTATGGATGCTTTTAGAACATCCATCTCATCTTTTAAGCCTGGTCCCACACAAAGTTCTCCATCTTTCCTGTTCCTTTCCTCTGGTCATGTTGCAGCAGGCTGACTTCTAGCACCCAGTGATGTTTACGTTTCAGCCCACGCTGTGAGAGGGTTGAGATGGATGTACCATGAGAGGTGGTGAATGACAGCAGGGAAACAGTGGAAGGATACAAAAGGAAATATTTCTTTATTTATATTTTTTTTAGGAATACCTTACACCTGTTCAGTGTCTTTCCATGTGCTCTGCATATGGGGAAAATAGTAATTTTGGCAGTAGGAACACATAGGATTTTTCATTTTTAATGAAAATTCAATTTTTTTTCCCCCACTTTCTGTTCAAGATCACTGCAAAAGAAGGGAGGGTAAACCAATTGCAGAGGGCCCCTGCCACCTCTCGAGCATGGTGGAGGGGCAAGCAATAAAGTACGAGAAACTCTGCATAGAAAATACATCCCAGTGTGAAGCAGAGGAGACTCTGTGGGCAGAGGTACATTGGCATTAGAAGCTGGAGAGAAAACACGTTGGCATATTCGATGCGTTGGCTTTTTTGGCAAACGGCTGAGCTTGGATTAATAAAATGTTCAGATAAAAATCAGAGTTTTATTAAAGTGTGCTCACACAGCGGCAGCGCCCGGCCGCGCTCCTGGAACGTGAGTTGGAAGCCTGCCAGCTGTGCTCAGGAGTGCTGCTTATCATACCTGATAAGAAGGTCCTGCTGTGCGAGAGTGTGAAAGAGAGCGCGAGAGGAGGAGGGGAAGCTGGCAACAGCCTGCCTGCTTCTTGGCCCGAGCGTTGCTCCGAGCCCAGTGGCCCGTAAGGGTTTGCGCCCTATATAAATCCAGCGCACGTTGGAGGAAAAGCACACAGAGGCTTCCAGGAGAGCAAACAAGGCCAATTGCTCTCGCAGCAGCTCCTTTTTCCTTCCTCCTCTCCCTCCACTCTTCCCCTGCTCGCCATTCCACAGCTAGCTCCCCTCCGTATTTTAAACAAGACTTTCTTTACTTTGTCTCTTCTGTGTCAGCTTGCTCGGTGCCAGATCTCAAAGCTAATTAAAAGAAGCGCAGGCTGGACTTACACCTTTCCTTTAGTGAACTATTGGCAGAGTTTCTGAGCTGCCAGGAGTGGGCAATCTGAACAGCAAGTTGGTACCAACTAGGGAGTGGGAAGCCAAAAACTACCCTAGCTCCTCTGAGCACAACTGTAAGTCCTTCAAAAGATAACATATTAGGCTTGCAAGTGCAGTGTATCTCATTCCTTCCTTCCATGCTTTGCTCAGACTTTCTAGTGCGCTTACTCTTTCAGCCTGTTCCTACTGCTTTGTATTCATAGGCTATGCCCACAATCCATGTCTTCTCCATCGTATTGCCCTCTTGCACACTCCACGTAAAGAAACATAGCAAAATACACTTCCTAAAACTACCAGGCTCCTCTAATTTCCTAACAAAAATGAGTACAGCGAATCTCAAGCAAATGTTGGAGAATAGCTGGATACAGTAAATGTTGAGCTTGCTGTATCACCAACTTACCTCCAGGGATTACACTTGTCCAGTCCTGGAACAGAAACTATAACCTGTGCCTTGCCAGGTCAGTCACTAAGCAATGTGTCATTAAGCAAGGGAGGAGGATGCTATTGCTGAGTTAATTCAGGAAAATTGTAGGTGATGGACATGATATTGGTATGAGCATGCTACTTTGCAATGATTTTCTTGGCCAGCTTCCAGCATTTACTCTAAATGTGGTGTAGAGAAGAAAACTAGCCTTCAGACATCTTACATAGACCATCCTTTTTGGCACAGTATTTTCCATTTTTAAAAACACAAAGTGCTGTTCACCCTTTGTTTGTCTTTAAACTCACAGCCAGTTGTGTTCCTGATTTCAAACAGTCTTAAACTAATATGCTTAGACTTAGTATGAATTAAAAGAGCTACCAGCTTTGTTGAATGCCTCCAGCATAGCAAAATGGCCACCTGGTACTTATTAACAATTCCCAACTGTGTCTCCATCCTAGTACCGCATCTTGTGAGTCACCTGCACTGGATTATCTGGGAAGCTGTTCCTTCTGCTTCACTAATTCAAGTATCCCAGCTAGGGGTAGGGCATAGGGAAGACAGCATGGAAAGCAGACCAGGCTTTGCCTCATTATGGAAACTGCTTTTAGCTCATCTGTGTCACCTTAGCAAGGGCTGCACCCTCTGGGATAAACAATGCTGGGATTATTCTCCTTCCTCTTATTCTGCACCATTGTAAAATTCCAGGTGAATTACTGGCTTTTCTGCCTCCATCCTCTAGCATTTGTGTTGTGTGTGTGCAAGCAAGGGGAGAGCTGTTAACAAGTTTGGGATTACTGGGTATCCACACCACTGCTCAGACTCTCCTCAAAGCTGGGCAACTTTCCAGCATCTCATCTGCCTGCCTGCTGCATCTAGCCCCTTGTTTCCAACTTTCTCCCCTCTGCTGCCCGCCCCCTAAATGCGTTTGTGCTGACGGGCCCATCTTTCCTCATCCGCAGACAGGAGATGTGATTAGAGGGAATCTAATTTGTTTGGAGTGCTCTGGCGACGGAAGGAAATTATTCTGCAGCAATATTTGCAAATGCATTCATCATGGAGTCCCTGGCAATCCGTCACCATGAACTGATGACTTTGTGATCTTCATGAAGGTCTGATTAAAAGTGTATTCTAATGATCAGCCCAACTTCCCATCCTGCTGCTCCTGTTGTGCACCTAGACAAAAGGAAGGAATGAAGATAGAGGCCAGTCATGTACTGTACATCCTTTGTGTCACCTGAATCTAGGCAAGACACAAATACCTGGTTGTATGACACTGAACTGCTACTGCAATCTGAGGTCCTTCAGTTCTCTAGCTTTCTCCATATCCAACAGCCTCATAAACAATCAGCTTTTTTTGTGCTCATTATATTTGAGTCTTCTTCCTTGCCCAGAGTGAGGAGCAGATTTGCATAAACACTGGAGCTCTCTGCACCAGCAGTACAATCTCATATACTTTCTCAACTTGACTGTCTTGCAGACAGCAAAACTATGTGTACGGATCCTTCCCAACACCCGAGCTTGGTCCCAATCAAGAAATGCAACAGAGATCAAGATCCAGTGAAAGGGAACAACAGTTTAGATGGGACTTGCGTGGTGTAGCAGGCCGTCCCCAGCAGCACGTTGTGTGGCCTCATGGCTTCTCTTTTTCGCTCTGTAATCCTTTGCAACAGTTCACAAACCTCCTTTACCAAATGTATTTGGCATGGGGATTACAGAATAGGAGAGAAGCTGGGATGTTGCACTGCAAAGATAGACGCTCAAGGCCAGCTACAGGAGAGCAAAGAGAAAGGGGCAATTAGATAAATTGTATGTTGGACATGCAAGATTTGACAGATTAATCTGGTATCTGCAAGAGCTGAGAAGGTGGCATGCCTGTGTAGACCCTGCCTTTGCAGCCAGAACAAACTGCAAGTGTGTACACCTTAGTTTGTGTTGTGTGTGGTGTTTAACTGGACTAAATAGGCTTGTTTGTGTGGTGAACTGATGTGAAAATGGCAGCCCCAATAAAGCAGGTAAGAAAACCAGGACAGGGTAGAGCTGAAACACTGTAAACCATACTTCTATAATATTGAGCAGCATATCCAAGATGTATGACCCTGGACTTCCACTCAGGGCTATGTCTTTGGCCTGAAAAATAAATGGATGTCTTGCTGTCTCTCAGACTTGTGTTTTTGATTTGATGAATCCCTAATGGATGCCCTACTGCAGCCTTGTGTAATAACTGTTCTATCAAGCCCAGGCTTTGATGGGAAGGTATTCCATTCCTAGGTGTTGCAGTGGGTCACATGCAGTAGTGGGGCCATTCCCATGCTTCTACTGGTTTCAGCCCAGGTTATTGTGTCGGGACTCCTGTCCTCCTCTCCTGCTAGACTGCACTTCAGCACTAGATGTTCTGGATTCAAAATTACTTGCAATGATGTGCCCTTCCTCAGATTTGCAAAATACAGCTTTCCACCATTTTGTAATCTGCTTTTCTTTTCCTCTCGTGGGTGCCCTTCAACTTTGCAGGTCTGGGTGACGTTTGCTTACTCCTCTCTCTTCCACCATGACTTAGCACTGTGATTATCTTCCTCCATCTGGCTTGTGAATGTGACTCAGGCTCCCTGTTGTACTAATAAGTACTAGTGTTCAGCTAATGTAGCAGTTTACTAATAAGCTCAGCTGCAAGACTAATTCAGTGTCACCCATGGCATATCCTTTCATTGCTGCATCTTGTGCAACCCCTGCAGAGTTATCTTTGAAGTCTGATGTCTCCGATTTACTACTGTATACTGCCAAATCAGTTCATTTTGGTTTAGTTTAACCTCTAAATATAAGGCTCTACTAAAAGATTACCTTACTATGTATTTATTTTGTCAGGGATATAGGAGGAAAATTGCAGCTCATCATAAGAAAATGTGGATGTCACCCTGTTTAGACAGCCTTTGTCTCCCCTTGGAGGTGGGGAGGTCATGCAGAGAGGCCACGCATTTATGCTTGTGCTGGGGATTTTTTGCCCACCAGATATTGCTACAACTCATTATCTAACCTGCTATCCATTTAAGATGTTCTAGATGTCTTCTTCATGTCTTAGCTGAGCAGTTGAGGGGTTTTTTTTTGATACCTAGGGTAGGCTCCACACACCTTGATTTCTCAGTTCATGAGGAAGGTGCTAGAAGCGACTCCATGCTCCCTCACCTTCCACAAGTTATTTTTCATTGACATCAGCAGGAGACACACTCCTCTACTGCTTTGAAGAAAGAGCTTAAGTACAGAGTCTGCTTATCTTGTACCTACTGTCCTCTGACTTCCGTATTTCATTCCCCACTCCCTTACCCAGAGCTATGCTCCTTTAGACATGAGGGTCTCAACTCCTGAATTAGATCTCATGCACAACTTTCTCTAATACTTAATGATGCTGTCTCTCCTTTCATTCAGGTTCTGTGTTACAGGCTGGAGAAACATACTGACAGATGGACAAGAAATAAGATTTAGAAAGAAGCTAATGCTAAACCAGAGAGAAAGGGTTAGGCAGTGCAGTAAACCAGGTGGCCAGTAGGAGCTCTAACCTCTCCTTTTGCTAAACTGGCTATCTGGATGAACAAGCAAAAGGTTAAAGAAGAAAATGCCTCTATGTATGTGGATCTGCAATGGATGCAGTAGCAGCAGCATCCTCACAGTAACACTTACTGTCTTCTCCCTATTCCAGATTTGAGCTCAGTATCGTAGATGCTGCTTTTAATGTCAGAAGTTCTGTTTTAAAACATAAATTGAAGGTGCCATGTAAATAGCGATGAGAAAAGCTGCCACTTTGTTTGGACCATTAGGCAACCTTGAAGTTTCCAGAGACGCCCCAGTGGGCATCTTCTAATGCTTTACCTGTTGCATATGCAGTTATTTAGTTGTTATGCAAGGAATATCCTTAGTAAAGTTGTTCTAACAGAAGTATTAGTGCTTGCTTTACCATGTGCTGCCTCCACATGCCTTCCAGGGAAAGGGAGCTAAGAACTGATCAATGTTTCTCAGTGGAGATGGACAGGGTGCTGTTGGGTGGTGGATGTGCAATCAGGGCACGGGTTTTGGAAATATTATTCAGGAGACAGCACTTCATGAACTCAGACAGTGGGGTACACTGAATGGAAGAAATAAACAGGAAAGCCATGTTTGACCAGGATCATCCTAGATAAGGTGTGAAGCCTCGAGTGACAAAGTGAGCAATGTGCAGAAGCAGGGGGAAATGTATGTATCTAAAGTAAAAATTAAGTAGTCTAGCAATAATTCAGCAAACCCCTGTTTTACACCCACTCAATCCCTTGCTGGCAAATATTTCTAGCCGCATTATCATCACTGTGTGGATTTAATTTAAAGAATGACTGTACAGCAGAGTAAACTTTCTGAAGAAATTTTGAAGTTAGATGTTTCCCTAAGTCCTGAAGAGAAAGCCTGGCACCGAAGTAAAATGTATTAAGTTGGGGTGTGGATCTTTGCTCTTGAGCAAATAGGACTTTTACCTCTCATATACAGAATGACATTAGGGCACTGAATTGCAGCATGAAATTTGGTAGCCAGGTCTGAGGCAGAGAGGAAAAGGATGCACTCAGTCAGCAGGGTTTCGCACTGTGCCCTAAGCATTTCAATTATTTATGAAAGTACATGTTTTTAAATATCTGTAAGGATTATTGAAGCCACATGTGTTTGAAGAAAAGTTTGTGCTCAGCTACCAAACAAGGGCCCAATTTGTACACAGTTACAGACATTCCCAATAAATTTTGCACCCTCGTTGATGCCTTCATATATATTGTGATGAAAATAAAGTGTACTAAGAGGCAGTGGGTTCTGTCCTTGTCATCTGGGAAGAGACTGCAGCCTCTCTTCAGAGCCTTGACGCAAGCTGAAGAGGGATTTTGCTGGTACCCTTCTTATAGCCCATGTCTGCCCAGTTAACCATGAAGGCAGCAAAATTAATTGGCATAGGTTGAAGTTTTTACATGCAGAAAGTATTCCTGTAGGGCAAAAGAAATACAAGTATGTTGGAAATATAGATATGTTAATAGTTGGACTCTCTTAAAGATCTTTTCCAACTGAAATGATTCTGTGATAAGATGAAAATGAACTTTCTGGGTGGGTTGGGGGAGCAGGGAACAACATCAGTTCTGCTGGGGCTGGGGGGGGGAAGGGTTTTCCAAGGGAAAATCTGAAACAAACATTTTAGTTAAAAAAAAAATCAACGTTTTGACTGAAAATATTCCAATTCTGTTTCTCAGCTTAAAAAAAAAAGGGGGGGAGAAACAAAATCATCGCTTGAGTGGAAATGTCACTTTGTCACGTATGCTTTTATTCCTTTCCAAAAAAAAAAAAGAGGTAGGAATATGACATTTTAAAGCAAAACAGAAGAAAAAATTGTCACTTTGAATCTGTTCCAAACTTCAGTGGGAAAACTGACAGGTTTTTTGACAGAAAAGACTATCTCTAAAGATTTTTCATCTGAAATTTTGTAAAAGTAGACGTTGATTTTTCCCAAAGAATTTCTGAAAAAGGGCGTAGTTCAGCTTGGGAATGGAGTGTGCTACAGAGACTGCTCTGAAGTACTTCAATATAATATTCTTCTGCAAATGATCTTTTCTGCCTCTCTCTCACGAGAAGAAAAAGGTGGCGTGTACCATGGTACTCTTGTTAAAATACTCTGCATCCCTACTTAGATAGGGATGGGCTGCTGCTTGTCCACCCACCCATCCCTGGCACAGGAGGGCAAGGAAGAGAAAGGGAAGAGAGCTAAATGTGCTTTTTCTGTGCTAATGAAGCTCAAGGGTTGAATTCAAGGGCAAATTCACAACTCTTGCAGAAACACTATCCAGATTGTCTCTTAGAAAGCACAGTTTCCTTAATACTATAACTGCTTTTGAAGAAGGTTTGTTGAAATGTTTGGTTTCATGTACACTGGGGTATTTTGTTTGGCTTGCATTTTAGAGAACTGCAGACATTCTCACTAGAAGGGACCACTGGAGGTCACAGCGTGGCCTCCTCTTCAAATACAACTGCTGCCAACACCAGATCAGGTCATCATGACTTTATCTAGCTGAGTCTTGACAAGTGTGCAGGTTCTATAGCCTCTTTGGGTACCTGCTATGCCCTCCCTGGTACAGAAGTTTTTCCATGTGTCTAGACTGAATCTCTGCATTTCAAACAAAGAGTCCAAGTGGTAACAGCAGAAGCTCTTTGTCCTTATTGAAGCAAGGGACTTCAGCCACACTGAAGCAAATGATTTTCACTTCTCCTAAACAAAAAGTTTTTCCTAATATTTTTATTTCACAGGGAAGCCTCTCATCTGAGCATGTTTCTTTCCTGGCAAAAACTGTGAACTTGTGAAATTTTTCCTGAACAGAAAGAAAGGTTTTGACAAGCTCTGACAATATGATGATTTTAGGCATAAGCATAATGGTATATTCCAATCAGAAACTGAAGGAGGACAAATTTATGAGGCAGAAGTTGGAAAGGACAATACCAGCTGGTCTGACTAGATTTATGGTAGACAGACAGTCCTTCAGCTGGAGTCTTTTAGTCCAAATTGGGTACCTTTCTAAAAGATGATGTAACACAAACAACTTTTTCCCCTGAGTGCTAAAATTGCTGAGTGAGTTGCTTTCCAGCTCATGTTATCCTGGAGGTTGTATTAGCCCAAATGACCCCTTCTGGCTTTAGACATGGTTCCTGTAGCAATATCAAAAGGCCTTAAATGATGATCAGGACACTGTAAGTGCATACAGCAGTCTCTGCCCCCAAAGGTCAGCAATCTGGGATTGAGTAACTGCTAATTTCAGACCTGCTTCTTTCTATTAAGGGCTGTGAAAGAAGAGTGTGAGACAGAGATGGAGTTAAGGGATAAGGGACACTGGCAAAAAAGGCAAGGGTAGAAATGGTATGTTTGAAAGAGCAGTAGAGGCAGGGAGACATGGTGATGCATGTGTCTGCAGAAATGGGGGAAGGAGACAGGAGGGGACCAAAGCAGGGAGTGGGAGGGTGGTCCCTCAGAGGCTATATGGGAAGTAATTTTTTTTTTGTCATCATAGAATAGTTTGGGTTGGAAGGGACCTTAAAGATCATCTAGTTGCATCCTCCCTGCCATGGGCAAGGACATCTTCCCCTAGATCAGATTGTTCAAAGCTCCATCCAAACTGGTCTTGAACACTTCCAGGAAGGGAGCATCTACAACTTCTCTGGACAACCTGTTCCAGTGTCTCACCACCCTCAGAGTGAAGAACTTCCTTCTAATTTCTAATCTAAATCTACACCGTTCGAGTTGGAAGCCATCACCCCTCATCCTATCACTACAAACCCTTTTAAAAAGTCCTTCCCCAGCTTTCTTGTAGGCTCCCTTCAGGTACTGGAAGGGCCACAATAAGCTCTCCCTGGAGTCTTCTCTTCTCCAGGCTTTTTTCCTTCTTATCTCGCTCCTTTTCTTTCTTTGCTTTTCTCTTTCAGCTTTTCTTTTTCTTCTAGCAAGCTCCAAAAGCCGAAGGTGGTTTAATGCCAGCTTAAGTGCCTTTGATTCATTGTGTGAAGCCAGGTTTGTGAGGGCCAGGGCTGTTTGCTTTGCTGTGGCTGTTCGCTTCCGAAGAGAAAGTTCAGCAGCCTATGGGTATTCCTCTTCTAGTTCTGCATTAGATGGTGTATATCCCTGTCCTTGCAAGATCAGAGAGAGGCGAAAAGAAAGCCTGAGAAAGTGGACAAAGAGTAAATAAACAAAAGGAAGAGCAGTCCTCAGAGAGGCCTGGAGGATGGGCTTGAGAAGGGTTGTGGGTAATGTTTGCTTGTTGCTGTAGCAGTTACATCCACAGCTACCTTGCAGGTCTCTCGGAAAGCTGGGATGTAGGAGGCACATTCAGATCGTGAAGGAGGGAGGATGAAACACTAGGCTGGGACTTGGGAGCTGAAGGTTGAGTTTCCTGCTCTTCCATGGGTCTTTTTGTGTTATCTTGAAAGAATTCCTTAATTTTGCTTTCTTTAGTCCCTGCTCTGGCAATGAAAACACTAAGCTAGAGGGACCGTTCAGAAAGATAAACGCTTCTGGATATAAAGTGCTATGGTATCGCTGTAGGGCTGAGCTACGTGGATCCTCTTATCTTCAGGTATCAACCCTGCTGTCTTTGGAGTGCAATGGCCACCAGATGGAACTTGAGATCCTGCTAATCTCAGATGTTAAAGATACTTCTCACCAAGCAGAGTGTGACCCAGTGGCTAGCTATGGCTGGATAGAGCCTCAAAATAAGCTTGCTGCTTGTGCTACCGAGAGAAGAGAGACGGAGTGATGCCTACTTGATCTGGATATGAGCACAGCTAGTTACCTAAGAACCCACTAAAGTTTTCCAGCAGCTCCTGTTGTAAAGCTCCTTCTTCTTCTTCCTCCAAAATCTTTTTCTTGAGCTGCTTCCGAATCCTGCCCTGCTCCAAACTCTAGCCTGATGGAAAGTAATCAAACACAAGGTTTCCCATTTGGCCCGTCCTGAACTTGGAACCCATTTGTGAAGTAAACCTGTACTCATCATGTCCTGTGGTGGCCTTCTTGACCACCTGGGCATACTGCTGGCTCATGTTCAGCTAGCTGTCTTTCAACAACCCCAGGTCCCTCTCTGCTGAATGACTTTACAGCCACTCAGTCCCAATGGTGAAATTGCCCAAGCCATGCTGTTAGCAGTATCCAACAAGCACTTAGACTGCCATTTCAGGGGTATCCAGCCTCCTTTGTTTCAATTTGTATTAGGTTTATAGCGTGTGCCTAACACATAAACGTCGCCTAAATTAGAGAAGCAGTCTGACATATTTGCCTGGGTCATAGTGTTTCACTTTTGCAGAGGTGGAGGATTTATCCTTCCCTTTACTGCTCACACATAAGTAAAGGCCGTTGTATGTAAGCCAGTATATTACTGTCTTTTAAGACAGGGAAGTACATGTGTGGGTGCATGGGAAGACGTGCCACACTGGCAAGCTGAAAGCTTTGCCTATAGGAAAGGAATATGATTATTTTTTCAAGGAAGGGTTTAGAAAGAGTGCACTAACTAGAACTGCTTGTAAAATGACCTTTCTCATAATATAAAGATGCAAGCTAATGACTCTTAAACTTCTTCCTGGGGTACAGCTGAGTCAACTAACTTGAAACATTAAGAGAAAGGCCAGCTTGAGGTCTGTGTTGGCATATGCCAGCCAAACTCAGCCAGAGCTAGACCATTTGCCCTGACAGCAAACAGCCAGTAACTTTCAAAGTAAAAACTACTGTGCAGACAACATAGGTCTAGCAGCCCCTCTCTGATCCTTAGGTAATGATGTGCGTGTTATGTCTTCTCTCCAGCATCTTATTTTGTTACTTGCAGAGTAGGAAAAAAAAAATGCTTACCAATTTTCTTAGTGCAGACAAGACCTAAGGGACCAAGCATTGTTTGGGAAAGGCTGTTCTCTGCAGAAGCTGTATCGATTCCTGGGGAAGAGGAAAGGGGAAGGGACAAAGCTTTTTCCCTCTGAGAGTGAAATGACAATTGCCATTGAGAAATCCAGCAAATCTTGTCAGAAGTCTGAACACAGGGGTCCAATTCATGCCTCTCTTGTCTCCACCGAGCCCTGTGCATCGTATAAGATTTTAGCTTGATCTGTTGTATGAGAAAAGCCCCTTCCTAGGCTGGGACAATGGGACCCTGGGTGATTGGTATAGAGAGTACCTCATACTGTCAGGAGTGGGAGGTCTGCAGAGAAACTGGAGGATGCAGAAAAATCAGGGAAGGAAAAGAAACACTGATATATCTCCCTCCAGAATGGGCGTAGAATGGAGAGAGGCCCAAAGACAGTGCTTTCCTTTCCCACTTCCCAAGCGCTACCTTCTGCATAGAGCTGTGAGATCTATTCCCCTGTCAGGTAAAGCTGAGAAGCCATTGATTGGCAGCCAGATGGAGCAATGAAGGTGGATCAATGTGAATTGGATTTTTTTAACTTTAAATAAAATTTGTATCGGCATGAAGTTAATTAATAGAGAGCTGTCAGAGGGCTCCTTGGCACATCAGTGTTTTAGGAGGCAATGGTACCCTTCGGGGAGGTGGTGGGAGGAGGCTACACGAAAAGGGATTCAGCTAGCAGCAAGCTGAAATTAAAAAAGCAGGCCAGTCTTTCTCTTGGCCCTGTTTCAACACTTTTTTCATCCTTCCTTAGAGAATGCTTTGTCTTTACTAATGCACCTTTCTTTTTTTTTTTTTCCTTTTTGTTGTTATTGCTTGCCATCTGAAATCTTCCCTTCCTAATGGAAATGTTGCTCTAATGACTTCATGTGTTGGCACAGCTGTTTCTGGTTTTGGTTACTGACTTCACTTGCAATCTCTTCCGGTAGGAGAGGTGATAAGGAATCGGACAGTGGCAAAAAGGCACGCAAGAGTGGGGTGCAGATGTATTGGCTATGAGAGATCTTGGCCCTAGCCTTGCAGGTGTGTGTTGTCTAATGCAAAGCCCAAAAAAGGCCATCACTACTCTATCAGCCTCAGCAGGGGATGGGGCAGGGGGTGGGGTACAGGCTACCTTTCAAAGAGAAAGAGCACATCAGTGACTCACAGGTTTCTCTGTAGCCAGCTTATGGGAGACTTCAATGTGTACAGGGGCATGGGAATAACCCCAGCATCTCCTAATTGAGCTTGAGGGGTGCGTATGGGGATGTTTCTGTTGACCTGCCAAAAGACAGTGCTTTAAAGGGCTTGGTCCCACATGACTTTAATTAAACTTACCCAAAGAGTAGGGTAGGTTTAGACTGGATGTCAGGAAGAAATTCTTCACAGTAAGGGTGGTGAGACACTGAAATAGATTGCCCAGGGAGGTTGTAGATGCCCCCTCCCTGGAAATGTTCAAGGCCAGGTTGGATGGGGCCTTGAGCAACCTGGTCTAGTGGGTGGTGGCCCTGCCTGTGGCAGGGGAGTTGGAACTAGATGATCTTCAAGGTTTCTTCCTACCTTAACCATTCTATGAATCTATGAAAATTGGACCTCCTCTGTGAGGAAGGTGGTGATTGGGAACCCCAGGGTTACATACTTGGTGCTGCAGGCCAGCCTGGTTCTCACAGGACTGGCTCATTGCATCACTAATCAATGTCTCTCTGATGCTGTGTCTGACTCCGAGCAGGGACATGATGAGAAGGGAGAGAATGGAAACCAGATGCAGTTTCCATGGCAACATCCAAAAAAGAGGGAGAGTGACTGGGAGTGGGGAGAATGAATTTTTTTTTTTTAAAAAAAAAAAAAAACAGAGACCCTTTTATACAACAAATTTCCAAAACCCACATAGGNCTCACAGAGATTTAGGGTTTGCACATCAATGAATGAGCTTTGATGCTGGCTTGCCCAGTGCAGGAGGATGCTTCTTTATTCACTTTGTGCTTCCTCCTTCATGAGTAGTGTGTGGGAGGTGCTCTCAGAGCACATTCTAGCTTCCGCACCTCCCTTTAGGCATCAGACACATGACTGGGGCGCTGGTACCCTCCATCAGACTGGGGCCTTAGCCAGATGGAACAGGGTTAGACCTCTCACTTACTCCAGTCTCTGCCTCTCCCTGTGAAGAGTGAATTAAGAAATAAGGTGAGAGAGGCGGCTGAGGGACATCATGGAGCTGCTCCAGGCCTGGCTGCTTGCAGAGGCAGGCACATCAAGGCTTAGAGCATGTTCTCTGGGCACAGAAGAGCTCCCAGCTGCTCCTGAGGGCTGTCGAGGAGCTCTGAGGATAGCTGTGCTCCCAGACATTCCCAGCAGGAGGCAATGCTGGAGAAATGGTATAATGGAGCTGGTTTTGTGAAAAGCTTTCATCTCCTCGGAAATTCTCCTTTCTGTGATTTCCATGCATGCCCACTTATCCCATTATCTGTGTCAGGAGGAAAACAGAATCATCAGCAGTCCTGATTTGTATCTCTGAAGATTTTCTTCTCTGTGCTTAAGCAAAATCCCCTCTTAACCACTTCTTGTCCTTGCCTTCATAGGTTAAAGCGTTTCGGTTCATCATTTTTCTTACATTCTTTCCTTACTTTAGAGTTCAATCCTGTTGCTGCCTCTTATGGCTGCTTTTCATAGGCTCCCAGATATGACCTAACACGGAGTCTAATACTACTGTATACTTAGTCCAGGATCAATAAAGCTTTTAGATGCCTAACTCCTTGCTTTGGTGCTTTACTCCTTCACATCTTCCCTGTGGAGCTGTAAAATTCCCATTTTACAGAGAGGCACACTCAAGCTAGGAGTTTGCTGATGCTAGCAGAGGAAGCCGTGAAAGAGCTGCAAACACTGCTCAGCAGCTACTATGTTTGTTTTGAGAACCTTAAACTGTCTCCCTACATGCCATGAGATACCAATCATTACAGCGTAGAGATCTTGCAGGACCTTCCTGTTACCCCATAGCTGTAGCTGTGATCCCTGCCACTGGAGTTTATGCACAACCTTCTGAGGAAAGAACCACGTTATATCCAGTGATGACTTCAAATACAAAATCTAGATGACACTACTTTCACATTTTGAAGGTCTTGAAACCTAAGTCAGGTTTTACGGCTCAGCCATGGTCTATAATGGCTGCTGTTGACGATGCCTGATGTCTGCTCTGACTTTGGAACTTTAGGCCAGCAGCCTGATCTTTCATCCTGTGACAGGTTTGGGTCATGGTGTTTACTGTAGCATCAAGCATGTGGTGGGTGGCCTAAGATGTACTGAACTGATAAAGCTATGGCAGAAAAGTTGGGCTTTTTCATTTATTGTGTTGCAGTCAGGTGCTTGCTTTGAAATGTGCAAGTTAAGAACAGGCAGGTATACATAAAATGTGCATAGCGATTACAGAATGTGAATGTGTTTGCAAAGATTAGATCAAAATCCAAGGTGCCTATAAATCTGTGATCTCTAGGTCTATTGGAATCAGGATTTGCTTATAAAACTGCTGCACTCAGGAATACCATAGTAATAAAGTTTTCTTTCATGTTGTTTGTTTGGGTTTTTTTTAAGCCTTTACTTCATGTCCAGAAGAGACAAGATCCTTATCATTTCTTATTTGTGAGTGTTCCTTGTGTTACCTGTAGCAGAAGTGGTCTCACTTGAAGTTGTGCTGTCTACCTGTGAACGGGCTGCCCCTGCGGCTTGAGGTGTAGTTTGCTAGATGGTGCTACCATGCAATTATGCAATTCTTCTCTAATGAGATCGTTAGGAGTGCAGTGCTTGTCGCTGATTAGAAGTTCCTAGAATAGAACTTGCTATTTTCTCCTAATTACATTATATAACAGTGTAATTCACAAGGATAGTAGTTAAGACAAAGTATATGGATTTAGGAGATTGGTTTCTGGTTCCCTTTTTTTTTTAAGGCACTACCACAACCTTTTTGTATGACATTTCGGTAAGTCACTTAATATTCTCTGCAGCCGAGATCCTCAAACAGTAAATAGACACGTAGATCATTAAGTATCTAATTATCTTAGAGGATATGGACTTCTGTTCCCTAGATGCCAAATAGGGGGATAACTTCAGAGATGCATGTAAAGCCCTTTTGGATACCAGAGTAAATATTAGAAAAGCCAGTAAATAGCAGTGTGTATATTACAAATCTGTTTTACTGGAACTCAATCTGCTGCCATAATATCGATTGTCCATAGAAATTAAGTTCTTTATAGTTCAGAAAGAGCCAATTCAAAGTCACAATCAAGTGATCAGATTTTTGAGTATAGGGGATAGACTGCATAAAATGTGCCAAAGCTAGGACCAAGTTCGTACCCTTTTTTTGTTGTTGTTATAGCTGAAAACTGTTTCCTATGTAAGCCTATGCTTTTGAAGAACTTGGGTCACCATCTCTTGTAGCTGGCCTTTGTAATGAAGCAGATAAGACATGGGAGAAGTCGGCTTTGAAAGATCTAAAATATGAAGCAAGACCAGAATGTGAAGTAAAAAAAAAAAAAAAGTAACTGAATGAGTTGTTTCTATATGTTTATGTATAGAACATATGCACATATTTATATATAAGGGGTTTATATATATATAAAAATCAATGTTATATTTTTCTATTTTCATATATTGTTTTATATATATATGTAGAAAAAGAATGCTGGACATTCTTCTGATACTGAGGTATTCGTTACAATGGAAAATGTGCCCAGATAGTATGATAGCATCAAGGTCGTTTGTTAATTATGTGGCTTTATCAAAAATCTTGTTGAAAGTACTGACTTTCCAATGACATCCAGCTTAACCTTTATCCCCCTTAAGAGGAAATTATAGCAGATAGTCTAAGGCCTTTGGTCAAAACTGTATTGCTTATTTAGGTTGTAATACTTTTGCAATCAGAGCTGCTGTAACCTTGAACTTAAAGCAAGCTAGTAGAATTTACTCTCACCTGCTCAAAGAAGTAAACAATAAGATTAGGTTCAATAGCAATAGTAGAAGCAATGCACTAGTGATTGGGAGTATAGAGCTCCAAAAGACCTCTTTGGGTCATCAAATCCAGTCCTCTGGTGTTACTGGCAGTCATGTCATAATTCTTTTTGTAAGATTTGAGACCATGGAAGAACATTGGCACACATTTATAATAATCCGTGCTCTGAAGGGCTTAACACCTAAACCTCCTGTTGTAAAGAGATGGATGACACCAAGAGGGGCCCAGGGGCCAGAGAGGACAGAAGTGATGATAGGTATGTCTGCTTAGCTGTGGTAATTGTGAGACAAAGGAAGTTACTTGCTAGCAACATTATTCATAACTTACATATTGTGTCTCATGTGGCAGGTTTCTGAGTACAAGTTTTAGCACACAGACTAGAAGGACAATATGGTGGCAATGTATGTGATCCATGGACTTCTACAGATAGACAGGAACTGATGAAAAACATCTTGGCTTGGCAATGCATTGCTTTTTCCAGAACAGAATAATGAGACCAAAGTTGCAGCCTACCTCTTAATTTCCAGACCCTTTCTGCTGCAAGACATTAGGATGTTAGGATGTTACAGCATTGAATTATAGATGAATAATTCTAAGATGTTTTCTTGCCTACTATCTGGGCACTATGGCCTCTTAGCTTTCTCAATGACAGCTAAAAACATGTTGTCATCAGTCCTGCTTTCGCTGTGGTTTTTCTTCAGTGGGAGTGGATCAAACCCATGAGGTGTGTTCACCATCTCCAGACTGGATCAAGTCTCAGGATGCATGTCTGCAGGGCTTCCATTAAAGTCTGCAGACCCTTGCTTGAATGTATCTCAGGGAATAATTTAGTCCAGAGTGCCTTGATTTCTCTCGCTTGAAGTCCTGACCCTCAGGACTCTATTTCTATGCTGTGTTTTCAATTTGTAAGCTAGTTATTCTTTACTGATGAGCTTTCCTCATCTTGACTGGCCTGACCTACTCTCTCTTCCCTTCAAAGGGCGTTAAATAATTAAATAAATGCCAGTGACACTTCTACCTAACTATTGTTCTTAAGCACTAAATCACTTACACATTAATTGAAACTTCCTCTTCCTTCTCTCTTCCCTCCAAACCCCAACAAGGTTTCTGCCTTCATTTGCTTTCATGGGTCTTTTTTTTCCCTGTCTTTTCTTTCACTTCAGGTGTTCTCAGAGGGCACCTAAAGTTCTTTGGTTATGCAGTTTTGAAATGTGCAATTTGGCAGCAGCATGAGTCTAGGATTGAATTAAATTAACTTGAGGCACTCTGAATTTTTTTTTTATTAAATTACTTCTTTCAAAGTTACTACAGAACATTCCACTTATTAATTTTTTTTTTATTATTATTATATGAAAGGAAGAAAGGGGAAAAAAAGACATAAAAATCATGAAAATTCTGGAGTCAGAACTTGGTTAGGTTTTCGGGTTTTGCACTTCCAGACTTCTCTGTGGTTTTAAAACAACTTTTTCTACTTAGAGGGGGTGTGAAGCCTCATGGATTTCCTGCACTCTTGCAATATATTCAATAGCACACTAATTTAGTGTTTGGAAGAACAGACAAGGTTTATTTGAGCATCGCTATTGTCTGTAAAGGATCCCTCAGATTCAAATGCTTGAGTATCATGAAAATTACTTATGCTAATTAGGCAGGTATTTGTATTGTCAAAGAACCTGGTGCCACTATGAGGTGACACAGTCCATAGCAAGAGTCTAGTGTTTAGCGCTGGAGGTCAAAATACACCATTCCTAGAAAGGACTGAAGGAGTGGAGTGAAAGTGTTGGGGAAGAGAGTTTTGGTAGTGTTGTTGACGACAGACAGCCTGCTATGGGAAGCCCATGTCAATCACTGGCACCTGGGTGGCAGTGATGGTGGAAAAAGGTGAGATTTTGTGGTTTTTTTTCTTGGGTTGTCTCTTTCCCACTGCTCTGGATGGTCAAAGGAGATGCGTTTTCCAAAGTGTTCACCACAAAGCAGCTCAATGCTACTCAGCATAGTTTTGATCTTTTTCTCTGGTGGCTTTCAGTGTTCCAGAAGGGAATTGGGCTGTGGAACAGACATTTCTGACAAGGCAGTAAAGAGAAGGCAGGAATCTAGATCCTGCATGTGAACTACATTTTAAAACAAGTATGTGTCATCATCTTTAACAGCATTATTAGGGCTGAAGACCTAAGGTCTCATCTCTACTGTGATTGTGTTGGGATGTTGTAATGCTTCACTTGTGACAGTACCAGCATTCCCAGGGCTCTGCAGATAATGTTATCCTAAATACAGTGGGGCAGTGGCTTTTCCCTGTAGCCAGGGAAAAGGTAGAAGCTGTCTTGACCCAGAAAATGGTGCTTGTAATGGCTTTTCCTCTAGAAGCTGACAGCACAGAAATAGAATATAATGTTATCGTGCTGCATCAGAAATGCAACGGCTTACTGTGCTTGCAAATCATTGTTAGTCCTTTGAAAAGGTGAGAGGAGAGGTGTCTGTTTGCAGGTGGGAAGGATGAGATGAGTCCACCTTTGTCTCCTTCAGGGTCACAAGTTACCTGCACTGTTAGCCCTGGGCAAAAATAAGACATGGGTGCTGCTGGCTGTGTGATCGCAGCACTGGGTACCTTATGCCACCCAACTGAGGTGATCCATGCACCAGTGCAGCTCTGTCTGAAGGGAAGAGGGGTAGTGAACCCTCTGGGATGGCGACTACTACTGCAAAACTTTCACATGGAGATGGCTGGACCTATTGGGAGTTGCTGAAGGAAAAGACTGTGCTATAATCATCTAAGGAAAGAAAGATAAAATGTTAGAGATTAGTGCCTTTTTTTCTTGTTCTCTTTCTCTTTGTGCTCCACCCCTTCTTTCAGCTATTTCCTCATAAACATTTTGAAAGCAAATCACTATGTCATTGGCTTTCTGGTTAAAACGTTCTCATCAGCTCTGTTTGCTATTCTTTCTATGTCCCTCTAATCCTTTCTGTTGAAGTGAACCAAAACTTCTGAACTAAATAAATATGAGTTTTCAGAAATGGATGGACTTAGATTTTGTATCTGTAATCCTATCTGTTTGTATCAATACTTGGTATTGTTTCTCATCAAGAGATGCTGCCTTCTGTAGGAGTTATTAAATTGGAGAAATGTGACCATGGTCAAAGAGAAAATAACAAATGACCTGTTTCAGCCCCTGTTTTCTTTGGAAGAAGGAGGACATCTGTGTGCATGTGTGTGAGAGGGGGAAAGGAGGCTGACTGACTTGAAAACACGTTCCTGGTTTGTTTACTATAATTGATGAGGAACAGTTTGACCTGGAGAATCAATCTTATGTCTTACTCCTGATAACTCCAAAGGACAGGAGAAATCAGAGAAAAAAAAAAAAAAAGCCATTGAAACAGATGGAGGGAGGAATAAAGAAGGGGCAGGAGAGGAATAAACATGCAGATTGTCCCAGCTTTTCTGCATTCCTGGAAAGATGCAGCAATGCAAAACTACTCAATTTCCAAGAATATAATGTGAGAATTGACCATTGGATTGTACTTTGAACTTGTTTCAGAAAACAAATGGGTTTCATTAATGAGAGCCATGCATTTTCCTTGTTCTCCTTAATTTTCCACTTCTTACTGAAATATGTTGAAGTGGTAAATGTTTCAGTTGTGTTGGCTTTTGTTTTCTTACTACTCTTATCACTATGGTGAAGAGAATGAATTCTTACACCTATATTTCTTTCAGTACTGATGCACTTTTGGTGGTATTATTTTGCTCTATCTTTCTCTTTTTGATACACCAAGCTTTTCAAAACTGCCTGCTCAGCTATGGAGGTTTTATAAGGAAGAGAATAACATGGTCAGAACTCTGCAGATGGTGGAAAAACCAATATAATCTTGGTATCAGGGCCAGCTCTTGCTTTGGGGATAGCCATCCCCCATAGAACTTTATAACCTTCAGTAAAAACTTCAGACATATTTCCCTCTTGTGCTAAGTGTGGACAGTGTGAATACTATCACCAAGCGTGGCACCACAGTGGGCTGGAGAAGAAATCACACTGCACCTGTCCAGCAGCCACTGGGGGGATTTCAGTGCCTATCCCAAATTTTGCACAGACAGGCATGCAGCAACTAATGCTGAGGGCAAAATGGGGAACATTAGAAGAAAGAGTTTAAGGTCTTTTATGAGGTAACTTTTTTTCTGCTTTCCAACCTATAACACCTAAGTAGTCTCATCTTAGTAGTGTCATCTTGATAAAAAAATAGCCCGTACTGTTTTTCTTTTGCAAGATGTTCTCTGAAATCCCTGTTTTGTTATATGCTTGCCTGTGCATACACATGTTCCTCAAAACTTTATATTGAGGATCTCACCAGCTAAGAAGCAATGGAGCTGCCACTGTATCACATTGCATCATCTTCCCTGTGTTTGGTTTTTTTTCATGTGGCCCATGTAAAAAAAACCACTATTTTATGAATGTTTTATGTGGAGTATTATTTCTTGCCTTGCTGTGTCCATGGGTTCAAAGAGACTGTAAAATGTGCAGTGGCTGCATCTCTAATGGAGTGTCTGTTAGATCAGAAGGCAGAGTTAGTTTCTTCAAATGAAGTGAAATAGATTTGGATTGGAACAAAGATTGATTGAGTAGGGGAAGTCGAGAAACACCAGTGGAATATATTTATAAAGGTTTCCAGGAAACTGTAAAGAACAAAACAAAACCTACTTGAAGTAATATTTTGGAACGAGTCCTAGGAAAGGCAAGCTCGTGGGCAGAGTGCAGGGGAAGCAGTCAAAGAAGTATAATGAAACATGCATTCATTCTGTATTGAGATTTTTTACTTTGTCACTTCAGTATCCCTTCTGGAACATGCTGTGTGGGAATATGCTATTGCTTTCTGCTAATTAAAACATCTGGTACTACTTTATAGAACTCTGGCCTTTAAAATAGTGGGAATGCATTTAATCTCGAATAGTTTGATTTCTTACTTACTTTAAGCATAGGAGCCGCTTTCCAGATTACTTGCTGCCCAGATTGATTCACAAAAAGAGATGGGTGAAAATGTTTCACATGTAAAGAGCTAATCAGGGAGAATGTTAATGAAATCCTGATCTCAGATTTAAAAAAGGAACAGTTTTTCAGATCCCTCAACTCAGTGGAGTTGAGATTTTGTTTCTTCTTGCTATCTTGAGCAACCTTCAGCATGCTCAATAGAGAGACTGGGAGACGTTCAAAAGCAGGGTGCTGTAGAAAGAGGTATGCATGCTTCCTCTGGGTCGATGTTGAATTAATAATCCAGTGCAATGTAAGAGGGTGCTATAGTAGTTCTTTAAGCACAGTACTTTCTGTTGAGAAATAAAGCCAGGTGGGAAGTGGTTCATTGTGAGTCAGTCCTGAACTTCTGCCCCATTTTAATAACAACCTGAGTCTGGAGTAAAACCTTCCACCGAGGAGGTGTGTTGTGGTGAGCGGCAGCTGAGGAACTGAAGGGGCATTTATCTCCATAGTGGCAGCATTTGACTCTTTGTGGTTTCCACAAATCTCCTTTAAAGGCATTGATCGCCCCTGTCGGCACGATTAGTGGAAGTGATCATGCAGAACATGTTAGTAAAAATGTTCTTAAAAAAATTCTTCTTGAATGTACCAAATCTTGTAAAGGATCTAACTATGCTGGGGAAAGAGAAAGGTCAGCTTTAAAGAACAAGGGATGACTTTCTCTTCTGCTGCTTTATTAGAGAAGAGGTTTGATTTTTATTAAAGTAGAGACTTGCATCCGTGACTGCATCCAGGCATTTTTATGTAAGGGTTGTGCAAACAGCTTTGCCTGTCTGGACAAGTCTGTCAGTGTCCCACATCTGCCCTGCAGCCCTCCTGGTATTTTCAGTTCAGAGCTCCCCTGACACAGCTCTGTCAGTGCCCCCAACTTTTGACCAGTAACGCTCCTCCTGCCTCTTCTCTATTCTAGTGCTGGTATCAAACACTACCTCAAGCCTGACCTTTTGAGCTTCAAAGCAGGAGGTAGATTTACCTGAAAACTTAAAACGCTTTCTGTATTGTGCTTGCATGCGTGTTACAAAACACAGCAGGAAAACAGACCTTTGGCCTGGACAACTAGAGCTAAGTAAAGTTGACCTTAATACAGAACTGTGCCAGATAACCCAAATTTAATTCACTAAAGATGCCCCCAGAGTGCTCTATGAGACTGGCTTCCAGTACTGAGAGAGAGAGCTCTGTACTGATTATAAGGACCTGCAGGGTATGTCCAAAACATGATGCCATGTGATATCAAAGATCCTATAGCTGGCTTCAAGTGAGTTACTATATACACATGATAAAGTACAGTGCTGATCTTGGGTCCTACAAGTGAAAAAGAGTAGGGAGGTGATTGTGCCTCTGTACTCGGCACTTGTGAGACTGCACCTTGAGTACTGTGTCCGGTTTTGATCACCACAGTATAAGAAGGACATTGAGGTGCTGGAGCGGGTGCAGAGAAGGGCAACAAGGCTGGTAAGAGGTCTAGAAAATATGCCTTACAAAGAGAGGCTGAGGGAACTGGGGTTGTTTAGTCTGGAGAAGAGGAGGCTGAGAGGAGACCTCATTGCTCTCTACAACTACCTAAAAGGAGGCTGTAGTGAGGCTGGTGCTGGTGTCTTTTCCCAAATTACTAATGATAGGATATGGCCTCAAGTTGTAGCCAGGGGAGGTTTAGATTGTATATTAGGAAGA
This sequence comes from Baryphthengus martii, assembly GCA_013396935.1. Lineage (NCBI taxonomy): Eukaryota > Metazoa > Chordata > Aves > Coraciiformes > Momotidae > Baryphthengus > Baryphthengus martii. The sequence continues at coordinate 773,721 of VWZK01004986.1, forward strand.
AATTCTTTACTGAGAGAGTGGTTAGGGACTGGAACAGGCTGCCCAGGGAAGTGGTGGAGTCACCATCCCTGGAGGTGTTTAAAAAACAGGCAGATATAGCACCTGAGGCTATGGTCTAGTGGTTAGGGATGCTGGGATGAAGGTTGGACTAGATGATCCTGGAGGTCCTTTCTGACCATAGTGATTCTATGATTGTAAGAGGAAAAACAAACAACAAAACAACCAAACAAAAAAAATATGAAAACAACCCAAAACCAAACAACTAACAACAAAACTGACTGTGTACCCTACTGTTGCTAGTACATCTTTGCTCCTAACTAGTTTACAGATCCATCTAGGATTGTGTGCTGTGTTTACACACTGAGCATCAAAGGGTCTACATGGAGAAGAGGTGATGGTTTTGGACCTAGCATTGACATGTCTTCACGTTCTTCCCACAGGGCAAATGCCAATAGGTGGCAGTGATAAACTTCACTCCCTCTTCCTGTAAATAGTGTCTGCAAATGGAGGCTCAGGAAAAGGAAGATCTTGGATCAGGAGAAAGGGTGGTGCAGACAGGTGGTGTGATGGGAGATTAATCATTTGTCTTCAGTGTCACACAACACGTTAGTTAAAGCCCGCATGGGCCCAGGGAAGATGTTTGCTTTTTGTAAGCCACGTCCCTTGTAAATAGCAGCACTGTCTCTGGCTGCCACCCTGCATAACACTGGGCTAATTCTGTTTGTCATTTTCAGATAATCCTCTTCTGCCTTGTTGTTTGGGCCGCTATGAAGTTGTGATGTCTCTGGATCCACTGAGGAAATGGCTGTTGCGGGGTTGTGAGGGAAGGAGAGGTTGAGAGGTGGAAGGAGAGGCTGAAAGGACAACAAGGTGGTGGGAGCACTGAAAACAGGACATGGGCAGCTACTTGGGAAGGTGTGCCATGGCCCCTCCATGCCTTGCATGTGCCTTCCTCCACTCTCCTTGCCCTTTTCCTCTGCAAAATGGATATTCCCTATTCATTACGTTGAAGATCAATGGAGTTTTAAATGTTGTGGGCATATTGCGGTTTTCTAGTTCTATGTCTTAGCAGGGTAAACTGGCCCAACCAAAGCACCATGCTACAAGGGTTAGACTATTTCCAATAATTGAGCTAGCTTATGTATAGCTGATCTACATGCATGTGCACTGAATACAGCAGTGGTCTTTATGCAGCATCAGGGCAGAACTGGTGGTACCCTGCATTGGCCGCTATCAGAAATTGGCTATTTATGTGGGAGAAGTGGGGGCGGGGGGGGAATCACACTTCCACTAGTTTCCTCCTACCTTTTTGGCCAAGTGCTGCTATGATTCTTGCATAGGAATTTCCAAGGATCTGGGCCCTCACTGCTTCAAGGAATACGACAGTGGTTTTGTCTTTTTGTAGTAGCTGTCCCCAGCAATCATACATGAGAAGGAGCAACTCCATGAGCCTATGGGTTTGCTGCTGAAAAATGTGTGGTTCTTCTACTGATAATCTCTTGCATGTGTTTACAAACTGCTATGTATTTGTCATGTGCCAACCGCAGGATGGCCCTTCTGGGAATACTTGAAGCTCCAGTTGCTGAGCTATGGTGGAATATAATGTGTTTTTCTAGTTGACATGGCATACTTCAATTTAGGGAGTATGTGCATCTAGGGCTGTTCAGTTTAGTCTTAAGCTTTGCATAGGTTGAAACACCTTCCTGCTAAGGACTTCATTTTTTTTTTTTTTCTGTGGATGGATCTACCCCAGCCTCTGTGACTTCTTATAGGGTGCATCCTCTATTTGTGTCAATTTGCTTTGACTTTACTTCAGTCCAATAGAACTGGATCAACTACCCGTACAGTCAGTGCTGCTAGTGATTTAAATGTGCTCACTGGGATTTGTCTAAAGGATACAAAACTTCCTTCACACAGAGACCACCACAGAGTAGTCAGATGGCAATGGTAATGATTTTAATGTGCCACCAGAATGCATGGGATTAAAACTCATAACCTAGTGACAAAAGGTTCTGTAAAGTAATGTCCTTCTAATAATGAGTTTTATAGCTTTATCTAAGGTGTTCTCATTTTTCAACACAGTGAGTCTCATCCAAACCAGTTATGCCAAGCCCCAGCCCGTTGATCTCACCACATGAAAAAGCCCCTTAGTACAGTTTTGGTTTCTGTGAGTTGTGTCCGAGTAGGAGGTTGCACTCCTGCTTTTGAGACCAAGTGAACCTGGAACATATTCCTACTTGCAGCAGACAGATGTTCACACTATGCCATCCATCCTGAAAAAGGACTCCACCACATTCTTGTCCATCTGCTAACTCGGCAGACCCAGCCAGTGGCCTTAATCCACCAAATAATTAGTTCTCATTTTGGATAATGTTCCTTCCACCTGAGACTTTTAGGCTCAACTATATTTCTCAAATGCTTTTTGAACTGCTGGTTTTGCACCCTTTCCAAGAGTCTCTTGAGAGACCAGAGGAGAAAGAGAGACAGCGCGCTCTCTTTTTCTACAGAGAAGGCTCCCAGGAGGTACAATGCTCACATTTTACATGCGCTCCACACCCTCAGCCAAGGGAAAAGTACAGGACTGTTAGTTAGAAATCCATGAGAAACAAAAACATCCCATCACTGGCAGCAAAAAATTCTGCTGAGCATCTGCATAGTAGAGCTAAAATCAAAGCTTTTTGAACAGCACTTTCTACATCTCTGCCTCATTTCCTACTAGCCTAATTTTCTACAGCTTGCCTTCCCTACTACTTTTCCCTCTACCTCTAATCTCTCTTCTTGTTTTCCCCATTATATTCCCCCATCTGCCTTTAAATAAATAACATTTTGCACTAGATTTCTCCAAGTTTTTTTTCCCTCTTATTTCTTGCTTCCTAGCTCCACTCTTTAGGCAGGATAAAAGTAATGCTTTCTAGCATGAAAAGCATAGGGAAGTGAACACAATGAAATCACCCCACTGGCTCCTCTCCTTACCTTTCTGCTCAATATCTACACAAACCTCACTACCATGAGCCCTGATTTGCTCACATGCAGTGGGACAACAGAAGGGGCTAGTATCAATTGGTGATGCTATGTTAGGATCCCTCACTCAGGTCTCTTCCCCTGCAGCTTTCTTACAAGGCTGTCATGTGGCAGAGACTGACAGTTTTACGTTGTTGATTTGCACTAGGACAACGGTTACGCTTTTCTTCCTTAGCCTGGCCTAAATCTGAGTGTTTAACAGAAGATCTTACCTCACCTTAATCACAAAGATGGTTTATTTCAGAAGGATTCAGTGTTTACCCAATGCTAGCTAAGCAGCGTGATAGTGGCTGGAGAATTAAGGAGTATGGGGAGTTTAGCTAAGGTCCAGGAAAACACCCGCATTTCCTATGTTTCTGGGGTAAGAGGACATGGCAAGCCAAGATGTGCTGTACAGTCGTCACTCAGGGGTGACGTCTCTGCCAGTGGAGGGCCTTGTTCAGCACCCAGGCTCTCTGTGAAGGCTGCGCTGTGTCTGCAATGCATCACAGCTCACTCTTGTAAAAGCCTTTTTAAGGCATGACTCCCACAGGGGGGAATGTTAGCATGAAAAGAGCAGGAATAAAGCTAGAGTGATGAAGTCAAGGTTTCCTAATGTTACAGTCCTCACCTTGTTTCCCACAGGCTGATTCAGAAAAGTAAGTGTTCAATACCAGCCTCAACACTGACAAAAAAGGGAGAGAGATTTTAAATTTCTAGCTGATCTCTGAAGTCTTCCACTTTAACCTTGAGCATGCGAGTGCTCTTACAAGCATGGACACTGTATCGGTTTGGGTCAGTTAGCATTTCTGTTCTCCTATATTTTAATGACAGATAAATTGAAGTGCAGCATGTCTTGCTAATAGCATCTCAGTCCATGCATGCCATATCTGGGAATATAACCCATGTCTCCCAAGCCTTACTTTTTAATCTGACTCAGAGCCAAAACTGTATTAGCGGATTAGGATCTGTGGTCTTTATATCTGATAGATTTGAGCTGAAGGACTTTTGAAGTCCAAGTTCCTCTTATATCTTCACTCGTGAAAACAACACAGTGTAAATTTACTTGCATACAATGTCCTTGATCTGGGGCTTATGTGAGGAGGGAGGCGGGAGAAAGGAAGCAGCAGCAAAAGTAGATGAGAGAAAGAAGGCAAGATGAGAAAAAGCCATTGGAAAGCAAAGCAGAATCCAGAAGGAAGGATGCTGGGGTGAGAGGCAAGGAGAGAAAGTGAGAGGAAGTAGTCTGACGGAAAGGGGAGAGGTTATAGGCCAGGGTGGCAGGGGTGGGAAGAGGTTGGGAAGGAAAAAAGAGTGAGATATTTAATCTCAGAGTGGCTGCAACTCTTTAGCCAGGTGGCTGGTGGGATAACTGGCAGGAAGCTGGCATTTACCTGGATGCTAATTCCTCTCTTCCTGCCAGTCTGGCAGGATGAGTGCCTGCTCTCCTGGTGAGATGAGATCATTTGAAAAGCCCCCCTGGCTGCTATTATGAGGATCGGCTGAATGCAGGCTCCAGTGTTGTGGTGTGCGATAAAGCATACTAGCTGGGAGGGGAGGGGGCTGGTGGTGGTGGGAGCGCTGGAGACAGGCTGCTCATTTAGTGCTGCCAAGCTCTGCGTCTGATTAATTATGGAGCAGTTGATAAATAACATTACGGAGATACGTAAATCAACGAGAAAGACGCAGGGAGCCAAACAGAGCTGCAGGACTGGCACTGCTCAGGCAACTCCACTCAGAGGCTGGTTGTTCTTGGCATCAGTGGTGCCACGCTCGGCGGTGGCAGCTGGCAAGGGTGGCAGGCACAGGGGGTGGCAATGAGAGGCGCAGGAACGGAGGGACAGGCGTGTTGCTCCGGCCCACGTCACGGCTTTCCAGGGAACCGTCCAAGATACGTAGGTGGTCCTTGCTAATAGCACAAGAAAAAAACCTCTTTGCAGTCTCTGTGGCATTCATCTGCCTGATCCCCATAGAAAACGGGGATTGCTCTCCTCCTTGCTGCGCAGACAAGATGTGAGCGGGTCAACAGTTTGGCAGGGAAGGGTGCTGAACCTAGCTGCTTTTTTCTTCTTGCTGCTTCCCAGTTGCAGGCTTGTGACTTAATACCCACACTCTCTCTTTCCTCCAGTTTAGAAGGGAATCTGTTTTTCAGAAGGTATTTGTGTAGCTCCCTTGGAGCACACTCTTCTACCACTGAATACTACCCTATGGGTGCCCGGTGGGATGTGCCTGATACATCTTGGGTACCTTTGGGTGGAGTTTGTCCTGAGGGACTGATGTCTTGACTTTATCTGTGTTGGGCAATCTCACTGATATGCTCTTCACTCTGTACCTGTGATGTTGCCTGGTTTCACCTCTGCTTTTCCTCATCCTTTGTTGGTAAATTAACTTGTTGTGTAAATTAACTTGTGTGAAAACAGGAGGAGGAATGTAAACAGTTAACAGTTAATTCTGGGTCACTGAATGCATCTGTAGATGTTAGTTCACACCTACCCAAGGACTGTTTCAAGATTCAGGCCTAAAGATCAGGATGACGTAAACCACCAACACCTACACTCGGGAGCAAACATCTTGGTAATGTCTATATAGCAGTAGTTTTACGTATTTGAGTAAAATGAAACAAAGTGTTACGTAGACCTTAGAGCAGAGCAGGAATCTAGCTGAAGTGCAGCTTGACTCATCCTGACCTTGAGCAAAGAGAACTCCTCTTAAAGAGGACAGGAAAATGGTAAATATTGACTTGGTAGATCCCACACAATTTGATATCAAGGTCTACATTTGAGGTGCAAGGAAGCTGTCAGCTGATGGTCTAATGCTAATAACTTAATGCAAGTCTTCAGTTTCAAGTAGGGGATGAGCATGGGAAGGTTGGTGTGATGAAATGGCATCTCAGAGCGGTGAGCATGAAAGAGTCCTGCAGTTTTCTTCTGCAGCGTAACTCCCTTCACAGCTGAGGTCTGTTTGCCAGAGCTCTACATACAAGTATATGCTTGTGCCTGTATAAGTAAATAAGAGGGTATCAACAGTGAAATCCCAGGATTAGTAAAATGTGAAACTATGTTGGTGTGCACCACAGTGTAATAGCAAAGTCTCATGGTACTGGACCAACGAAGGGACAGAAGTGAACGGAGTTGCGGTGACTGGACCCTTTCGCCCTCAGCAAAATGTGAGGCCACATTTTGAACTGAAGGAACAGTATAGAAGTAAGCTGGCTTGAAAAGTTTATAAAACATGAAATCACTGTTCCCAAAGGGAAATTGCATTTCATGGTACTATGAAGAGCAGGATATACCAGTGGGAAGAAAACACACTTAGTCTTCTGCATGTGCTCTTGATCTGCTTCAGGAAAGTGTGGATACAGGATGCTAAACATAAGACATCATGAACTGTGAAGTACCAGCTGCCTTTATTTTTTCTTTTTTTCAGTGCAGATAATTAAGTAGTTGGAAGAGCATCAAAACAAGCAGACATCTCTCAGGAAAAGCAACCACATGGGACTTCTCAGCTTTTAGGTCTCCCTATCTCCTTATTTCACCTATTTTCAGTTTTCTGTTGATCATATCTTTGAGCTATCCCTGGAACATGTGAAAGGGGAACTGGCTCTTCAATTCTGAGGAACTATTTCCAGTCTTGGCCCCAAGCTCAGTGCCAAAGCTACGTGGTGAATTTTAGAGCTTGGCCAGAAGGTAAAGCATCTGATCAGGACTACCCAATGCTTGAGATCCTTCTTTCACTCAGTTTTTCCCTTGTAGTGGGGCAAATCTGAGCACTCCCAATGTTAGGGAATGTTGCTATTGTAAATTCAACTCAAGACTCCAGTTCTGGGATTTGTATGATTTGAGTATTTCTAGCTTCAATAAAATGACAAAAGCGGGGAAACAAAACAAAACAACTAGAGTACCTATTTTGTTACTATGTTGCCCCTTCTAAAACATTTAAAATAATCCTCTGTTGCTTAGATTTACAGCAAAATATTCTAAAATCAGGATACATCAACTAAAAATTGTTTTCTTTTTAGGACTGAGCAGTGTCACTAAAGATCTAACAACCCAACAGTGCCAGCTTTGTACAAGTATCTGTACATCTAGAAATGGAAAAAATGTCTGACCAATCTAGTCTGAAAACCCCAGATGAATAAAAAGTGAAAGAAATAACTTGGGTAAGGCAAAGGCCACAAGTAATTTAAATCTGTGAAGTGTGTTCTTTCCAATAATCTATTTTAAAGAGCTAATAGCACAGTGCAGAAAAAATGTTATAACGATCTAATGAGGTCCCATTAAGTTTCCCTTCCATTAAGTTCTTTTGGGTCCTATCTAGGCTAGTAAAATAGGTAATTTAAAACAAAACCTGCTTCTTTAGTCTAAACATGAACTTGGTTAAGAAGGAGACTTGGGAGTTGATGCAGACTGGGTGCTGTTACTTGCTCTGCCACCGAACTCTGAGCCTTTGACTGCAAAACATCTCTCATCTGGGCCATAACTTCTGGGGCTGTAGCTCTCAGATAATTACTTTTAAGCATCAGACTGGGTAGGGGAAAGCATGATTCCCAGAGGAGAGCTAGGGATGCTATGAAAAGTGTAAGACTGTTTTGTGGACATGTATATATGCATAGATGTGTACATACATATGTGTGTGTGCGTATTTGACTCTCAAAATTGTACACAGGACACTCAAAGCTTGTCAAGGTTTGTTGTATGCTGGATGTAAAGTTATTTGATGCTTACTTTTTAGCTTTCTTTCCTAGAGCAAGTGAAAGCACCGGGCCTTGTGATTTTACTCACTCAGCCATGTTACAGTACTTAAAGCATCCTGAACAGGAGCAGCTTTGACCCATGCAGGCTCTCAGTCAGGGGAGGCTCATAGTTGGGGGGAAGGTGGACAGGCAGGCCTGCTTTCTCATGAGCCTGATTGCCATCCACTGGTTTTAATCACCAACCTTTGCAAAGGTTCCTCTGAGAGAAAATTAGCCATCATCTGCCACAGCAGCAGGCAAGACACCAGCTCACTCAAGAGCTGTCAGCTAACTTTAGTCCCCATCTCGCTGAGCCATCCTTTATTTAATCAGGGTCGGAGGAGCATCCGTGCCCGGCGCTCAACTCTGCAGGTGGGGAATGATTTACTGCCCTGCTATCAGAGAGCTCTTTAATCTTGTCTTTATGAACATTTAGCACCTACAAATCACCTCTTTGGCTTGAAATACATCGCCTGCTTCATGCCTTGGTGCCCCGAAGGGGAAGATGTCAAAGGTACATCTTGTTTACACGTCAGGCTGCTTTATGGAGGCAGCCCTACTGCCTGTGTGCCAAACCCCGCCCCAGCCCTCACCTTCCTCTCCCTGTTGCAGCACTTGCAGTGCATGATTTCATCCTCTAGAGATCCTCCAGAGGGTCTTCAGCCTGCTTAACCTAGCTCTTCAACTCTTCCGTTCCTTCACCCAGGAAGCCAGGCAGGGCATTTCATCTCTCCTCTGCACCCTTAACTCTCTGGGAGTTTCCCTGGTTCAAACCATGTTCCTCCAGATGCAAAAGGAAGGCAAGAGCAGCTCATGATCACCACTTGACATTTCTACAGATGCGTTTCATCCCAGGTGGCTTCAAACTGCTCTCTATTCATTCATGCCACTAGGATGGTGCAGCCAGCTTTGGGGTAGAGCGTGATAACCATGACTGTTAGCTGTGCTGTATGCCAGTTCAGGATGAGAATTAAGGAGTTTAATTGAAGTGAGACGTGTAATTGAAACTGCAGGGGGAACTTTAGGATAGACAGCAATTATACAAATTAGGACATTGTGACACTGTAGCTTCGCTTTAAGAAAGAAAAGACCTCTGATTTCAGAAAAGAACAATACCGAAAAAGAAAAAACGCAGGCTCTTAAATGACTAGAGATGAACAGCATTAGAAATCACACTGCAAAGGCACATCTCTAGCAGTCCGAAGCCCCTCAGTACCACAAAAAGGGCAAGCTTTCTTAAAAACTCAGAGAGCAGACATCTGCCACTTGATTCAGGAGAACAAATTCCTTGTATGTACTTTTGCTAAAGCTCCTTTCTTCCCTGCATGCATGTGCTAACTGTCTGGAAAGGAAGAGCTGCCAGTCAGTCTTTTAAACAGAGATGGACTATGCACATCAGGGATGTTTGAGACCTGTTTCAAACCTCATGGAGCATTAAAATGAAAGTGTAGTATCTTTCTTTGGGCTTCTGTGTCCTTCCTTGGATAAGCCACCCATTAATCCCTCTCATCAGCCTTTGCTCATGCCACAGAGAAGACAGGAGCCTGAAAGCCTCCTATCTGTCTCTTGACCTGCACTGCTAGGAAGATTTTGGTATAGATATTGGACAACTTCCTCAAATTTGGAACTTTTCCCCCCTACTTTTGAGCATCAGGAATGAAGTTCCTGGAATAGAGATAATCCAGACTTGCAGAAGGTGGTGCTAAATATGGTCATGAGTCTTTTAGTCAGCAAGTTTTCCTCCCTCTGGTGCCCATCTCTTTCATAGACATGAATCTTGATGTTATTTTTAGCATGAACAGACCAAATGGAGTTGGGGGAGGAGGGAGTAAAAGTGGAGCTGACAGTATAATGTGAGCCAACATGCAGGCACTCTGCGTTACAAAGAGATGAAGGATGGCATGTCATACATCAGCAGGAACAATAAAACATGATAGATTTCTTAACCTCAGCATCAATCCCAGATGAACTTGTCCAGCTCCTCCTGAAACAGACAGACTGTAGTGGCCTCAAAAGTTTCTAGAGTCAGAAGCTTTCGTCTCACAGATGTGTCAGGTTCAGAGATGCCCTTCGCACTGTACCAAGACAGCGTAAAACAAGATACTACAGTCCAGGCCAGGATCATGGTTTCAGGTTCTTTCTCTGCCAAGAAAGCAGCAACATTGTAATGTTCAAAGCTGAAAGGGTCCAAAGTTAGGTGGTAGCACTTACTTGAAGCCTAAACCCCACAACTTCTGTTTGTTTAAAAGCCCAGGACATCTTCAAGCTCATATTAGTCTTGGGAGAAACTACTGAATGTTCCCAATTTGCGAATAAAGTGTTTTGGCAGCTTGGTGTTTGGCAGACCTGAATTTAGAATAAAACAAGCTTTCAGGTGAGGTTCATCAACAAAAGAGTAAGTCGAACTTCCTTTTTTTTTTATTTCCATATATTAAATGCATTCATGAAAAATAATTCCTGAGTAACCGTTTAACACAGTGATGCAGAGTATGAGTCAGAGGTACACCCCTAAACTGACAGGGCATATGGGAATGAGGGAAGCTGGAATGCTTATTCTGTTCTGGTTGCTGTCAAAGATAGGATAATGACTGGGCTATTATGTAGCCTGACCCTACACAGCAGCAGTGGTTCCATCTTTATCTAGATCTCTATTTATCTAGAGATGAATAAAACCAGTATTTGAATGTCTAGACTAGCTCCAATAAAAATAACCATAAGGGAGCTTAATGGATATTTTTATTGTGGAAAGTGCAGTTTGTTGTCTGGATCTCTTTGAAAAATGGTTTTCTCATCAGCTTCAGCAGACCTTTCAGGAAGTCTTCACAATGGAAATGCTTCTTCAATATCATTTCACCTTGCTAGACAGCCAACCAGCCAGCACGTGCACGGCTGTCAGCTCACTGCAGGCTTTTCTTTAGTTCTGCTCTAAACACTCCATCTACAAGGTGGCAGAGTACACCCTATTCCATGCAGCTCCTCCTTTTCCTCTCTCAAAACAGCAATTTTTCTTCTTTCTTTCATGCTGTCAGCCACTGTTCCTCGGTGGGGGCATCTTCTGGTCTAGTGGTGAACGGGGCATGTATTGGTATTTCAAGCAGTTCTTATCAGCTGTGAAATAAGAAACATTTTCCACTTGCTTTCAGAAATATAAGTACTTCCTTTTTACCCTGCATAGCGGCTTCATGTCCTTTTTTTTTTTTTTTTAACTGTTTCTTTTGGCGTGAATTAAATTATAGTCTAGTTTGAGTAAGAAAGTTCTGAAGAAAATTAACCTGTAAGGTCATGGGGAAGGATTTAGAGTGGTGAGAAACTCAAGGAGCAAGAGAGGTGATGATGAATGTTGGGAAAGATTTTAAAAATGTTTGCAACTGGTCCACATGTGCTCACACTTAAGTCAAAGATAAGCCAGTGCTATGTGCATCAACATATTCTACCTGGTAAAACTCTGTATCTTGAGAAAGGAAGGAGCGTATGGATTAAAAAGAGAGGATTTCAAGCAGACACTAAGGGGGCGACATGACGACCTAGTGCTGAGAATTAATGTGTGCTGTTAGAAGCATGCACATCTTTCTTTGAACTTGATTCCATTTTTAGTGTCTCTGCAGTCCTTGATCCTATATAACTGAACAATCTGGTCCAAAAAGAGTGTATGCAGTGGTACTCAATTATATTTGTATGTTGCATTTTGCTATAAATGGGGGAAATGTCCCTTCTTTTGCTGTTGATAAGTACAGAAAGGGGGTTGACTGCCTAAGAAAATGAGTCCCAAAAGCTAATAGCCATCTCTGGCCAAACTGTTTGCTTATTGAAAAAACACCCACAACTGTATAATGAAATGACTTGATGTTTGCTGTTTTGTTTAAAGCATCAGTCATCCAATAAGGGGACAGTGCAAATACCATGTGACTGAAGTAAATAATGACCTCCTACATAAGGCAGCATCATAAAAATTACAGGCTTGAAACGGTGTCAAAATTTAGACTAGTCCAGCCACAGCGCTGAGTCAGACTGCCATTTTGTGAACAGCTCAAGCCCTTGCAGAGAGAGTGGGCCAGCAAGAAAACAGAGTCAGAGAAAGGCTGGTGTGCTTGTGGGACTTCTTTCTGTGACGTTTTTCACCTCTGTAGTTTAAAACCAAAAAAAAAACAACCAACTAACAAACCTAATGCCTTGGCAAACTTTCTTTTGTCTATATGGAAAAAAACCACCCCAACCATAATAGAAGCAAGCTGTCTTTATGCATGCCATAGGCTGAAATGTGTTCACAGTAGGCTACTTGGTAAATAAATGATTGTGTGATTCTTTAAGAAATATGTTGCTATTTGCAAGTAGCATAAAAATGAGGAAATGGCTACAGTCCTTGCTCACTTTTTCTCATGACGATTTTGGCAGACTCCTCTTCTGGGACAGTGAATTGAATTAGGCTGTCTTGCAGATTTTTAGCTGGCTGTAGTGTATTTTCCCAAGGAAGGCATTAGGGTGAAGCCACTGGTGTGGAGGACGAGGTGTGCTGAGGCTGTCAGTTAGATCAGTATCGAAGAAGGAGTGAACCTGAGGTGGAATTATCTTTTTCACTTGTAGTTGTCCCTATCTTCTTGAAACTTCGAACTTTCTGTGTTGAACTTTGCTGGGAACATATTAGGACTTCTGGTTACCTCGGCATCTTGTGATATCTCTGTGAGTCTATTGACCTCCTACTTTCTTGAGTTTGCATTTTTGTTTCCAAAGCACGACTCTGTATGCTTCATGGCTTTGCTGAGAGGAGGACTAGGAGGATACATTATTTGGAAGACTTTATTTTTTTTGTTTGTCAAATCATGTACATTTTTAAAGATAATGTGAGTTGAGTAGATCTAAATGAGTTTTAGCCACTCCTAACCTGACTTTCTGCTATCACCATTTTGTCATCAGCTCAGCTGTGACCAACCACAGAAACATCTCTCAGATGGACTTGCTTTTGTTTTTTTTCCAGGGAGAAGGAAGCTACAGTGATTGTTTTTCTTCTATAAAATTATGTCCACTTAAAATCATATGCATTCTCTTTGCTTAAAACAGAGAAGTCCTGAGGGGACAAATCAACGGGTGCAAGTAAATAACATGCAATCAAAACTAGAAAATGAAGCTAAGAGCTGGAAGCAGTGGGGGAAACAGGAAATAGAAAATAAAAGATTAATCTTAAAAGCAGATACTGGAAAGGAAATCACCATGGAAGGAATAAGAAGCAGAAAAAGGCATTCAAGCGAGTTATTTATATTATCATCTTGGACTTCCTGCAAAAATTCTTCCTTTCTATCCAGTGTCCTTTTCCAGTAATCATGCCTGGGTGGTGCAAAGACAAGGAAGCAGAGAACATGTGGGGCAATCTGTAGACTTCTTTCCTTACTTAAATAACAACTGCATCTTGCCTTCCGTTCTCAGAGCACAGTGCCAGTATTTTACTTGTCCTTTGCTGGAAAAATATTCCAGAAACTCTCTCCTGACCCTGCTGACGTCCAGCAGATGTGAACAGAAAGAAGAAAGGACTCATTTTTCCTTTCCCCAACAACATCAAAGAGCAACCCTACACCCAGGTTGCTGATTGGAAGCAGTGTTAGGTTCTTGAGTCACTTGATTTAGTAGCTTTCTGGCGTCCTGCCTGGATTCTTTCCACTGGTGCAGATGGGCACAGGTTTCCTGTAGTCTCATGTCATATCTGCCATTTCTGTACAGATGTCTTGGGTACTCCAAGACATCCCAAATGGCACCAAACACCTATGTTTAGGCAAGTGAAATGAGCCACAGGGAAACATCCTCCTTGGCAGATTGTGGCCACAGGTGCACTCAGGGAAACAAGAAAAGCCATCTGGGTTGGTGGTTTGGTGGGGCCCCTTCCAGGATATTGCTGCTGCTGTGGAGAAAAGAATGTGGAAAAGTCTGATGAGAAGGTGTGTTGGGGAAGAGGGAAGGGACAGATGGGACAATCAAGTTCCACATGGTAAACAAGATAACAGGCTTCCAAGGATTGTGTTAATGCCATGGCAGAGTTAATACTCTCCTAACTCTGCCTGAAAGCTCCCATGTGCTACATGTAATGCAGCCAAGGCTACCTCAGTGCAGGGTGCAAGCTGCCTGGCTACACCTTCATAGTTGTGGAATGGAGCTCAGCTAACAGTGCCGTTGTCGTAGCACTCCAGAATAACTGGCACCACAAACTGGTCCTTACTGAACCAGCCTACTATAGTATCAACATCCTTCAGCAGTGGCTGGACAGCTAGTATACAAAAGTGTGTGTGTTTTGAGAAAGAGGGGTGTCAGAAGAGTTTTCTATTAAAGAGCTGAGGAAATAGAGGGAAACAGAAGGTCAGGACATTGAACCAAGAAATTAATGTGTGGCAGCAAGAGACCTTTATATCTCAGAGCTGAGTGTTGAAAAGAGGGCAGTGGAGAATTGTGCTTTACTGATGGTTCTTTTAGAAACCATTGTGTCCTATTAGGTCCTTGTTGGTATCTGGATCAGCATTGCCAAGACGTGTTTCATAAACATCAGGAGCATTCTCATTTTTGTTCTTTGGCAAGGAGATGAACAGACCTAGCATTCTTTTAAATTCTGAGTATACAGTGGATGAGTCTGGTCATGTAGCCCTGTCAGTGTCCCTGGCTCCAGACTTCAACATTATCAGCTGTTCTGTGCTGAAGTCCCTGCACAGAACTGTCCTAGTGCCTCTCATCATAGCTCCAGAGCCTTTCTACCCCGTGAGCCTCCAAGGAGGCAGTGCCCAGCTTGCTGAAAGGTGGGCCATCTTAAAGATGGGAGCTGAGAACATTCCCTACTGGGACCATATCTTCCAGATACATACATAGGAAAGCCATCAGACATCTAATCAAGATTTTTTTTTTTTTCTCCCTGTGTCAATGACATAGCAAGAGTTATTTGATGGCGATGGAATTTTGTTTGCCATATATTTCAGTGAACAGTTTTTCACTACTCTCCCTATTCCACATTTATGATGTTCTTAAAGGCTCCAGATCCAGATGACTTTTCAAAGCCTCCATGACTGAGGAAGTAGCTTAAAGGAAGGAGGGGGAGGGAAATAAAATTTGTTCATGAAAAATGTGAATCTATGGTTAATGAAGCAGGTTTTAAAGAAATTTTTCCATAAGAAGGCAATTAGAATGAAACATTTAAGAGAAAATGTCGATTTTATTTTATTTTTGAATAAAGTTTTTTTCTAAATTAAGGTAGAAAGTATACATTTTCTGCTTTTCCATTTTTGCCCTCTTTTTCTGTAGGGATTTTTTTTCCTTTTCTTTTTTTCTTTTATAAGTTAAGCTGCAAGAAATCATAACGCTTTCTCGGTTTCAGGAATATTTGTAGGCCATCTGCCCTTTGCTTTGGCACAGCCTCAAAGGGACAACAGTGGAGATGGGTTGAGGGACTCTGCATCTCCTGAAGGGCCATGTCTCCAGGTTCCTTAGTTTTCCATGGGTCTGGGCACAGAAATGGACTGAAATGAGCAGCCAAAACAATCCTGAGCCAGAGTCCTTCCCCAGGGCACTGGTGCTCTCAGCTGATCAGTTCTGCCCAGGATCCCTCCCCAGTGTGAATGCTAATTAGGAAGGGTACAGGCAACTGATTTATAATATTCTTGAAAATCTGAATAGATTGCTGTAACGATCAGAATTAATTACTCTTTTCAAGATTTTATGTTTCCAAGCTTCCCTTTTCCTCCACCTCCACCCCCCTGCGCCCCCCTTCCTGTCAGCCAAGTCGTCCTCTTTTCCCTCTGGAGTCCTTCCACCTTGGCTCCCAGCCAGCTCTCTACAATAAAGTCACATGCTAATCAATAACACTTTTATTGAGAGTGACAGACAGGAGCTAACTGCACCAAAAGAGCAACAAGCTTGGCCAGTAGTAAATGCGCTCTCCTCAAATCCCAGCCCTCGTCCTTTGCTGGCTGCCTCTTCGGCTTCCCTTCAATACCTGTCTTGGGCTTCTACTTCTCCCTTTGGACCTCGAGACACAGTGGTTTTCTGACGACCCTGCCTAAAGTGACGATCGCCTGCAGGCCTGCTGACAGGAGCCATTTGGTCCCTGGGATTTCAAGATCTTTTGGCCTTGACTGCGCTGCTTGAGTAAACTGGTGCACAAGGGCGTGTAGCTATTCTGATTTTGGCTGAATGTAAACCTTCTTCTGCAAGCAAGGCTGAAGCACCACGGGGTAAGAGCAGATGTCTTTAGAGGCAGTCCCATATCAGGCTTACCCTCATGTCCAGGATAAGTACCTGAAATGTTCATTTCCCAGTATTCTTGAAGTCTTATGCTAACGCCCAATCCATTTGACACTAGGGGTCCATGCAGACCTCTGCACTGATTCAACTAAACTTGAAAAGAAATTCGGCCATTGTGGGTGGGAGTGACCCCACCTCATGGCAGGACTCTGAAGCTTACAGCTGTGGCCAGGACAGTGTTAGTGCTTCCTCAGTGAGGTTAAATAGGACCCTCACTCATTTCTCTTCTAACTTGGTCCTGCAGCTGCTCATGGGCACGGGTGCTGGTCTGGGAAATGACTGACTTTCCTGCATCTGGAGATGCTCTGGTAGGGCAGGGAAGCAGAGTGCTGAGAAGTAGCCTTCAGCATACATCTCCAGCACAACCGACTCTCTCTCCACTCCCAAGGGCAGGTCCTTTCTGCTCAAGTGTGGTGCTGCTCTGGCAGAGTTCCTGTTTGCCATGACTCATTCAATAGTACATTAAAGCAGGTCTAAGGTAAACTGAGAGGCTAATTGTTCCCAGACGGTGAGAAGGTAGAATCTGTCATAAAAGAAACCAAAACATTGCTGGCCATTGCTATAGCTGCCTTCCTGATCCAGGCAAAGCTTGGTCAGAGCAGAGGATCAGTGTAATAGGACATTGGGGCATGTGTCAAACTTTCTAATGTGTCTGCAAGAATGACACATCATTCTCTTCTGTGCCACCTACACAACCCCTTGTTTTGCCAGAGACGTGGTCTGCTGCAGATGTGCCATGTCTGTATCACTTTCTACTAAGCAGGCAGAGAAGTCTCACCTTCTGGTGCTAACTACCCTTATCCACCCAGGCAGTGCAGAGTGACCCCACGCTTCTTGTCATGCTCACTCACAAGCATCAGATCTGCATCTTCTAAAGTGGATGTTGGTCCCTACCTTCTATCATATGCCACCTGATACGCCATCAGAACCCAGTGCAGGCATGCCAATAGATCTGGTGTTATGCTTGCCTAATATAATATAAAACCCAAGACAGAGAGAAGGTTAGCAGAGCCAACTTTGCATGTTTAGAAAACTGTCTACCCTCTCCATGCCACCTACTTGCAGTACATTTGACCTATCCAAAGTCCTCCAAGTCCTAGCTTGGGTGTGTTTTCAAGAGAGTAGGATTAGTTGAGGGCTTCCAAAGGAAACCTCTAAGGCTGTAAAAGAATTCTAAGTAAAGTTGTAATAATTATAACTCTTTTTAACACTTATTTCTTCTGTCAGAAGTATAAGAATCAAATTTGTGTGATGTTAAAAAATTATTTTTCATTAGAAAGTTGTAATTTCTTTTATGGACTTCTCAAATGTTCTCTGTCATTTCTGGACAAATTGCTCAATTTCTGGCAGGACACTGTTCTATAAAAATTGAAAAAATCCAGTAGAAAAGTCTGAAAAAACAGAAGTCAGGTCCGATACGGGTTTGAGTTGTTTTTTTGGTTTGTTCTTCTTTCAGTTTTAAAGTGCATCAGCGTATTTGGTGGGGTTGTAACGTACACAGATCAGGATCTTTAGCCTTCTAAAGGATGAGCTGAGATTAGTTTTCTGGATCCTTTACAGAGCTGGTAAATCATTTATTCTGATGTTCTGTTGTACAAAACACAGTAATAGAGCTTCATAAAATATAAATAGTATAAAATACTTTGGTTCTATTAACAACCTGTAACTGATGCACTTGAACTTTTTCTCATTTTCCTTTTTAATTTCTCTGTCTTGTAAAGTGAAGTGGTTTATGATTGCAAATAAAAATGAATTTGGTGGATCTCATCTTAATTTTATCATCTCAAAACCATAGTTTCACCTTCTGCCTTGTATTTTATAGTCTTCATACAAGGAAAACTGAGGGCAAGAGGGAGAAAAACTCGCTAAGTGAGGTGCTGGGAGAGCTGAGAGGCTATGATGGAGGGGGCACTGGGTGAATGGTAGCAGAGAACATAGTCCCTGGCAGAGAGGGGTCAGGACTGAGGTATGCTGTCAGTTACAGAATGTTGTGACCAATTTTGCTCAGACCTATTCTTGGCTCATGCTAGGGATATCGATCCCCAACTTTCACGAATCGCTAAATTCTCTTTCAAATTAAAATAAGTGAATAAATAAGCAGGGGTGGAAATGCAGGAAGCAATCCGTTTCAGATTACTTTGCAGATCAGGAGCCAAGTGAGAAATCTGTGAGTCAGAGATTTTACCTACTTGCAACAGCAGGACCTAAAAGGGATTGCTTCTGATGATAATGGACGCAGACCCCTGGTGACTTCCTATAGGAAAGGTTTGCTACACTTACCCATTGAATCCCTTCTTTGACTTAGATTCAGAAATCCATTGTGCTGAATGAGGTTGCTGGCAAACCCCCAAACCACTTCTTCCTCTTTTTCACCTTCTTTACCGTGATGAGGAGAAACCTCACCTCTTCCTTTATTCCTTGAGAAATCTTTCAGCAGCTTCGGCCTGGGACATTTCAGGACAGGGAATATTTTTTGTTTCTTTGTTCTGCATTTGGACTATGGAGCTATAACAAGATGGTGCAATGGTGGGGAATATGAGGACCACTTGGTCTTTCAAACCAAATTTACTATCTGTGGATATTCATTCAGCAGGCTTTGCTCTGAAGGTCTCTCTCTGAAGCACAGTCCCTTTGGGACTAGGCTGTGATATCTGTTTGTAAGTGTTCTCTGCAGAGAATTTGTAGCGCCTGTACTT
Organism: Baryphthengus martii; assembly: GCA_013396935.1. Lineage (NCBI taxonomy): Eukaryota > Metazoa > Chordata > Aves > Coraciiformes > Momotidae > Baryphthengus > Baryphthengus martii. The sequence continues at coordinate 792,417 of VWZK01004986.1, forward strand.
GCACTGGGCTACAGATGCTTCCTGGGGAGGGATTTTCAAGGACTGTCACTGAATTTCAGCTAGTTGGTGTTTGGTTTTTTTTCCAAAGTACAGGGCAAAGACAGGTAAGGTGGATTATTTAGTAAGGGTAAAAAACATTTATTTTCTGTTCCTGCCTTCCTGCAGTTTACCTGCCAGGGAGTGGAGGATTGAAGCCAAATCAACCTAGCTTCTTCTCGGAACATCTCCACCGTGTTCACCTATTGCTTGTTAACTGTCCACATTGACAATTTTAACTCCTAGAAGCATAGGAATATGGCCCTATAGATGGAAGAATAAAATAGTGCTTTCCTTCTACTCTTACTAAAATAAAATACAAACAGATGCTTCAGAGAGGTGTGCGTTCAGGGGAACTTTCAATCCCGAGGCAGCCTTTCCCCAGGCAACTGAGTGGACGCAGTCTGCCATAGAAAATACCAGGCTGAGTCCAACTAGCAGTTTTGCCTCTCAGTAGTGCATATGGGAACAAATTGATGGGAGGGGATATACCATGGCACTGTGGGAATGGGAGGGAGCAGATAAATTACAACCCAGCATCACAGAGAAGTGCAATTATCATTGAGCTGCAACCTGCTGATCTCTCTGGTTTACCTCTCCCTTTGTTTTTTCGGACTGGAGGAAGAGTAAAATGGTGCTCAGTCACCCATAAGCATGCTGATACCCCAGCCCTGTCTTGGCTCTTGCCCCTCAAGATCTGTACACCTCCAGTTCTTCAGATGGTCGCTCTTGTAGCATGTTGCTTTCCTCTGCTCTGTCTTTACGTGAATATTGTTTTGATGTCCTGGGGGATCTGTGAGCAATGCCCTAACAATCTGCCTTGACAAATGAGTGATGGGCAGTCTTGTGGATCACTGAAATCACTTTGTCATGCTCTGTATTAGTCAAATCTCTCAGATTTTAATATTCTCCCATCAGGTCTAGCAGGGTATGTGTGCACGCATGTGTGCGTGTGCATGTGAAAATCCTTGCTGACATGTCATCCCTTATTGAGCAAAATATTGACAGGTTTGGAGATGGAGAGAAGACAGGAAAGAACATTGTGTCTTTCTGGAGAATTAAAAGGCCTCCGCTTTCTGCGTTCAGCACTTTGCTTCATCTCGTGCACGCACGGTGCACAAACACCCCCCGCCAACCCTACAACCGCTTCCTTGCACAGAGCCAGAGCCAAGGAGAGTATATATTTCCTCATCGTGGAACAAAATCTTTTTTAGAAAAATAATAAAACTTCATTAGAGTATTAATTCAAGGCTTTTATTTTTTATAGTCCCCTTTTTATCATTTTTATCGCTAGGTTTAAAAGGAGGAGATTCCCTACATTAGAGAGGCAGCGAGCTGTTTTACATTGAGTATCCAAGTGCCATTTACTAGCATCAACTTTGGGATGAAGGCTGGTTGCTTTTGTGCCTACTCACTCTGAGTGCAACATTGTGCTGTGATTTGGTGCTGTCTTGAGGCTGCCTTTGTGCTGCGTGTTTGCCCTGCTACCCTCTGTATATCCTTTCTGTTGCAAGGAGCTGGAACCGCGGGATTCATGGATTCCCACTTATGTAATGCTTGTTAATTGTTTCCTTCTGCACTTTCTATGACAGAGGCAGAAGCTCAGAGTAGTTGTGAGCCAGCATTTCCTCACTCATCCCTGCACAGTGACTCTTGTAAGGTAGAAGTTACACATGTCAACATCTACCTAATAACAACATGTGAATTGTGCAGAGCCCTGAGCTCTCTGTGAGGGAAACATGACCTTCATTATAATGATACAGTTGACATTTTCCCTGTGACACTTATTGTAACATCATTGCTTCCTGTTGGCATCTGTGGACTTATCAGGCAGCTTGTTCAAGCAATCTGGAGTTGTGATGAAATCAGGCAGGAAGGAGGAGGCTGCGATTTGAGGGGGAAGGAGGGAGGGGGTGGGTGGAAAGAGGATTCTTGGAGTATCAGAGCACACAGAACACTGATCAATATGAGCTAATCTAATCCTCTCCCCTGTTGTGCCAGTCTCCCTGCGTGTTCTGCACTGCAGAACCCAACATCCCTACAGGTCACTGCTTGCCATTGGCAATCCACGTACCGGTGCCACTCCCAATAGGAGCCCTAGCTTCCTGAGCGGTCAAACTCATAGGAGAAGGAAGTCCAGGGGTCCCTGCTTTGTTTTTCAAACCCCTTGGAAGCATGACTGACTCAGATTACCCCACATCTATGCTGAAGTCAATGTTACGGCACACCGAGTAGTGCTTGTGTTGAGTTAATCCAGGAGATGTGGTCCACTTTCAAAATGTTTATAGGCTCTTCTAGTGTTACGTTGTATTAGATGGCTAGGATTTGACTCATCTTGAGGGAAAATCAGGCCCTAAGGCAGTCAAAATCCAGAATAAAGTGTGCTGACCCAACTCTGAGTCCCTTCTCTTTTTGTTTTGCCTCTGTACCCCTGTGGTGTTTTTTTTTTTTCCCTGTCTTTTGGCAGAAGTCCTAAATTTATCCTCACAGTGAGGAAGTCAATGATTGCTATAGCAGGGTTTTGGGACTGGTATCTATGCTGAAATCGACTACCCCTAGGTCACCTAATGCTCCCCTAAAATAAAGGTCTTCATATTAAGAGCTTTTGGTCACCTTTGGTGGGGAGTTGGTAAAAGCTAGGTTACTCTACAAAATAAAAGCTTTGTATCTGATTATGAATTCTCCAAGCACTTCCATTTCTTGTTGAAACTCCTGAACTTAAGCCTTGGGTCCAAACCCTGCATCTACAAGTTACAAGTGTACTGCAAAGTCCCGCACTTTTGCTCCTAATCTACAGTCTGTAAACATCAAATGTGCCACTAACTCATTACAACTTAACTGATGCTACAATTTTTGTGTCAGGGCTGATGAGAGGTCTAAAATTAAAATTCTCAGCAGTGGGCAAGTAGGCACATCTATCTCCTACCCATTTTCTGTTCTCCAATCCACTCTTCTATGTTACTTTCAGCTACAGATGTTGCCAGGGCAAAGCAAGCCCTGCATTTTACTTGTGACAGCATCCTTGGCTGGTTAGCTGGGAGAAGAGTAGAGCTGTGTGAAGTGACTCTTTCATTTTTCATGGAAGTATAGGATTTGACATAGAAGATCAGACTCTGCCTTCCTTAATGGCCAAATATGTGATATTTCAGAGGAGAGCAATATCCTGGCAATAGAAAATATATTTATTGGCACAGCCTTCTGCCAAGGGTTTTGGATTGAGCTGCCTGATGGGCAATAGGTGGGGTGAGAGCCATAGGCTCTGCCTGTCTTAAGGTAATGCTGCAGGCAGGAGACTCCCTTCCCGAGCCCCACAGAAAGCATTCTGCTTCCTGGGGCACAAGATTCATTTGCCTCTGTAATTAGTGTGACTTCCACAGCTACATACATTATTAGTGAGCATCATATATTTCAGGCATAGGATGGGATTTGGGGGAAAACCCTCAAAATTCTTAGTCAATGTTCACCTGGCTTGATTCCCTTTTATGGGAGGGAATCTCCCAGGTTGCTAATGTGTAGCTTTACAGGCTATGATATTTGTGTGGAGTGAAAGTGATGGGATGTATCTCTCGTTCCATCTGGAGGGCAAATAGCTCAGGATTATGAAAGATAAGTAGCGGTAAAACTCCCTGTTATTTTAGCATTAGATGTCACTTTGGGCCTTCTAGCTTCAGTAACACTATATTCTGTCTCTGTGGGAGAGGGCACTTTGTTCCCTCGTATACAAAGAGCATCCAGAGGTTTTCCCTGTGAATGTCTTTAACGAGGAGACGAGAGCAGCATGACAGATTTCCAGTGTAGCACAATAAAGCATTATCCATTTCAAATACAGTATTGCCACAGCCTCAACATTAGAACAGGGATTTGGGAAATTTTGCACTGTTGACTCTCATAATTTTTGCAGCAGTCCTTAGTCCTTCCATATTTAATTTCAAGCTCAGCTGCCTTGTAGGTATGTGAGCAAGAAGACAAATTTTCCTCTTTCATTGTTTTTTTGGGAGAGAGGAAGTGAGGAGGGCTTGAAGAAGGTTTTTTACTATAATGTTGTGATGAAAAGCCTGAAAATACAACCTAAATATAACCTGATGATTCAAAACCAACAAATCTAGTAACTCATTTTCATGGTTTTGAGAGGGTAGTCTCAGGATTTCTGATTGCTTGAACTGCCAGTACAGGGAAACAAAGATAGGCTATTTAGAAACAAAGGTGCCTTGATTTCAGAGCTGTTTCATACAATAGAAATAAAATGTTACTCGCTTTTCACTGTTCCTTCAAAGACTCGCGACAAGTGTGCTTCTCACAGCCAAGAAAGGCTGGATGTATCTCCCTTCATACGGTATTAGCACCTGTGTAATTATCCGCAAGTTGTATGACAGTCACTTTGCTGCCTCTCTGCGCTCAGATCCCTGGTCTTGAAGTTGGGACTGCTACATCACAGGTTTGTGCTTCCTCTTAGGATACATGGATAGGAGGAGGATGGGTTGGGGTGACAGAGAGGTTTTTCTCCTGTTCATTAGAGGGCACAATTAGCATTATTATTGATTATTCCTATATTATGGCTGCTGGTGGCCTGTAGTATTTCAGAAGCCAGATTGCCAGCAGCACTTAATCAATGCCGCCAGTGGTTCCATGTTATCGGTCTGTAGCAATGCAGACATTTGGTATATTATAAAGTCAGAGTACCCTTTAATAATTGCCTTGCAAAAGTAGGACATTAGTGTTTTCCAAGTGACAAGCCTGTCTGGAAATGCAATCATGTCTTTAGCTATAATGCTACGGGAGTGATAGCTGAATCATACTTTGGGCAGAAAGTAGCTACAAATTAACCATACAATTGCAAACGGCCAAAGCAATTAAGTGCAACCTATCCTCCAGGCTGCATGGGCCTTAGTGCTTGTCACTGATGGAGACATATCTACCCGTGGAGCTCTCCAGCTGGAATATGTGTTGGCAACCTCTCTGTCCTTTTCCTCAGCATTTTTCTTACGCAAAGTGTTATCCACGTAGCTTTTCCTTGGCTCTTAAAAGCAATGTTTGAGAGCAGATCAGGACCTTCACTCCTGTTACAGAAAAAAAAGTGGCACTGAGCAGCAGTTAGACTAAGCAGTGGAGAAATCTCCAAGCTAACATTAAACACAGGTTGTTTTTGAACCAGGACCTGGACACAGTAGCCTAGACCTAATGCTGTACTAAGCAGGCTATGTTGCTCTGGGAGGTGAGTTTGCAGCTTCCCCTTGCAGCAGGGAATCTAGCCTGCGTGGAGCCACCTCTGGGACCACCACAGGAGATGTGGAGCCTGCCACACAGATAGATGTGCAGAGCTTAAAGAGGCTGCAAAAAAGACACTGAACGTCCCCTTGAACCCTTGGCCTGGGCTTTGAATGTAAAAGCCATCTGTTCTTCCTCCTCTCTCACTAAGGAGTAAGACCACTAGAGAAAGATGACTACTGTCAATGTAAGATCCTCTTGGCTGGCTGGTGCTCTTTTCCAAATTTTGGCATCCTCCCACCAGGTTTGGCCTGGAGATAATTTCCTCTGTGGTTCAGCTGGCTTGGCGTCTGCTTGCAGGACTTGGACATGGTGCTCTGAGCCACAGCCATGGAAACACACAAGCCATGCACACACACAAGCCTGGTCTGCCAGGCTGAAGGACTGTGGCCAGTTGGTCACATCCACTGTAGCGTCTGGCCACCAGCTGGGAGACATGACACCCAGAATGTTGCTCCGTATGCTAAATGAATTGCGAATTATTACAAAACCTGTTTCTGTAAGGGTTTCTCCTTGCTTCTTGGAATAGCTGTGTGCTGTGTCCCTCTCAGAACCGATAAGACTTGGGAAGATGGTCGTCAGGTCAGTAATATGCAAAGGACAACTAAGTATCAAATTAAGTATGCCTTCTCCATATTTTTAATTAAACATGAGAGAAATTTTGTAATTTTTTAGTCTCTACAGTCACTTTGAAGATGGGGCAGCAGAAGCTACTTCATCTCTAGGAAACAAGTATATCCTGTGGTGCCAAGTTGGGGGCAGGTCTTGCTGTAATTTTAATCGGGGTTATCAGCTGACAAATATTTAGCATGCCATGTACTTTGTCGTACGTGTAGATACAAAGTTAAACCTGCATAAGATCCAGAGGTGTTTCAAAGTATTTGCAAATAGTTATCTGTGCATATCTTTGATTCCATTTAGTAATTTCTCGAGGAAGAGTGAGAATCAACAGACTGTGCCTTTGGTGCGACCTGTTCTATTTGAAACCCCTCTGAGACTGTCAGAACTAGAGTTTTGGTTATGTGTGCATATTTCAGGCCCGTATGGTGACAGTGGATAAAATCTCTGTTCCGGTACTGAGCTGAGTAAAGGCTGCAGGAGTGTTTGAGCAAGATGGGAGCTCTAGGTACAGCTCCCTGGCTCTCTTCTTGATTTGCTGGCCAACGTTGTATGTGCCAGCCTCCCTGCTCGGCATCTCTGTGGAAACGAGTGTACAATATTGATTGATTAAACATCTTTAAGCTTCACAAGTGAAAATGCCAGAAAGGTGCTAAATATTACGGATCTTTATTTAAAGTTTAGGGTCAGGATGATTTATAATAAGGATTTTGTGCATTTAGAAGCTTAAGCCGTGTAAAATGTACTTAGCGACAGAAAAAAATGCTTGTTAAAATGTGATCATCGTATGGCCCAGATCTGACACTTCTGGATCCCAGTCCACTGTGATTCAAGATCCACTCCAGGTTTCATGTGCCCATGTAGACTTTCCTTGGAATAAAATACATAATGGATCAAGCTGCCATATTAAATTTAGTTGTTCGCTGTCACATCACTTGGTACACAGCCTGCTCCCTAAATCCCATACTAATCCAGTTGTCTGTATCTTCTTCGGTATAAAAGCACATTAGCCTCGAAAGAAGCAGCAGAGATAGTATTCACAGCGAAAAAAAGCCCTAAAAAGTAATGAAAGGGTTAATATCAAACTCTAGTCCTAACCTAATATAGCTTTTCTATGTCCTCAGGAATAGCACCTTACCTGCAATACGTATACTCTTGATGCTTCACTGAGAAGATGATTTGTCTTTATCCTCCCTCACACTCATCTTCTTTCATTTGTTTATTGTAACCCCAATGTGTAGCGTAGTTTTAGCAGAGCCAATAATGCACCTTTTACCTGGAGTGAGTTTAATAGGATTTGACAGCAACAGGGGATAAGAAAATTCTGTGATTCTATTATTCATCCCATTTCTGCAGCAGTCGGTGTAGATTGTATACTATTAGGAGAAAACATATGTCTCTCCTCTCTCTCTCTATCTGCATCTATCCTTATAGCTTGCTCTCATCATTAGGCTAAGAGTATCCCTTGTCATTAATACCTGCTCTGGGAGAATAGTAGAGAGAGGGACAGGAGGAAGACCAAGGAACTACTCAGATACCAAGCACAATAAATACATATATTAAAGGACAGACCTTCTCCCAGAATGTCTGAGCAACACCAGAAGCAAAACCAGAGTCCCCTCCATTTGTCACTCACGTGACTTGTGAGTTTACTGCGTCTGACAACTGGATATGTGTCTTGAAAGAATGGCAAAGACTCATTAATGTTTTTACAGCATCTCTCTAAGGCTTCGTTTTCTACAGTGTCGTTGTATTATCCCTCACAAGGCTGCTGTTATGGGGCCAGTGCCTTTGGCCTATTTGAACTGTATTAATTTCAGTTTTTTCTGACCATTGCTGCTCTTCCTGATCTCTGGGGCTTCTGCTCACACAGTGCTGGGCTCCACTGAAAGGGTTGGGAAGGCAAAGTCTCAGCATAGTGCTGGCCTTTTGGCTCTGATTCCATCATCATTGCAGTGCAGAAATACATAACTGATCTGTCCAGTTAAGAAAGGTAAAACATCCTTTCCAAAGCCTTTCCCGAAAAGGTTAAGAATTTAATTTTGGATGAACATCTTTGCCCTCTGAGCAAGTCTTTGTATTAATGATCTCATGACGGATTGCTCCTTAAACTGGCCCTAGCGCAGGTCAGGACAGAGTAAGAATATTCTCTATTTAATGAGGCAGAGATCAGAGCCTCTAATATTTCATCATTCATGCTCAGGGGAGAAAGGGAGTTATGAGCTTGGAGAGCTGATGGCAGAAGGGGCCGTCATGAGCAGCTGCGATGGTAACTCGCTCACTGTGTAGTTCTTAGCCCCCAAGACCATACTGCTATAGTTTTTCAGCTTCCCCTTGGAAAAACTAACTTTAAGCTCATCTAAGTGATTGAATTCAGTGTTGGCAAAAGATCTAAGGCTAATGACCCTCAGGACAGAAGAAACTTCTTTAGCCTATGTGGAGGTGTAGTCTGAGGAGCATGAAGGCCAGTGGTATATGGACAACCACCATCTACAGGGCTGCATGGAGCTTTTAGGTTTGTTCTTCCCAGTAGCATTTGCCTAGGAAGGGTGGGCAACCTGATACTCAGAAGCTAGTAAATTAGAAAACCAACTTACAGATCCAGTGGTTTACAAGTGTCTTAATTTATTAATGAGTGGAGGCCATCTCAGTGTGTAAATATAGATTTTAAATCAGTTGACATGGCATACATAAACAATCAAGCTCGTAGTGCAGTGCCGAGATGCTAATGTTAAATCCACCTCTGACTTGAGTGCTACTTTTCAGTAGCGCTGTGTTCCCTGGGAAGCAGTGATATATAGTGCTGTGCAAATCACTGGAGCCCTTAAACTGCAGCACTGAAATATTTACACATCCAAAGTGTGTGTGTAAATTGGGAGTATCGCAACGTTCCCACAGGGTGACAGAGATTTGTAAATTTTGTTTTCTGCGCAACCCTGCACTTCCCTGCTAGTGACCGGGAGCCAGGACCCAAGAGCATAAATTCCCCAAATAATTCTTGCAGTGCTTAGGGGTGAGCTCAGCTTCAGCTCTTAGGTACTAGAAGCAAATCTTTCCAAGGCGCCACAGTTATGATTTGCCCTTTAGAAAGGGACTGGGAGCGTCTTTAAAGTAACAGCTCCTGGAGGCGCACTAATAGCTATACAGGGTGCCATTCCATGCTGTTGAGTAAGGGCATCCTGCTGGCTCTAAGGCTAAGGAAGGAAAATATGCCCGAGGTGAAGCAGATTCACCTTCCTTCCTTAACTCATCATGGATGACATAAGAACTGGGAGCTAACGCGTGTGTAGCCGAGCTCTGAACGCTGCGAGTGCTCACGATTCTTCGCCTCCCTCTCCCCAGCAGGAGTAAGAGCTGCCTCACCAGACATTACACCGACACCTCCTTGACGGTTCGACTTTTCAACAGCGCTTATAAACAACTCGCAGGCGGGGGCGGGGTTTGCATCTCGGGCTACTTCGCAGGGCCGCCCATGCGCTGCCCTGCTCTGGGTTGGGGTGACCGAAGTAGGGGAGGAAGCTCAACCGTCATCATCATATGGATGGATGACGCCCCCCCATCGAGACCGCCACTCGCAACTCCCGCTCCCGTCGCTAGATGTCGCTCCGCGCTGAGCCGCGCGGGGCTGGGCCCTCGAGGGGCAGCTGGGCCCCACTTTAGGCGGGAAGGTTAAGTTTGCCCAGCCCGGCCGCTCCGACCTCGTCAAGGGGGGGTCGAGAGAGGTTCTCCTCCCTCTCCACTCTGCCCTGGTGTATTCCCCCACATCTGAAATATTATGGCTATCTTTGGGCCCCTCAGTTCAAGAAGGAGAGGGAACTGCTTGAAAGAGCCCAGAGCAGAGCCACAAAGATGATTAAGGGAGTGGAACATCTTGCTGAGGGAGCTGGGTCTCTTCAGCTTGAAGAAGAGGAGACTGGGGGGTGACCTCGTTAATGTTTATAGATATGTAAAGGGTGAGCGTCAGGAGGACGGAGCTGGACCCTTCTCAAGGATGTCCAGTGATAGGACAAGGAGCAATGTGTGCAAGCCGGAGCATAGGAGGTTCCAGGTAAACATAAGGAAAATCTTTTTCACTGCGAGGGTGACAGAGCACTGGAACAGGCTGCCCAGAGGGGTTGTGGAGTCTCTTTCGCCAGAGACATTCAAAACCCACCTGGATGCGTTCCTGTGTGACCTACTCTAAGTGATCCTGCTCTGGCAGGGGGGGTTGGACTAGATGATCTTTTGAGGTCCCTTCCAACCCCTGGCATTCTGTGATTCTGGTTCCGTACCTTGTGGCATTTGTGTTGTGCCAGGGTCTGTCGGAGTAGGGAGGGAAGAAACCCCATCAGGTTAAAAATGGGACTGTTTCAGGGCTGTTCTATGAGGAGAGGCTGTGCTTGTCCGGTTTGGAGAAAAGGAGACTGAGGAGCGACCTCATCCCTCGCTACAGCTCCTTGAGGGCAGGATGTGGGGAGGGAGGTGCTGAGCTCTCCTCCATGAGATCCAGTGATAGGATGCGTAGGAATGGTTGGAAGCTGCATCAGAGGAGATTCAGACTGGACAGGAGGAAGCATTTCTTTACCGAGAGGGCGGTCAAACTCTGGAATGGGCTTCTTAGAGAGGTGCTTGATGCCCCAAGCCTGAGAGTGTTCAAGAGACATTTGTACAATGCCCTTAATACCGTGCTTTAACTTGGTCAGCCCTGAAGTGGTCAGGCAGTTGGACTAGAAGATTGTTGCAGGTCCTTTCCAACTCAACTATGTTTGGGTTTGTTTGTTTGGGGTTTTTTTTCTTTCTTTTTTTTTTTTTTTTTTTCCTTCCTCGGTGAGATTTGCTGCCGCACCACATCAAACGCTCTGTAAAGTCTCTAGATATNTTCTTTCTTGTTTTTTTGGCTGTGTGTTTTTGTAGTTTTTGTTTGGTTTTTTTCTTCTCTATTCCTTGGTTAATAATAACAAACATTTTGGAGGAGGGGGAAAAAAAAAAAGAGAGGATATCTGTACTGCTCATGGTTGTTATTGTAAGATATATTTTATAAGAGAACCTTTGCCTTATTTCCTGATTTTAACCAGGATAATTATATTCTGCCTAATCTCATACTCTCTCAGCACTTGCAATTCTTCTTCATTTGCTGCCTTAAACTATTGTTGCTTTTAAACAGCTGCTATGTTCCACCATGGAGAAAGCTGCACTTCAGGGAAGGGCAAGCACTTGTCAAATAATATTAGTTCAATAATTTATATGGTGTTTTTTTCCCATATTTTGTAATAAATTATTCACCTCGTATCATTTCACATTATTCATCGGGTTAACTGAGGTAGCCTAAAAATTTTCAAATGTATTTGTCAAAAAATTTGTTGAATTACGTTTGTCAGGTTTTTTTGGTGGTGTTTTTTTATTTTTTTCAAAAATAAAAGCTTTAACAAATAATCACAGTCCTTAGCTGCCTGCCCCCACCTAGTCAGTGAAGTGGTTTAGACTGATGGTAAACAGTTTTGTAAAACAAAACAAAGCAGGAAAGAAAAAGGAAAAAATAGCACAGTTGAAGCCCATTTTTTTGAGATTTTATACACAGTAAAATTTAAGTGTCAACTGTTTGTTAGCTGATCATTTCTTGGATGGCAAAAACTGAGGCCATCAACTTGCCCCCTGAATTTGAGCACAAGCATTAGAGGTAACCTGGTTGAAAATATGTGGCAGGACATTTTGCTGTATCCCACATTCCTGAGACAGTTTGCATGCCTTCAAAATGTTCCATTTTACATTGCGTATCTTTACATTCACTACAGGATTACTGGAATGGTTATTTTAAAGATTGCTTTAATCTTTGACCCACTTTGCATAAGATGAAGCTTGCTGTAGGATGGGAATGTGTGTGCAGGTGGAAGGCATGGTATGGATTACATTGAAGTTTTAAATGGTAAGGTGGTCTGTGTACAACTCCCTGGAGTAGTTGATTGGATCAACTGGAGACAATGACAAAGGCAAGTTCTCCTCTTACCCCTCCAGGCTACAGTGGAGCAGCTGAAAGGTACTGACATGTCAATTGAGATGATCTGAGCTGAAGGCACTTTAGAGATGTGTTAAAATCACACCAAGTCTTAGGATGCTATCTGAAGAACTGCTTTTCCTGAATTTAACTAAATATTTGTGAATTTACTGTGCTTTTTATTTAAATGCTAATGATAGCCTTTGATAGCTGCAAGACAGATATGCAACCTTCCAGTTCAGTACAGGGTGAGTACTGGGGAAAAGGGAGTCCGTGATCCTGATCAGGGAGACATCAAGTTGCAAAAAGGTGCGTGTTCTACACTGTGGGTTGGTGATCATCTAATTTTCAGCAATTTTCTGGAAGCGAAATGAAGGGTGGTCAATGATTGTGGCATGATGCTGGTCTTTAGGAGCCTTTAGTTTGACTGTTTTGCCGCAGGTAACTCAGGACTGCCTCAATTTGTTTCCTAGCATTGCAACAGGAGTGCTCAGATGCTTTTCTGCGCTAGGATGTTACACGTATCAGTATATTACCACTGGTTTCCTATTTAGATACTGCAGACATTAGGACTGCAGAGGTACTTTGACTATATCCTAGAAGTCTTTATGAAGCATTGATTGGCTAAGAAATGAGAAGCAGCAGGAAGCCACATCTTTCTGACTTAGGAATTTGTAAGTCTTCCATACAGTTCATCTTGTGCTTTGCTGACACGATCTCACTTGCTAATGTTTTCTGCAAAGCATCCTATGTAACAACATAATTAGTGTAAATTACATTTTATTTTTAAATCATCCCCTTTCCTTCCTGATTTTTTTCGTATCCAAATGTCAACTTTTATGCTAAACAGTGGTGTGCTGCAGAGGCTGAACAGGAATGCACTTCTGCAGGTGGAAATCTGCTGGGGAAGGTTCAGAGACTCAGTTGAACAGGGGCTCAGTTGGTTGAGGTCAATGTTTCTTTAAGGCACTGCAAGTTGTGCTTGACTTTGTTTTCTTCTTGCAGCCCTAGTCATCCTGACACATCAGGTATTAAAGGCTTCAAATTATGAGTAGTACTGGCGAATCGCTAACACATATCCAGATTTTACAGATCAAAGGTAAATGATAATTTTAGAACACCAAACCTGTTCAAACACAGTACAGTAAAAATCCCCCTCTCTTAATATGGTAGGAATTACTTTGCACACACACAATGCTTACCTTTCTCTGAAAGATGAAATTCAAAGCAGCCAGAACTCTGGGAAGAAATGCTATTAACTTTCCTCATCCATTATTTTTCATTTCTGACCATTCCACTCTGCCTTACTAACTCTAGATGGCATGAAGAATTCTAATACACTTTTCCTTTTGCTTTTTCTTGTCTTTATGGTAAGCGTTTTTGGGAGCAGGTCTGGCTACCTTATTGAAAGTAAATGCAAATCTGGCATAACGATGTAGTTCTTGAGGCCCTTTTGTCAAATTTTTATTTTATTTTAAATAGCTGTTTGCCTAATAGGAAACAGAAGATACTAGGAATTTCTGGAAACTACACAAATCCCAGTCCAGTTTTGCAAAGCTAGAAAGATTCAGTGAAGTTCAGAAATCTAAAAATTTAGCTAAATGGTATGTAACCAGAATAATAAACTTATGGATACCATTAGTGGTAACAGAATCTCATTGTACTCTTGAATATCCATAAGCTGAGCCATCACATCTGCATTGCAGACTGGGACTATCACTGTTACCGCTTTACACATTGGAAAATTGAGGCATATAAAATAAGAGGAGATTTGCGAAATGTCATAGACTTCTGCAGCTTAGTCTCACATTTTCTGCCTCTTGTTCATCTGAGCTGTTTAAAGTTTGCTCCTTACTTTTCTTCACGATATTGATCAGGACAGAATGAAAGCATGTTCCCAAAGCTGAGGGAAGTTGAGAAGACAATGAAGCATTTGGAAAGATGTAGACTCCAGAAATTGGATTCTGGGCATGTATTGCCAGAATGGAGGATTTTTATTTAATTTTATAGAAAAAAAAATGTTCGGGTTATTTTACAGTGAGATGCAAAATCTCATTTGCAGCCAAGCCCCGGAGGGAGTAAAAGGAACTTGGAGAGCTCATAAAGACAAGTGTAATAGGATTAATAAGAAAAAGGCCTAAAACATAAGCCTTCATTGTACACATTTCTTGCTAAATTTTAGTATTGATGAATGGTGAAATGCCAAGACTTAACCACACACTCATGTCCTTGAGGCAGTAACAGAATATCAACATTCACATGGGCTTCCACCACCATTTTACGAGCAACCACATAGAGATGCTACCTCTTGGGGTACAGTGAAGGGAAAGGGGGAGAAAAGCTGGTCATGAATGGAGACAGCTCTCCTAGCATGACAAATATTTACCTGATATTGACTTATATGTGTCAAGAGTTGCCCTCCACACTATTCCATCATCTGACGCTCGGGAGGAAAGGAGGTCAAAGGTTCACATGAAAAAGTAGCCTTTCCTTGCCCACAAAGAACCCACAGTTGCTGCTGAACGGCCTGGTTCAGTGCTCTACTTGTGCCTCATCTCTTCACTGATCTCTGATGTAGGTCATTGGCACCTCTTGCAGTTTCGACATGTGTTTGATGAAAAGGACACTGGAGAGAGGAAAGGTACAGGGAGGAATTCTCATGGCTTTGTAATAGAGATGAACACCATTGAGACAACCTTGAGAGGGCTTGAGCCAGGTCTGTCCTCCAGTATGAGAGGGGGGCAAGGAGCAGTAACAGGCAGCAAAGCCCACTTGGTTGCACTGAAGTTCAAGTGAAACACAGGTTTTTTTCACTCACATCCAAACCTAGCTTGTGGTTCACAATACAAAGGTAATTATAAAGAACAGATCTTTTTAGAGGCACCAGACAAAGAACCGGGATATGAGCACAGCAGGTCAATGTCCAGCTTTCCTTGCACAGGGAGATGACACAGCTGCCCTCTGCCCATCCTCCTGAACTTAACTGTGACACAAGCTGTTCTGCAAGAAGCTGATCCACTCCCCGTCCCAGCATCTGCATGTGGGATGGAGTATTGGCTGGACAATGGAGGGGGAACCTTTGATAAATGAGAGGAAGCACAGTTGGATGTGTGGAGAATGGAGCAAGGGTTAGCATCCATCACCACTGATTAGATGCGGAGAGACACAGACAGATCAAAGATAATGAATGAAGAAAGGCAGTTCATTGTCAGCTGGTGCCTTCAGTGCATCAGTTATCTCATAGCATCTCCAAGGTAGTTATGAACCTTTGCATCTTTCCAGCTTCCACCCAGAAGACCTCTGTGGCTGCACGGGGCACCCAAGTATTACAGCAACCTGTCCTTTGCTCACTCAGATTTTAACAGAAAAAAATGGAAGAGAGAAGGAGAGATGAGGTCAGGCTCATCACATTTTCTTGTCTGCTTGCTTTACCCATCTGTCTATCTGCTTCTGCCAATGCCTGACTTGTGGGACAAGGATGATTGCATCATTTTCATAGAGCTCGCTGTTCCAGCCTTCTGATTTAGGGTGAAATTTGGTTGCGCTGCTGGCTGTTCAAATGCTTGCCAGGTAGGTACTACCAAGAACATTTATTAAAATAGACAGATGGGCACTAGGGTAGGAAGCAGCCATTAGAAAGCTTGAAATCAACCAACTGTGAAATAGAAAAATCAAAAAACTATATTCCTGGAGCCTTTAATACTAGCCTTCCTGTTTGGGGCTGTCCTTTTTACCCCTTTTACAAGCACACACCCACAAACAGAGAGCTACTGATGAAAATCCCACAGCCAGGTTTAACTCTGTCTTTCTAGGCATTTCAGTTTGGCCAGGATTTGGGGGGAATCAGGCAATGCCCCTCTGAGCGAAAATTGATACATGCAAAATCAAAATGCAGTTTTGCTTGCAAGTAAGCACCCAGATTTCTCTGTGAGCGTGGACATCTCAAACACAGGCGACGTCTGGTCCAACACTGCTCTGAGTGCAGTAAGAGAAACATAGCCACTGACTGGAAGGCAGAAGGTGAGATTCCTAATCGCTTGTCTAGATGCATTTGCAACTTATTCTGATTCCTTAACAGCTCTTTCTGTCTGCTCGCGTTCCTTTGGCATTGTGATCACTCTCCATTAGCTCTCTCAAGTAGTGGCCTGAGATGCCAGGATAGATACTGTCAAAATCAAACATCTTTGTTCTGTTCATCTTCTTTTTTTCTTCCTAACTTACTGCTGAAAAATATAGGATGTGTGTGTTTACCTTTTCATAGGTACATATAGAAGAGGAAGTCCAAGGCTATTAAAAAAAATCTATCAGTCAGAAATCTCCTATTAGTAGGGAGAACTCTACCTTAGATGTAAAAAACATTCTCAAATCAGTCACTGTTTTGAGATAAACTACCATGGTGCCAGTATTAGCAGTTTATTTTGGGTCTGTTAGATTCTTAGAAGATGAAGGGCAGTCCCCAGTACCGCTGCTCTCTTGTAGCTGTGATCTTGGCTGAGTCACTTGCTGTCATCTTGCAGGATGAGCCTGCATAACTGTGAATTTTCTGCGAGCTTTTATGATTCCAAACTTGACCTTGGTTTTACAGTATTTCTGCTTATCTATCACTAACCTGAGGGGAGTAAGGACAGTGTCAATGGGTGCTCAGGTATGACAGCAATGACTGGGGTAGAATATTTATCTGCTAGCTAGATGCATACTAAGAATTTGTTTGCAAAGAGAATGGACCGAATTTGGAAGACCATTCTTAGTGCCTGTCCTTCATCATACTGATGTTGATGGCACCATCCCAGAGAAAGCTCTAAAGTAGCAAATGAGATTTGTACCTGCTCTAGGTGAATCTGCTTTAGCAGAGGGGTTGTACTAGATGATCTCCAGAGGTCCCTACCATTCTGTGATTCTGCATACTGAGGCAATAGAGACAGGCTCTCCACTGTCTTCCCAGGGAGTTATCTGGGTCCGTACTATGCCAGTACCATATCCCTGTATCGCTTCAAGGGAGTGATGTCATGAACAGAGAATTTTGGTTTCTTTATGATTTACTGCTGTTTCGGGCACAGGAAAATGACAGTCCTGGTTTCCAGATGTGTCACCTGGTGTAACCAGCTGGGAGTGGGGCTTGTGAATGCAGGATCAGACATCCAAAGTCTTTTTTTCTTTATTTCTGTTTCTTTTTTTTTCTATTTACTGTAAAACTCTTTGAGATCTTCTAATGGAAGATGCTATAAAATATAAAGCGTTAGTCAAGTACATGTGAGTGCACATATTTGTCCTGTTTCTCTTAGTACTGCACAGTGTTCCTTTTCATTGGCAGATTTATAACCCCAGATTTGCAAGGTCATCTCCATTTGATTCTGCAGTGTTGCATTTTCAAATTATGCTAAAGCCTTCCCCTTATTACTAAGATAAAAATAATACAAACCAAGCAGTTGCCCATACTGGGCCAGTAACTAGGCATCAACTTGCAAATCTTAAGTGATTCAGTTCCCTTTTTTTTGCCTCATTAGCACTGTGTATAGCTGCCTACAAGGGTCAGAAAGCATGTTTCCCTCCCAAACATAGCCCTTCCTTCATTTCCCTTACTTCCCAAATGTCTTAGCCCTGTCTCCTCTTGCACCCTGAACGGGTTCAGATGAGCCAAGGGGGTTCTTTTAGCTGAAGGCATTGATTGTACCTCACAGTACTGGTGTTGATGAGTGAATACATAGTATGTATGGCCACCTAGCATCACATACTTGGTAGATTCAAACAGCAAGCTACTTTCCTCCTGACAGAGAAGGACCTTGCTTGCAACTTCATCTGAGGCTGACTCTCCTACTTTTTCCAGGTCCTGTCTGTGGCACCTTGTGAGTTTTCAGCTGTGAATGTCGCTGCCTCTGTAATCAATGGGAGTCTGAAGCAAGAAATGTCTTTCCTGGTTAGATGTGCTTTATTGGCTAGATCAGGGATTGAAAAAAGCATATTCAGGTCTTCAGTTTGGTGTGGGAATGATGCATCTCTTTTCTATTGCTTCTGCCTCACATCGACCCCACAATGTAAGGCCAAGGACACAACTGCTCCAGCTTCTTCAATTCTGAGTCATATTCTTCTGGCCAGTGTGTTTCTGCATTTCTGCATTGTCTCTCAAGGTGACAAGTACTAAAGAAAAGGAACAATAGGGAAAAAAAGAAAAAAAAAAAAAAAGCCTTTTGCTTTTTTTTTAATCTCATCGTGATACAGAATTAACCAAGCATAGAGGAGCATCATAGGAAACTGGCAAGCAAGTGGACTTGGCCTAAACTGAAAAGAATATGGGTCAAGCAACCTACCGGTTGCAGTATGATGCAACCTGTGTTCTTTATAGAAATAAGATCAAGCAGAAGTGTGGCTGGTGAAAACTTTGAGCCCTGAAAGAAGCCCAGGACCACACACACACTTCTCTTGACTGGAGTCCATCTCTAGGAGGCATTTAAAAAGAAATCAAGTCCACAAAAGATTGTTGTTAAACTGCTTGAGGGATTCCAGCACTCTTCCTTGAAGCGGGCCTGAGACTGTGGAGCCCTCACATCTCTACACTGCTTTGTTATTTTCATGCAGTGGGGTAGAAAGCAGTCCTGGGGTGCACAGACTAGATACATTTTTCTCTAGAGTATGATGGTAAAGCAAAATCACTTCTGCTGGGCTTCATTTTGCAGTAACTGGTACTCTGCCATCAGTCTTGACCTCCAGCCAGCTTTATGCTTGCCAAAGATCAGTCCCTTCATCTGTGTCTACACATGTAGGTCACTCCATGCCATTTCCTTTCCTGCTTTCCTTTGGTCCCGTGGGAGACAGAGGGAACAGATCCGTGTGATCTGGTCTTGCAATTTTCATGTGTTTACAGTTTCACCCCTCTTACCAGTGTCCTTAATTCCCCTTGCTCCATCCTCCTGTGCTGCCTTTTCTCACTTTGCTGCTTCTTCCCCATCACCCCTCCTCGACTGTGCCTTCACACGCTGTCTCTCCGTCCGAGTCCTCTCCTTTTTCACATGCAGTTCCCCCTCACTGGAGTGCACTGTAGTCACTATTGCCTCCAGATAGTCAATTAAGAGATCATGTTTTATGGCTGTGCTAGGTTGTTGGGGTTTCTTTTCTCTACCTAATCTTATTTTCCCAGCTTCGTCTTGGCACCTACATTTATTTGAAACAAATTGCAAAATAATTTATTTTTTTTTAATTTTCAAAACGTGAACTCCTGATTCCAGAGGGGTCGATGTTTCAGGCACCCAGTGCCAGCGAGCTGGGACTGCACACAGAGATTTGTGCTGTGTGAGGAAATACTTCATTAGACTTGTATTCCACGAAGATGCTCTTGCTTCTTAACGCCTATGATTTTAATTAAAACCTGGAAAGTGAAGAATCCTCGGGTTGTATTAATGTTTTCATTTCCATTAGGACAGCGGAGTTTATAAACACGAGCTAGGTTTATAAATTAGACCTTGTGCGAATATTATGTGCACAGTGCAGCAAAGGCAGCTGAGAACTGGAGTGGAGCTGGCCCCATCTGTCTCTTTCCTTGGCTTGCTCTCACTTGCCAGTGTCCTCCTCTTGGCACAGGCTTTTCTGAGCTGTTCAAGGGTTCCCCCTTGGAGACTAAGCTAATGGCTTCTTCCATTTCTTCCTGTGGATGCTCTCCTCACTCAGCAAAGCAGGAAGAGAAGCAGATGTTTCAACTGGGTCTTGCAAAACAACCTGCAAAGGTGACTTTGGGTATAGGGATTTTGTGATGAGTAACATGAAAGGGGAAAGACATTCTCCTGACCCAGTTCTCATGTGTGTGCGCATATACGGAGACTCACGCAGAGAATGCCAGATCTAAATACGCATCCCACTTAGTCATCCGCTCCCAGAATGTGCATATGTATCGCCGAGCGTGCAGGAGAATGTGACAGAAGATGCAATCTCCTCCAGAGATGATGTGACAGCTGCATCCAGCTGTGCGCAGGCTGCACTGGGGGAGCGCAGGCAGGCATCGCCCACCAGGCACAGCCTGGCACAAATATTGATGCAGGGGATCACGGACCCCATACCATCTGACTGTACTCAGCTGTGCAAACTGCACACAGGCCATCAGTGTGACAACAACAACAGTAACACGCACTTGTGTGCTGCGTTCTGCTCAAGGACAGCAGAAGGGTTTGCGAAGGCAATAGTCACCCACAATTTTATGCAAGGAAGAGAAGCGTGGGTAGGTGAAGTGCCCAGATCCACACAGCTGTCAGCAGCAGAGCTGGGAATAAAGCCTGGATCTCGCAGGTAGGAATCCTGAGTTCCCATTCCAAATTTGCACAGGGGAAACTTCCCACTCCTACCTGTAATCATGTAACATCCTTGAAACTGACATTACTTATTTTCCTTGGCAGTGTGATAGTACGGAAGGGCTGTGTTTATTTTCATCTCTGGCCTTTGGCTCTGGTATCTGAGGGTTGGCTCGAGACTGTCTTGTGATGGCCATCAGTAAGGGCAGCTCAGGTACACCTACCCTGCGTGCAATGTAGCGTCACACAGGGATGCCATCTGAGCTGATCAGTTTGGGTGACGTGTGGTGTAGAGGTATCCTCAATTGCTTACACCCTGTATGTATTTGAGTTTTGGTGGATGGGTGCACAACTTCCATGCAAAAGTTGGGCTTCTCTTGAGTGTGCAGATGGATGAACCCTCCACTAAAACCATGCAGTCCCAAAAAGGATCTGCAGCAATGACTTTAAAGGTATTTTTTGCGGGAACTTGTGCATTAGCGTAAACATCTTTGCTCTGCAGTCTAAACCATGTGAGGGGAGTAGGCCATTCTTTCAGACCTTGCTGACGGTTTAGCACCATAACTGCTGAACTGTCTGAGTCGATTTGCAGGGTAGCACCTGTGAGTCATAAACAGCTCTATTTCCATCAAAGACTGAGGTGGTACAGAGGGTGGAGGAAGGTGGGAAGAGAGCCCCTGGGCATGCCTGCCTCTCCCCATCACGCTCACAGCACGACTGGATGTTTTGACATGAGGGTGATGTTCAGGAGAAAGGAAGGAGGCGTGCTTGTTGTCAGCCTCTGTCTCCTAGAGCCTAGTAGGGCTGTTATTGAGATATCCTTCCAAATAGCTTAAATAGAAATGTCTGGTGACAAAATGAAAACAAATGGGGAAGCCGGTGAGACTGGCTGGCAGGGGTTCCCTTCCCCGGTGCTGCCAGCCCCCAAAGGAGAGGAGAGGCTTGCTGGCGCTTTCAGTCCTGGTAATACATCTGAGTCAGTGGAAAGGGTGGCACCAGGGCAGGAGGAGGAGGGGGTAGCTTCCTGGGTCATTTTTCAGGCTCTTTCAACGCTGCTTAACCCATTAGAGGCCATTATTTAGACTGCCTGACAACATGGGCTCTCACCCTCTGTAGAGGGTTCTGGGCATCCCTGTGGAAAGAGAGGAGAGCTGAGGTTCATCAGTCAGGGTGACGCCAGGAGCTCCCCGTTGGAAATTCCTGATAGTGAAGCAGCTCCTCTGCTGCTCTCGCTTATGTTCAAGGGGACACCAGTGTTGGTTCAGAAAACATTGACTGCTTTTTTTAGAAACCTTTTTGCTTTCTCTCTTTCACTTTCCTTCCCTGTGTTTCTGCAGGAGGGTGCAGGTCATCTCATTTACAAATGAGATCACAAAATCAGGGTCTTTCCACCTTAACTTAATCCCGGTCCTTCTCAGCCCCGTGTGGCCCAATTCCCTTCTGCACCCTTCTGGCAGGAAAAGGTTGAGAAGGTGATAGCTATCCACCAGCAATGAATTAGCCAGGCAAAAATCCTGCTCACCCCAGTGCCTGCTTAGGGAGTCAGTATGTCGATGGCATGTCATAAGTGAGCAGGGCTGGACCTGAGTGGTGTCAGGAGGTCTGAAAACCCTCTGAGAACATGGCACATGAGCTCCTTCTAAGGGGCACTTGCGGACATGTCACGACTTCAATGAGCGAGTGTACATGGCCCAGGAAGCGGCAATGAGGGCTGAATAGAAATGCTGTGGTAACACCGCACGTTAATGGCAACACTTCTCCAAGAAATTTCTCTTGAGAGCTCCTCATTATGCAAACAAGTCTGGCAAATGATAATGCCTCCTGTACTTGTATGGATTAATGTATGTAAATGGAAGAGCTGCTGCTCATTCCCAAAAGCAACATTCCCTTTCCCACATGGGAGCCGGCACCCGGGGCCAAGGGCAGCAAGTCTCAGGGTACACACAGACTGCAGCTTTCCACCCCTCTTTCACACCAGCTGGTCCTTGCATTTTCTAAGATCACTAGGCTAAATGTCTCATTCCTTCAAATACGCATCTGCACCGAGTACGTCATCGCAGCCCTCCATGGATGTGGGGTCCATATGTGTCACCTGCATCATGCCCAGGGCACTGTCATGCATCCTGGTGATCTGGCAGAGAAACCAGCAGAGTAGACCCTGGTGTTCGGGGATTTGATCCAGGCAATATATTTTTTCCTAACATTACAAGAATGCAGGGGCATGGTGGTTAACTTCTTAGTTACAGAATTCATTTTGATGTGGGAAAGGAGTTACTTGTTATCACCTGAAGGGAATTTTGTTACCTTTGTGAAATGACTTTAGTGCATTTTAAGTAGTTTTTTTTAATTTGAGTAATGTGGTTAGGAGAGGCAAAAAAACCACAAGAATCAGGTTGTTTTATGGAGTTTTGTGGTTTTTTTAAAGTAATCTAGGTCAGGTCAACCCGAGTTAGCTGAGCCTGGGGCTGACATCATGAAGTTTATCTTGTGGTAAAACCAAAGTACACTATCAGTGCGATGTTTTTCCACTTGAGATAACTTCTGACAGTTGCCATGAGGTTAAAAATGCACTTTTTTTTTTTTTTTTTTTTTTCCTTTTGAGAGCAGACTCTGCCTATGACTTTCATTCCTTTGAACACATATGAGTAGCAGAGTCCCATCAGGACTGGCACTGCCCAGCACCCTCAGCAGCAGCAAGTCAGGGCAGTGCTGACTACCAATGTCCACAGCTTACTTGCCATGTGGCAAGCAGAAGCCTGGCCTCTTCCAGGTGCTGACTGCCATGTTCTCTCAGCGTCAAATAACTGCAAATGAGTTAAGTGATTTCTGACTGCTAAAATTGGCGTGTGCAGCTTGGCATGACTGGGAACACCAGTGAACTGCTTTGCCAAGGACACAAACAGCCGAAACTAAAGTGGGTTTGGAATTTTTTAGTGCAAAACCCAATTTCTGAGATCTTCTGCCTTGCCTCTCTCCCCTGCATCATTATCAATAAAATGAAAGTAGAGGATTTCGAGTTAACTTTTGACCCAAGCAAAAACATACTCATTTTAGATAGGCCTGAACTTTTTATTTTCTAATTAGTCCTAAAACACATGAAGCTAATTTTCTTTTCCTTTATTAGGTTGGGAGATTTGTCAATTTTGCCCTCTTATCTAGATAGCTAAACTTGGAGGAAAGAGCAAATTGGTACATGATGGTGCCTCCTTTCTGACAAAGCAGAGTTAAATCATGGGAGATATGATCTATGTAGCATAGCCTGTAGCAAAGAACGGAGGCGTTTAACTTTCCTCTGGCTTTTCGAAGAGAAAAGGAAAATTCATCTTAGTGCTAAAACAGCTTGAAATTAAGCAGTTCGGGGCACTTCAAGAAATAAAACTGAAACATTGGATGATAGGAATATTAAAATTCTTTCTCTCTTTCACACCCAGAAGGAAAATGTTATAAAATTTCTGTGAATAATTTTGAAATTTGTTTGTGCTGAGGGTTAGCTCCAAAGCTGGTGTCATTTTGAATTCAGATGAGAGCTGACTTGTTAAGGAAATACTTTACTAGGATGAGGTTTGGTGTTCCAAAGCATGCCAAATGGAGGCAAAGGAGGGTGGTAGTTGCTCTCAGCCTCAAAGAAGGCACAACCTGGGACACTGATGGTGAGACCTTTGTAACCTTCTTGGCCCAGCTTGCCAACTCTGTAGAACAGTGAGCAGAAGGTGGCTCATTTGGAGGCTGTGTTGTCCACTGTGGCCTATGATGAGAAGAAAAATGTATTGCCTTGTATCCCAAGAATCTTACAGAAACAGGTGTTTTACATCCCAATGCCAGTTTCTGTTCTGCTTTGGATACAAACTATGGATTTCTGTTATCCTAGCGGTGGGGGTTGTGGGGGTGTGGGCTGGAAATGATGCTAGATTTGGAAACCCCTAATCTGCGCGCTTTTTTTTTTTTTTTTATTCCTATGGAATTGTGAAAGCGCTCAGAGATTGCAATTCTTCTCCAGCCCTGAAGAATCCCGTTGATATATGCTCCACATTATGATCATATATAAAGACTGATAAGGCATCTTTGAAAGAAAATCAGAGTGGAACGTGTTGCTGCGCGTGCTAAAGTAGCAGAAGTGTGAATGTCACGTCGAAACCTTACATTTTGATATACAGCCGTAACAAAGAGGGTGAGGGGTCTGTCTGTATAAAGAACACCAGAAAATCTACTGCCTAATGATTTTTTAAAGAGAATATAAATCAAAATTGAGAAACTCGGAAGGCGTTTTTACACCTACTTAGTGAATTCCATGTGCATTGAAAGTCTGCTGCTACAAAACCCTACCGTACTCTGTCTTTGCAAGTTGACTGGGAACTAATAGCACCTTATCAGGGTTTTGCATGAGATAGCCCTAAGGTTTACCTTTGTAGTGCCTTTTAGAAAAGAGTCCTACGAGTAGAGAGCGCCGGTCTGCGCTCCAGCAGAGGGTGAAAAGGCGGTGCGAGAAAGCAAAGTAATAAGATTATACCTAATTGCCTTAGCATCCACTTAACTATTTTACATATGTGTCTTAGAACAAATGTTTGTGGAGCGTCTAGACTGGTGTTTACAAATGTGCTCGCTAACTCCGGCTAATTGGGGAGCAATTAACGTGAGTTAAAACGCTGGCAAGTCTAGACAAAGCCGCGGCGCGCCT
This sequence comes from Baryphthengus martii, assembly GCA_013396935.1. Taxonomy (NCBI): domain Eukaryota; kingdom Metazoa; phylum Chordata; class Aves; order Coraciiformes; family Momotidae; genus Baryphthengus; species Baryphthengus martii. Next base: position 817,255 of record VWZK01004986.1, read on the forward strand.
CGCCTCGCGCGCTTCCCGTTATCTCCGCGTTTATCCCACCGAGGGAAAGGGCGTAGGGGCTGGAATTGCAGCATAAGGAAGGCGGCGTGCTTGGGGAGAAGCGGACATGGAGAAAGCGGGAGCGCTGCCCCCTCTTTCACTTGTTCTGCCGCCCCATCAGCGCCGTCTGAGCTATTCCTCTCCACCCGAAGCACCATGTGCAGGCTTCTGCCCTCCTTTTCCTATGCCCGTGCTGCGCCTAGAGAGCATCGGATACGGACTTTCTACATGCCCCCTCCCTCCCCGCCCCGTGCTAATTGCAGTTAATTCTCCTGCGACCCTCTAGCTGGTCGAAGGAAACTGCTCGCACAGTCGCACTCAAGACGATGCTCTTCGCTGTCCTAAATAACGCTGCTGCTTCTCCCCCGCCGCCCTTGGGACCGCCTTTGCTCTGCTTCTGCAGGGCCCGCAGGCCGGGGAATCGTGCCGAGGTCGGACACCGCCACAGCCGCTCCCCGGGAGGGCTGGCTGAAGGTCTGCGTGGGAGTGCGGAGGGGGATCACTAGATAGCGCAGTAGCCCCTCCCCGGGAAGGAACTGGGTATGGCTGCTGGGGGCAGAGGCCTTGGAGAGGGGAGGGGGTCAGCGGGGAGCCAGACCTGCGGCTCCCGCCCTCCTCTCCCTCGGCGGAGGCTCCCTCTCCTTTCTCTAACGGAGTTTCTGCCCACTGGAGCCGACCGGCGGGGTCGGCACAGTGACGTCAGTGCCATCACCGGCCAGGAACCGAGGGGCAGGGCAGGCGATGTGACATCAGCGCCGTCCCCAGGTGGGGAGCCAAGTGGCAGCGCACGGACTGTGACATCAGCGCTGTCGTCAGGCAGGCAGCCAGCTAACCAGTAAGAGCTGGCACTGTGATGTCAGCACTGTGACCTCAGTAGCTAAGTCACGTAGTCAGACTTGGGCACCAAAAGTTCCCCGGGGCTGTGGCAGTGTTGCCCAGTCTGGCCCAGAAGGGGACAGCTTCGGGAGTCAGAGCCACGTGAGTCCTTCAGCAGACCTGCTTTCCCTGCCAGCGTTGCATTAGCATGGAGATGCCCCTCAGCCTGCCCTCCTTTGGACTTTCAGAGGCACTGACCTCCCAGCAGATGCAACCCACTCTCTGGGTATCTGCAGGGTGAAGTAGGTACATGCCCGAGTTTTGGGAGGGCTGTTGTGCCATGGAGAAGCCCAAAGCAGGAGAGGGTTGAGGAATACCAACTCACAGCCTTCACTCCAACCCATCGTGAGTGTCGCCTTTAGAGAAGGTTTCCCAGTGGGAAAATAAAGGGAAATTGCCCATGTTGAGCAGCAGCTGCTGCTGTTTTAGCAACACCGTGCATGGCTTTCCTGGCCCCCTTCAGTTCCTGTGGAGCCACTTTTTTTTTCTTTGGCATAAGAGTATTTCTGATGCTGTGCCTTGAAAGTAGAGTTTGGGCCAGGATCTGGGCTTTGCCAGAGTACCAGTGTGCCTGGCAGACCCACTCAACCATGATGTGCCCTTGAGGAGCTTTTTAGAGATGGTGTCCACTGAGCTGTTGTGGAGGTACATTACAGGGGTCTGTGTACCATCGGGAGGACTTGCACTGCAGGCTCTTGGCTTTCTCTTTCTTTTCCCCTCAGTACTTCCTAATCCTCTCACATTGCAAATTGCAATTGTAGGGCTTGTTCTTCCACAGCAGGGTAGGAGTAATTCCCCAAATAAACTTGTGCCTTCCCAGGAGGTAGGTACCTAGGATTTTCCTGGGACTGTGGGCAGTAAAAATTCTGTCAAGGGCAGAGCAAGAGGAGACAGATCTTATGTGGAAAGGACTTAGAAGCGTAGGCACAAACCCTGCTTGTTCTCTTTCTCTCTCTCTCCCCTACTGCACACGCGTCTGGAAGTTAAACCCATGAGCTAATTGCAAAACCGCACGCATGCATCTTTATATATATAAATAATAATAAAACCTCCATTCATTATGTACCCTGGAGTGTCTAACCTGCACTGCATCCAGTAACTCATTTGCCTGGGAATCAATCCAATATTAGAATAGCAAAAATTAAAGGTTGGAAAAGATCTCAGGAGTCCATTTTCTTCCTTGCAGACAAGATCAAAAATATCAATTGCCAACTCATGATCTACTTCAAATAGTCATATGCGTGCATAACAGGCAGGTCTGCCTGCCAGATTAATGCACTTTTTCTCTAAATGTATACTTCTCCCCCCAAAAAAAAGTTTCCTAGGGAGATTTAGTTGTGAGGCAGTGACAGATTTTAAGTTCCTGACAGATTATGACAGCACAGGACTGGAAGGTAATAATTATGAAGATTTTCTCATTTGGAAAGGGAGATTGGTAGTCCCCTACTGGGGCATGCAATATTTGCTACCAGATCGTGTATTATCGTACTCCAATTAAAGCTTATGGATGCATAAAAATATTAAAACATCTTGGAAATGTTTTAATGTTCCAACATATTCTGGTATTCCAAAACTTGGAATATTTTGGAAATGTTTTACATGCATGCATTTTGAGTCTTTCCTCCATATGTCCTTTGCAGAATTTTTGCAGCCCTTAAAACTTTATGGAATCACATTAAGAAATCATTTTATTGAGGTCTCTCTGAAGTTAGGGGGAACCCTCTCACCAACTCAACAGTTTCTGCCAGAGATCCTGGGATTTTACTGGTGAAAGACAACATGAAGTATGAGATGGTGATAATGACTGGGAATAATTAGGAAGGCATAAAATGCAGGACTCTCTTTTTTTCTTCACTTGGGAACTGTCCGAGAGAAATCTGCTTATTGGCAGGAGAGCCCTAAAAGTGCCTATTGCAGGTACAGTGGTTGTGAAGGCAGTGTCAGCTTTCCAAGTAACAGTTGCAATCTAATAGGAAGCGCGTCTGGGATTACACTCTTGTCATGGGTTATGGGCAAACAGCGTGTTCACCTGTAGTGCTGATCTAAGTTCATTGCTTGAGGATGCTCATGGTTAAAAGCACTTGTCAGCTCTAGCAGAAGCAACTTTGAAAATTAAACTAGTTTCCTAGGAAAGAAATGTGATTTGTTCTAGTCAAGTAAAAGCTTTGCATTCCCTATTCTAGTATTGGAAATGTAGTTCCTAAAACAATGCAACCGTAATCGCATCTCTTAGTAGTTTTAGCTGTAACTGGTGGAAATTTTTTGGCACTTTGTACTCAAACCAGACCCCACCTTGCAGTTAATCTTCCAGGGCAGAAGCGATCCTGCTTCTCTGTGTTCTCCTTTTATCCAAGCTGATTCTGCGATCTCCTCTGTTTTATAATTGGTGTTCCTGGGCTCACACCTATCTTCTTCCTCAGTCTTCAGCATTTTTACAGGAACTGTCCATATTACTATTACAAGCTTGTGAAATGATTTTGAGTTATTAATGTTTGTATTGTCTTCTAAAATGCAGCAGCCCTGTATTCACCTGATTCCTTTCACTGGACAGATCTTCATCGAGAGGGAAGTTAATCACTTGAGCGCTTTCTCAGACACCTCTTTCCTTGATGGCTCCTGCATGTTCCCTGTGTTTGTTACATTTTCTGTAACCCGTGTCAGAAGAATTACTGATGGAGCACTATTTGCCACAACCTCAGAAATGGAATTGCGTTGCTCAGCTTCTGTACAGTGTGTGTGTATATATATATGATTCATCTGGTATCTGGAGCACTTCCGATTTCCCCACATTAGCAATTTTAGGAGGGTATTTGGGAGGGGAAGAGGAATTGGTCATAGGTCTGTGTGCAGAAGAAAATGATGTTCTGCTGCTAAATGAAAAGTTTCTTTGAAGCTTATTTGCAACGAGAAATTTGTAGTTTTAGTATTGGCTTCCAAAATACTTACCGCTGTACACCTTGAGTCTCTCTAGAAAATATTTTAATTGCATTTTACTTTTTAGAAAGTGGAAATATTTATCTACACATCATGGGGCTTGAACAGGTGAAATCAGCTACTTAAGTGACTCAGAATCCGCCTTATGTCCCAGAGATGGCAAAAGGAATTTTGGAGCATCCACACAGTGGTGTTTAACACATGCTGCTATCCCTACAGTGTCTGGGAATATGTAGTGGTGTCTTGTAAAGACTTCTAGTGACTGTCATTACAGGTCCTGATTTTCAAACATGCTTGTTTCCAGCACGAGGGAGGAGCTCTGTTTTGAAAACCTACATGCTGGGTTTGTTGCCCGAATGGGATCTCGGCTCTTTTGAAAAAAAAATCTGTCTCCAGTTGTGACTGCTGTGCTTTCCGAGAAAGCTAGCTACATGTCTGTAACTGTTCCAGATACCAACCTTGGAGTAACCTTATTTCAGCTTTTTACCTTGCAGAGAGCAGAGGAGTTTCCTTTTCCATACCCAAGGGAGCGTGCAAGGGAGATGGTGTGCTGGACAACCCTTCCTGTCCTTTCTGGACCCATACCAGTTCCCCAGCATGGCTTTATGGGTGCTGTGCTGTAGCATAATAACATAGCATATAGATAATGCTCCCTGCCATACTTTCCTTCTTATCTCTACTGCCAGAGTTTTCCAAGTGGTATAGAAATCCCCTTGGAGATAGTTAATGCAACATCAGGTGAACGAATGGGAGGAGACTTGTCACATAGCTCTAGAAGTGAGGCGTGATCATCCCCTGTGCCTTTGCTCCGCGATGCTAAGAATGTGATTAAAAAGAAAAACTGGTTCCTTGCCCAAACGTAGTCAGGGAAGTAAGATGCCTTGTTGGTTTTGGGGATGGGGCTGTGAGCTCTAACTGTCTGTGCATCTTCACACTGGGGTCCCCTGGGGATACATGTGCACTGTCATTACTGAATCACTCAGTGTGCTGTTGAGTACATGGGACCATCAAACTTCTGAGTTAAATCCACTCATAACCATTGCAAAGCCATTTTGATGCCTATGACAGTTAAAACCTCTTACGGTGAAATCATTTATTGCAGCCTAACATTTCACTACAGTGAGAGTAGGTGCTTCTAGTAATCTTTGAGAAAGATCAAATTGAATTGTAAAAGGTGTTTCTCATTGTGACAATGGCTAAGCGCTTAACCATGTGAGGGTCCAGGGGAGCACCGAGCCTCCATTTTGGTAAGGACACCATCTGGAGACTCCACAAGAGGAAAACAGCAGAGGTTCGGAAAATGACAGAAAGGGAAGTGGCCTCACGAAGCAGTAGCTCTTTTCACAGAGAGGCATGCATGTGTGTGAGCAGGAATGTTTGCAGGGGTCTAATCTTGCAATTGTTTCGCATGTTGATGCAAAGGCATGCAAGATGAGGCACCGTGCATTTTCTTGGTGAGAATTATATATGGGTTGTCACACTGAGCTAAGTAGTCCTTCACCTCAAACCTTCACTTTATTTTTCTTGGTGACATTTCTTGCTTGATCAGATGTGTTTGGACTGACCCAAGCCATTCGTCCCTTCCCTTGGTATTTATACCTTTTACGCAGTGATGCAGAGTCATTCATATTCCCACCACAGAGCTGTTAGAAAAGGCACGAGTGTCCTTTCAGCTAGTAATATTTTGAGATTTTGAGATCTGAGTATCTTCATTAGAAAGGTCATGAGAAACGCTCTGGTACTGTGCTCTCATCCTGTGATTTACCTTCAAAGTCCAGACTGCCAATATCTCACAGAGCTAACCATGGGACATGCACTGAGGAAATATTTAGGGACTGGTGCCAGGGTTGGGCCCTGGAATTGAGCCCCAGTCAGTAGAGGCTGATGTAAGCACTCAGTGGCGAAGAGGAGGATGAGAACGTACAGTCAGAGCTTTTGCTTGGGAAGTGTTGGGCAGCGTGGTTTCCCCATGGACAAAATTCCATTTTTCTGTGCAGCTCTAATCGCAGACCTGCCTGATAACCCAGGTCACCACTACAGGAGCTTGAGTTTGTCCTGCTGCTATTTATACTGTAGAGGAATATAGAGTTACAAAGGCCACTACCTGGTTATAGGATTTGTGTCGCAAAACACCTTTCAATTGTGAAGGAAAGTTGTCAGATTCTTGGAGAAAAAGCCCTTAGCTCAGCAGTTTACAAACTTTTTTTTTTTATGCCCCTTTTTCACAGGCGGTGATCTTTTCTCTGAGATTTCAGACTTTTATTTTGAGTCAGGACCCCTATTTTGAGATCTGATGCCTTAGCTTCTTGCATTGGTGGGGTCGATTCCAACGATGCCCTTTCTGGCTATGTCATAAGCTGATCTGTTTAATCAGGTGGAAAGAAAAATTTTAGCCTCTGCCACTGCACAGTTAGAGAGATACACTGTGAGATGGCTACTTTTACCATACCAAATAGCTGGAGCAGATGAACCAGCAGTCCGGTTTACTTTTCGTAACTCTAATATGTCTGCGTGCGATACCTGTAAGGAGAGAATTGTACGTGAATTAGTGTTTCTGGTAAGAGAGAAACGTCTCATGATGAGACGACTAGAAGTAACCTAGTGGGGGAATCTCATTCATCCCACTGCTGAAAGACCAGATCAGCTATATTTGGATGTTTCTGGCTAAAACACCTTCCAGCAGCAGGGTCTCTGCAACCTTGTGAGACGGTATTTCCTATTGCTTAAATGTCCTTGCCACTGGATCAAAGAGGTGACTTCTAACTCTTCTCTCCCTTTCTGCCATTTAACCCCTACATTTATTGTTGTGTTTGTCACAGGTATGCAGAACAAATCCTTTCTTATTTATTTTTTTTTCCTGAAACTTTCAAAGTTTTTTAAAACTCTGTTTTAATGTCTCCTCTTTTTGTCTTCTCTAAGGTAGACAGCTCCCATAGAGCCTGAATGCACCTTTTCTCAACTTTTGGTTAATATTATTGCCTTCTTTAGGTCTCTCTCCAGCTGGGACACAGTTTCATTCTGGCTTGGGGTTCAGTCTCTCGAAGTGGACACAGCAGTGATGGCTGATTCCCACCAGTTTTAGCTAAGGCAGAAGCGTAGTTTCTGTGATTTGCAGATTGCACCCTCGTACACTTGCGTGATATTTGCTTTTTCCCTACCAGCAAGGCAGTAATGATTCACATTAAGCTCTTCCTCTACCATTGCCTTTTCTACTCTAAGCCCTTTTCTGCCAGGCTGCTAACTGCCTCATCGTTCTATGATTCTATGATTGTTCTTCAGCCTGTGTCAGTGGAGGCTGTTCTTCCTACCAAAATGCAACACCTTGCATACACCTATACAGCATTTTATTCTACTTTCTATCAGTTCATGTTGTAAGTACGATGAGATAATTTTGAATTCCATACCTGTCTTTCACGTGCGCTCCTGCTCAGCTTGCTGTCATCTGCAAATTCAATAAACAGACTTTATCCTGATCATTAATGAAAATATTGAATATCACCAGACTGCGAACAGATCCCTGCAGAAACCCCACTGGTGTATCCTTGCATTTTGACAGTGAACCATTGGTAACTACTTTCTGAGTACTGTTATCCAACAGGTTTTGTAGCCATTGTATAGTGCATTCATCTGAACCATATTTTCTGAGCTTGCCAGTAGAAATGTCATGAGAGAGAGTGTCAGAAAGCTTACTAAGGTCAAGATGTACGCCTGAACTGCTTCTCTGCTGTCCACAAGACCTGTTACCCTTCCACTGAAGAAAATTAGATTGGTTTGACATGATTTTCTTTGACAAGTCCATGTTGCCTGTTTCTCATGTCCTTGTTATCGTGAAGGTGCTTGAAAGTAGTCTGGTTATTTGTCCTAGTCGGTTCCTGGGAGCCAAAGCTAAGCTCTCTGCTTCATAATCCCCTGGTCTGTCCATTTTTCAAGATACAGGCCACATTTGGCCATCTTTTTTCTTTTGTGGAGCCAGGCTTAGCTCCTTGATTTTCCAGCTGCTTGCAGCTGAAGGCTGAGGCAAAAATGTCAAGTCCAGGCATGCTCAATTGAGTCATTTTTTTACCCAAATAAGGTTGATGGGCCATATCTCTCCCCCTGGTACTGTGGCCTTCCCTTGCTTTTGAAGAAGTAATATTACAAATCTGTATCTAAAATGGCAGGTCTCAGGAGTTTACCTGCAGTGTAAATAAGATAAATTATGTGGTGTTGTATCAGAGCAGTGGATGTACCCGGGAAAGACCTGCACTGACCAAATCAGAAGTGCTGTAAACCAGTTAATCTGTGTTTACCCTTCACTTCAGGTGCGCACTGACTCAAGGAGGGACAAGGAGGGGAATCGGAATGATATTCCAGTGCCGCTGTTTGGAGATAAAGCAGAACAGACAAGTACCTCCTGGTGTGTGTGTGTGTGTGTGTGTGTGTGTGTGTGTGTGTGAAGAACTGTGTCTGTAACTGGTGCAAGCCTTTTTGTGTAGCTGTTTCTAGGCAAATAGGCTTTGACTGAGCCTTGGGGCTTGTTTTGGAAGATTTAAAAATACCCAGGGAGGTATCTTTCACTTATATTCATGGGCAGTCTTAATTTTGCTTAAAAATGGTAAAGACAAGACAATTCAGGGTAGATTAGAGAAGTGCAAAAGCAGAAGACTGATAGAAGAGCTTGGAAGCAGAGAAAGGCATGGGAGAAAGGTATTGGGGGACAAAATGTATAGAGTGAGCACAGGCAGAGATGCAAGTCAATGGAGTGAGGAAGAGAGGAAATAAGGCCAGTGGAAGAAAATGTAAAAACAGAAAGAGAAGAAAGGTAATTATGCATAGATGGATTTCAAGGTTTTCAAGGACTTAGTCTAAATAGAAGAAATCCCAGAGGCTAACATGGAGGGGAGATAGCAGAGCATCAAAACTATCTGGAAAGTGTCTTTGCTTAGTGGCAGAATATGTACATTTCATGGGATGTTTATGGTCAGTGGCTCCTGTGCAAGCAGGATGCTGCTCAGCATACAAGCTCATAACAAAAAGCAAGATGCAGCTTGTGTGGTGGAGGTGACGCTGTCACTGCTGAACGTAACCAGCACGTGTTCCTTTGGCAGAGCAGGAGGAGGCAGGTAACCCTTCAGTAGAGGTACTGCTTTTTGATAGTAGCATGATGTGTGCTGTCATCTTTCTAGCCAAGAGCTGGGCAGCACCTGTGTGAACCAAACCAGTGTTTGTCATCCTCGTGTCCGTTTATAATATGAACAACAAGCAGAAGCTTGAGGACTCTGAGCTGTGCGAGGCTGGGACCATTGCACCAAGCTGGCAGGCAGTGAGTGCACTCTCAGTACTGAAACAGGGCAGGGGAAAGGCCCTCGCTGGCATTAAGGTGCAGTTGAATTTATGATGGGACACAATCAATGGGAACAAAGCTGACTGACAGAGCCCAAGACTGGTTATCATTGCAATGTGTAACCATATTGCATTGATTTGTGACACTTGGGGATTAATCTGTCTTCAGGAACACCTGACTTTTAAAAGTGCTCTATTTACACTTTTTACAACCTGGAATAGAGTCAGGTGAACTAGATTTTTCTCCTAAGTTGAAAGATGTCCGGCTCTGGAGTTTGGTTCAGCCAGCTACAGAATAAACAGCCAGCCCAATGCAAACTCCCGATTTTCACCTGAGTGCTCCCCTTGATACCCGTGAAGTTGATGCTTTGTGCCTTTTGGAGGGAGTTCATCACTTGCCCTTCTGAGTTCTCAGTTCTAGTGGAATGGCAAAGTGACTGGGGAGGCACCACAACCTAAAATGTCAGAAGTCTCAATCAGACTGTAACAAAGGGTCTGTGATCGTTTGCGAAGAAGGCATAATGGGAATTCATTCTCGCTAGACCATCCCAGCCCACATATATCCCAGGAAGAGAAGCAGACACAGGAGGAGGCAGGTGGGATGTTAGGGGGAGATGAGAATTCTGATGGGGTGAAATAGGATGGAGTTGTGCACTAAAAAATAGAAGAACAAGATGTTATTTTTGAGGGCTTTGTCATATCTCTACTTGAGCAAGTGGAGAAGAGAGTTAGGAGTGCTAGAGCCAAGACTTTCTTTTTAAGTTAAAAAAAAGAGTGTTTCCACTAAAGAAAGTATATGGGCAGGAGCAGATTTTGCCTTAAGGGCCATTTGTCATCAGCAGAGGCAGACATAGTGCTGTGGACTCCCAAAGTCCTGCCGGTTCTGCTGCTGGAGACAGCAAGCAGCCTGCTTAAAAGGGAGAGGTCGAGTAGACAAACTGCGCTAGCTGGCCCTTTTTATCTGCTCTCACACTTCATCCTGATCTGTGCAGGTCTTTGCCAGGCTGGTCCTAGTGGTGTCATAAAAATCAAGTGGACACCTTGCAGTTTAAACAGCCATTTCCCTTCAGATTTGCTGGTATTATTGCAAATGCCACGGAGATGGGAAGACACCTTTCCAGAAATGCGAGGCTTAATGCCATTATCCTGGCTCCCAGAAAATACCTCTTCTAGTTCTCCGAGAAAGGATGAGGCTGGTCCTCCAACTAACTGACAGACAGTGATGAAGTCTGAATAGGAATCTAGGAGCCTGTACCTAAGCCTGAACCAAGGGATTACTGTGCAGCTGCTCTTGCCTTGCCTAGAGAAAGGTTAAGTTGCCTGGTGTGGGCTGTCACGGGCTGACGGTTTGACATCGCATGCTTATAGATCCCAGGACTTGGCCAGGCCCCACCACTTTAACTTTCAGTCTTCGTAAATTACAAAATGAAATGGAGTTTTCTTCCGAGTGACAGGTAAATCTTGGCCACTCTCCGGCTGCTGTACTGGTATCGCTTAATTCTGTAATCCCTTTGCCCTCCATTCCTTGGTGGAGCGAGCGCATGCTGGGAAGCATTGGAGTGACAAGCGATTTCTCTGTGCCTGACACCTTGGCTGGGAGACTTGATTAAGTGAAAATATCTTTGCATTCTTTTTTTTTTTTTTTTTTTCTTCAGGTGCAGAGAATAAATGCACCCAAAGAATCAGCTGGGGCTGGGAAACTTGACAGAGTTTCCCTGCTCTGGTGCCTGCCCTGCCTTTCAGACCAGTGCCCTTGCTGTGTTGCTAGTTTTATGGAGAGATGAGGATTCGCCTTGCTATTTCCAACTTTACTCTGGCAGACTTTGAGAGGTTTTCTTCCAGGTCTAGTGTCTCTGCAGTGTTCCTTATAGTGCTGCCTCGTGGCAGAATTAGAGACTCAAGTGATCCCATCCACCTGCGAGGTGAGGAGATGGCTCCTTCCACCTGCTGCTGCCATCCTGGGGAGCTGGAGCAGATAGGAGCTTCCCCTACAAAGAAGGCTGTAGATCATTCCCTCCAGCATCTTTCACCCTACCCTGAGTGACATTACTGCAGCTCTAGGGACTGTTATTAGTATTCAGTGGTACACTTTTAAGCAAAACCTGAGAAAAGAATTAATCTGTCAATAGGAATGAATATACTGGACAGTGATTTATGCAGATCCTATACTAAGAGTGACTATGTTCATTTCAACTGCATTTCTTAGGCTTGTTCCCAAAGCCAATACACAAACTTACATTTGAAGTAACATTACAACTGGGTGATCATTTGTTCAACACCTAGGTCCATGTAAAGATGTGAGGAGTCGAAGCTGAGCAGAAATGCATGTGTCTGTCACCTCTTACAAAGCTCAAACAGTAAGAGACAGAGGCAGGGCAAAGGGCTCTGATTAGTTATCCAGGGCACATGTACTGGACTCTGGTGTCCTGCACGTGTAGGAGCCTTGGCTTGTGCTTATAACTGCACCTTGTCCCTCAATACGTGTATGGAAATGTATGTACAGCTGTGTAAATGCAGTTGTGGGAGGAGAACATGCTTTTCCTATGTGGCAAGCACAGCTCTAAAATCCCAGCATCCAGTGTCTGTATGGTTAAAAATACATCAGAAGGCTGTTCATTTGGGTGCACAGGGTCCTGAAAGCACACAGGATGGAGACAGCCTGGTTTGGTTGGAGAAGCACATTTGTGGGTCAGGAGACTTATGCTGCATTTCTCACTGTCTTCCTTACTTGTGATACTTCATAGAAGCCACTTCATAGATCTGTGTCTTTTCCCTCGTTTCTACACTGAAGGCAATCTCAGCACTGCCAATTCTGGAATTTTTTGTCACGTATCTCCATGATAATTTGTGCTTTACTAGGTGCCTCTCTGGTTCTGAACCTAAATTGTTCTCAACCTTTCCGAACAATTCCAAAGGAATTAGTTTTCTAGAAAATAGAAAGGATGCTTTCTATTTTCTAGAAAACTAATGATGTTTGTATGATTCAGGGTTGGGAATGTTTATTGGAGTACTGGTAGGATTCTTCAGCTTTGTGTAGGTAGGTCACTGTGTGTTGCGCCAGTGAAAGGTGCTAACAGCTTTGCAGGCCATTGTATTGTACCAGGGAGCTGTCACAGGGATACACGTACAGGTCCATAGCGAAGACACACAGTGAAGCTCAAAACCCACGACAGTATATGCATTTATATAGAGAAAAGCACTTAGAAATTGAGAGATTCAAGCACAAACTGTGTTCAACTAAAATGCCTGTGAATTGAATAGGAATCACAGAGAAGAGAGAGACAAGTACATTGAGACATAGTTATGCTGTTGCATATGCTTTCAGGTGTGACCAGGGCTGGGAATAGAGGTGAAGTCCTCTAATTAAAAGAGCAACATCTCTCCATCTCAATGTATGCAAGTGCGAATTGCTCCCCCGGAGTCAGAGCATCCCTTGCGATGTGCGGAGCAGCACGGTTGCAGTGGCAGCAGTACTGCCAAGGCTCCTGATTGAG